>VXAC01005025.1:0-541945 GCA_013399225.1 Rhipidura dahli | reverse complement strand
GGAAACATTTGTAACTAAAGCATTAGGTGGTGTCAGAGGTGTAAGTGCAAAGGAGTGGTATTTTCCCCCTAAATTCAGTTATAATAACTGTACAGCCTACTTGCTAAAGCAGCATTAAAACACACAATACTGTGTTACAATCAAGTCCTAAACTTGAGAAGGGGGAGGTGTGACAAATTGAGATTTATCCTTGCAGTGCTAAGCTGCTTTGCCAGTATCTTTCCCCTGCAGAGGACACTAACAGTTGCTGGCAGAAGTTCTCAGTTTTATCCAGAAGCTGACAATGTCAGCCCCAAACTAATTTAAAACTTCCCAGGAAAGACAGTAACACAGTGGATCTTCATCTTGGATTACAAACATCCTACAGTTATTTATTTGGTTTTGTGTTATTAGAAAAAAAACAAACCATAATGCTTAATGCTAACTAATTTATTTTAGTGACTACAGCTTAAATTCAGTCTATTCCAGTAATAAATACACCTTTATTCCAAAATAACCTATTTAAGAATGCTGCCAAGAAACAATGTTATCAAGAAATAATTTTTAATCAAACCATAATTACTAACTTTAGCTGTTCACTAGAATTAAGACAAACAACAAGTCAGAGTTGAAGCTGTGTACAGACTGTTGTTTTATCAGAAAATTATCCCACTGACAGGTTGAGAATTTTATGATTTGCTTTTCATAATTTTATGGTTTGTCTGAACATAGGACTTAAGAAACCTCCAATTCCTTCACCTGGGGATTCTGTTATAATCTTGCTTCTAATCATTAAACATCTGTAACGAGCTTTAGCTCACTCGAGCTCAGAGCCAGTGTTACTCCCTTTTCCCAGGGAGACATTTGGAGCTGTTAAAGCTCACTCTGGAGCCTCCTGCAGAGACACCACTGAGCCTTTTGGCTTCATGCAGCACCAAGTCGTTTTGTTTACTCGCACTTTGCAGAGTAGTGTGCATCCACAGATGTACAAGTATCAATCTAGTATGCTCCTTTGTTCTTTTTCTTTCTTTTTTTTTTTTTTAATAGAGTGTCTTGGTCAACCCACCGCACCTTGGAGTTAAGTTACAAAACAAAACTGAGATGTGCTTTGCCCAGAGCTTTTCAGCCAGATCAGATGCAAGATGGCTACAGCTGTTTGCTGACCCAGCACAGCCATTCATTATGACAAACAAGAAAAAAAACAGTGCATCTGACTTGAGCATGGAAAATTCTGTCCTTCCTAACTGGATATGAACAAGTCAACATAATAATAAAGAAAGAAAAATGACAATTTCTTTGGACTTTTTAAGAACCCTTCAACAAAGGCCTTCTGACATGTTACTAGGGAAACTACATAACCATAGAAATGCAATGTGGCATAGTCATTAAGTTAAAAAAACTTGCTGTCAAAAAAGTAAAGAATATTATTAAAAACTCTACATTTCATATAGCAAAAGAAAGGCATTAAAAGACCCGCACTAAGACAAAATTTCTTTTATGTATTTATTGCAGGAGATGATGGCCTATAACAGATGTAACTTAACTGTCACTTAAAGTGTAAACATCTTAGTAGCTCAAATATATGGGCAATTGGAGAAAAGGTTCTGTATAATTTGATACTGCAATGTGAGCCATATTCAAATCTCACAATAAGCATAACTAAATAGCCAGAGGGGAAAGATTAAATTAAGAGATGAAGCTTCATCACCCCTTTTCATTCTTTGTCCGCCTAAAATGAACAACAAACGCAGTATACTTTATGTCTTTTAAGGGAAGAATATAAACTAATAGGCAGTTTAAGATTCAGTGTTTTATAAAGAGATACAGTTGTAGCAGAGGGAGAGGAAATGAGACTACATCAATACCACACTGAAACTGGCAACAGCTCTTGCAAAACTATCAAAGCATATATTCTGTTGCTTCATGCTTACTCTAGTCTGTTAAAACGAAACTTCCTCTATTTCTGAAGGAATAAAAGCAAGAAGTAGAGTAGCTTTAGAAAGTTTTAACTAAAAAAGCTGTACAGCATCATCCCTCACTTTTAAGTAAAATTGTTACAGAAACAAATTCATATTCTATTTATGGTATTGATATATTTTTAAAATAAAGTTTAGAATTCTAGAGGGGAGTCATTGGTGCCTTACACACACATCCCTAAAGCAATCTAACAGAAACCAACTGCAAAGACAGCAACAACAACACAGAAATCAATAGAGTTAAACTGGTGTCATTCAGTGCTGTGCAATGTAAACAAGTTATTTTCAAGTCAGTCCTACCAAAATAAACTTTATTAATTACAAAATTCCCTCTCCTGGTATATGCTATTTAATGCTTGTACAGCCTATGACTTGCAAGTAGTTTCTCCTGTGTTGTTAATCCTGACCCTAAAGTTCCACAGGGCCGCACAAGCACAAAATGAAATTTCAAAAGGTGCCTAACACAGTTTAGATGAGCTGGCTACCTTTGTGCTGCAAGTATGAGATCTCAAAAGATAAGAAAGAGGCATGTCAATAAACATTTGGTATTCCTTGACAACTGGCTATTCAAGTACCACAAAAATAGCAGCCTGGGTTCTGTAAATGAACTTCATTCATATTCAGCACAGTAGTGGAATACGCTGCTTCTGATGCTGCCTTTCAGATTAACTGTTTGGTTTGTTGGGGTTTTTTTAATTGTTGAATTTAAACAAGTAACCAATTATGAAAATTGACTACTCTGAGAAACTACATGAATGCAAATCCTATTACTTATCAGCAGATTTCAAAGGGAATTTTAATTTAGAAGCATGCTGCTGATGATATTTTTCAAATTCTCATGTTCTAAGTACTAGCTGTTTGACATTTTACTGATTAGTGTAATTTGTTCAGAATTTACCTAGAATGCTACTGATAAAGCCATGGGAATAATTGCATTACTTGATAAAATTATTTTTTAAAAAATCCATAAACAAATAAAGACAAACTTCTTCAAAGCTCAAATTTCTTTATAAAATTTCTTTGCAAAACTCAATGCACAACATACACAAAAGAAAACCAAGTGCTTTACTCAGACACTTGCAACTAACAAACTTTCATCAATACAAGGTTTTCATGTAACGTTGGAACACTATTCTTCCCCTGACAGAACTGTTGAGAGTCATGGTCACATTAAACAGTTAAACACACAAGATGTTCAGGAGGAAGCACTGTTCTAACAGGGTGGCAATGTTACTTTTAATGGAGTTGTGGAAGCTTTATTTCGCCCAAGTCCCCAAGATGTGATGCTGCACAGCTCTTAGGAGGAAGTCTTGTTGAGGGAAAACTACTCCATCTCTTTATTCTTCTTCTCCTTCTCTCTCATGTTTATTTTTAAAATTTATTATTAGGATGAAAGCTTTTTGAAGTGGAGGATTATCTTTTGTTGTATATTTGTACATTGACAGGGAATGAAGAATTCCATTCCTTTTGGAAAATTATCCAAGCCACTTCTTGCTTCAAAACACCCTACTCACTGAAATTCAATTCTGTTTCTGTACTTTTGTCACACAAGCCAGATTTAGTGCCTAATACGAGATATAAAATTTTCAATCTTTTCTAGCAGTTATTGAGCACACCTAAAGTAGAAGGGAGAATCACCACCTGAACTAAAACTGGGATCATAGCCTTATAGTAAATTTGCAGTTAAAGACATGCCTACATAACAAAATTCACCTAGCATGGATATCAGTGGTGCTAAGGGACAAACCCAGGCTGATAAAAACACCACCAGAATTTACCACAAGTACCTTATTATTATTAGTTGCTAACAGCAAATGGTTCCTACAACAGGAGCAAGTCCGTTTCTTCTTTTGTCCTGACAAAAAGCATTCACCTGACACGGTGTAACAACTTCAGAATATTGATATGGCTCTCTTTTACAGCTGTTGAAGCCAATGCTGACACTGTCCCGGCTGTTTTCCCTTCCATTAGCAGTGTCACTTGTCTGGCCCTCTCGTGAGCTGCTCTGGGCAGCCAAGAAGATTACACGGACAATCAGCTTTTGCGTGGCTTAGTTCCTTGAACCAGATCAACATGGGGCTGGCAAGCACCAGGCCTGTCACAAGGAAGGATGTGGGAAGGTGAATACACAGCCAGAACCCTGCCTGCATTGACCTGCATCATCGCAAACCATTGTGGAAAAGAGTCATGGTAAGACCCTGACACTCATCATTTCAATGTCACTTCAGTACTTACTAAAATGCACGACTTTGGACACCTGTGTGTTGTTGACTGTTTCACTTAGTAAATAGCACAGATCCACACTGTTTTACTGCTTTTACAGGGATTCAAGAGAATCTTCTTTGTATTGCACTGGCTCAAAAATGAGGTCCTATGTCAGGCCACTAAAAGCCACAAATTTACAACAGCACCAATAAACACTGAAAAAGACACCACAAATAGTAGAGGAAACAAGTCTGTACATGAGCTCATTTTTGTATTTCACTTCTGAGTGCTAAGGGCAGTGTGTGGGGTTTTTGTTTGTTTTTATTCAAATGTAACATGCAAAATCAACAGCAAAATTACTGGGTTCCTAAGCTGGCCAGAACACCTATGTTTGCTACCAAGAGACAGTTTAAAATTGATACAGCCAAGAGCAAAGGATACATTTTCAGGTACCCCAGCTATCCCTGTCAATAGGAAGCACTTGACAGTATTGTTTAAATGGTGATTTTTAAGCTTTCACACTTCCCACCCCAGAGAGATGAAAAATAGCAGACAGGTTACTTATAAACTTGGTTAGTACTTCTCCATTAATAGCAGAAACTAGCTGGAAAGGGTGAAAAAATAAAAAAGCTTGGCTTAACTCTGAGAGTTATCAATTTCTCCACATTACTGGGACAATTTGAGTTTGTTTTGGGGATAATTCCTGTTCAAACTCTTCTGACCACATTTCCCCATGATGATCACAGTGTATGGTGTGCTGTAGCTGCACAGACCTGACACTTGACTATCCAGCAATAAAAACCAGAACTGTTTGCCTGGACGGTGAACCGAAGGACTTGTGGCATCCACAGAAGTTAAGCAAGTAAGAGAATGAGAAGGACAATTAAAATTATTAAAGGGTCAAGCAGTTGTCTTATAAAAAGCAGACTAAAAAGGCTGGGCCTCTTCAATTCAAACAGGAAAAGCTGAAGGTGGGGCAGGAACATGACTGAACTTTACAAAATAAAAAAAGGTAGCATATGAATTGAATAAATCCTGACTCAGACAATGGCCGTGAAGGAGATGAGGGTTAACTGTAACATTCTAATTTCTGATTAAGCACTTAATTAACATTTCTCCATTAAGGTTTTGCTGCCTTTTGATTACAAAAGTATTAATTCTATTCCTGGTAAAATACTATTTAGAAATGCAGTGAAAAATTTTTTTCTATAATGCAAAATCTAGATGTGTTAGAGAAAAGCTTTGTTTTTACAGCATATCAAGAGAATCACTACCTACAAGATAAAGAAAGAATAAAATGCTGTGCAAAAAGTCTTGCCAAGTTATTACAGTATCATTGACAAAGTTACAGTAACTTTCCTAAGAATACTTTCTGAATCATAGCTCTGACTAAACATTTCTAGAGACAAAACCCAGTTCCTTAAAGTCCTCCTTAAACATGGAAATCTCAGATCTAAAATGCCATTCAAAGAGATATGAAGAAAGCAAAGGGACAGCCTTCTCCCAACTCATTACCAAGTTAGATGGATTAAAACCCAGTTCTCCTTGAGGGTGGGGATTCACGGTTGCTTCCATACCAAGTAAACCAATTCTGATCTATGCACAATTTCAGTTTTGAGGTAGTGGTTCCCCCAAAAAACTTCACTTTCTATTCACCCAATCATTTTTAACAATTGCAGTAATGCAATTTCAGAAAAATTCTTCCTGAAAATAATTAAGTTTCTTTATTCACAATGGCAGCCTTAATTTTTAAATTTTCTGAAACAACAGACTAATTTTCAAGATGAGCGCTTGAAGGTAAGTCAATTCTCTGCAGTAAGGAGAGATTTAGTAAATTTTTAACACTAACCAATAAATTGGTTTGACTATTGCAGTATGATCTTACTTTTTCATTTCTTCATGTTCTTCTCCACAGAAAATTAGGTGAAATTTAAAAATCGTATCATAGAATAGCATGCCTCAGGTAGTCAGAATATTCTTGAAGCTCCATTTTGGGTGGAACTTGATTCAAGCATGAGTCTAGGTCTGAGCAATTTCTTGCCCTAGGCTATAGGTAATTACCTAATTAGAAAATGGCTAAAAAATATAAACATGGCAAGGTAGAGGGGAAATACTTTGTGTCTCTCTCTTAGCTTCCAAATCACCATTCATGCTTAGCTGCCTAACATTAACCTTATCTCGATATACACACATACAATCCCACAGAATACTGAAACATCCAGTCTTAATCCAAAAGAGTAAAAAAAAAAAAACCACCAAGGACAATTCAATAACTTTAATGTTGTAACTTCCTTTTTCATACATTGAGAACTCCTTCAAGATACACTATATCCTCCTAAAACCAATTATGGTAGTTTAAGCAGCTGAATACTGTTTTACTGCTTTTTTTTTTTTTTTTTGCTTTAGGTAAATCTTCTGCTGCATATACTTCAGTTGGTTTGTATCATAAATATAGAGCTTATTCAACAGAAAATCTGAAATGCCAGTGGAAAATTAACATTTACAGTAAAGCCTTCATTTTTTGTTGAAGTTTGAATACCATTACAAAGCAGCTTGAGGTAGCCTACTAGCTTTTATTGAATATTACTTAGACAATTTTTATTGCTTGACATCTTTCAAACATATTCCACAAGTACTGGGTCTTGTTTCTCCCTAAAAAAACTTCCTTCCCATTTGTGAGTGGAGAAACTCTGTTTCCACATGACATATTTGAGATATAGCTGAGACTTAAAAATTCTTTCAAGCATTCCATACTGTAATTATGCTGTAAAATCATTAAAAATTAATTAGAGGGTGTATTTTATATGGTTTTGGAGAAAAATTATAAAACATCACTCTTTCTTTACTCTGTGCTATTAATTCAATCTGGTTTCTGTGCTATTAATTCAGTCTGCTTTGTTTTCTTACCACAAATTTCATGGCTTTTCCATCACTAAACATGGAAAACTGGAACAATCTGAACAGTATCAAAAGAAAAGATAGCACAAGCATTGTATTTGAGTAATTTGGCAGCTACTGTAACATAGGACAATAGGCAGAAGAGGTGAGACACCATGAATTTGTCAACTCTGTGTATAATCTGAATGTAATTAAAGGTTATTGGGGGAGCACAAAGAAGCAAAGACTGAAAAGTGTTTATAAAATGACACATCAGCCACCAGGGTCTCAAGGAAGGTATTTGAAATCTCAAATCAGAGAGTTTAATTACAGACTCCTCCTGAACACAGACGCAACTGTCATTGAAGGAGAATGATGTTTACAATCTTTGGAGATTCTCAAAATGTGGGTCATGGCCCATGAAACATAGAGAATTCATAAATGCATTCAATTTAAACAGTGACAAAATAAAATAAATCCCAAACTGGGGATTGGGGCATTTGCAAATACAAACCCAATAAATTATTTCTAAAACATTATTTACAGGGTGGTCAAAAGTGGAATTTGAGTAGTCACCAAAAGAAACTTTTCAACTACTGCTCTGCAACACTGGCATGTTGTCCTCTACTACTCTCTACTACTTAGAGGATTGTAGTTCTGGAGGACCCTGCCAATGACTGAAGGTTTAACCATATTGTCTACAAAACTGTTAACAACCCCTCAAAAACCCAGCAAAAACCCCAAAGAACCCATACCAGAATTATTTAATTAAATGGACTGCATGTGACTTAAGATAGAAGAATTATTTCACCAAGTTAGAACAGCTTAAAGAAGCTTCATTCTGCAATCTATTTGACATGAAATAGTCACATTTAGCTTATGCCTGAAATCTGAAGTTTTACTCTCCAAAAAAGAAACCACAGTCCAAACAGTTACACAAACAGTTAGCTAAGAAATATGATAGATCAGATGACATAAAAAAAGGAAACTTAATAAACATGAATAAAATCAAATAATTATTTCCTATTTACTTAGTTTAAAACAGTTTACATAACTATGCTCACACCTTGGAAAAGATGACTGCCTTACCAAAGACCTCTCATAAGCATTCTATAATTATCCTCCACAAACTTGTCTGAAGATTTAGTTCCAAATGCAACAGACAATACATTACTCACAAGTTAAGTATTGTGATGCTGATTTTAAGCCAAGTGATGCAAATATGTCCAAAAAGTGAGACACACATGTGCTATGCGCCTTTCAAATATTTCCCTGCTACAGACAAAAAGGAAAGGTAAGTAACAAGTAGCCATTTAAGTCAAGAAAGTTATCTCAATCTACAATTTACAGAAGACTTTCTGGCATTACCATTTCCTCAGAAAACTTAGCTGGAGTGACAATAGGTGTAAAGAGCTCTGTAAAGCTTCCCCTTGACAGATTTCCCAGAGTTTAAAGCAGTGATATTGCCTTTTTCTTATCTGGTATCTTCTAATCAGGCTAAAACTGCAACAGTGTGAAAATAAAGATAACATTGTAGGGCAAGTCACCAAGCTGATCAGCAAGATTACAATAGTTTGCTTTCTATGAACTGTCATGCATCTCTTCTCATCAATCATAGCAGCCCTAGAATACCCAGCCTAATTTTACAGAGATTACTGTTCATAGCAAGCTTTAGGTAAAGCTTTAGTTCCATTTTACTTAGACTAAATATTTAAAATTTCCTATTGGCACCTTATACATTATTCTCTTGAGAGTAAATCAACTCTCCTATCTCCTCTATCTAGTAATGCCTCAATGGCTAAACAAAGCAACATAGCACTTAAGAGAATATTATTAATTCAGATCTCCTGAGGGCAACTGCACTATTTTACTGCTGCAGTTTAATGAGAGGTCAACTTATATAGTCAATTATGAATGGAAATAAATTAGAAGAAAACATATTTGGTATAGCAAACAATTTTAATCAAAATTGCCAGGAGTTCTGCACCACCAATTCATTCTTCTGCAGTGAACTTCAATTTAGGACATTTTCACGTGCTATTTCTTTCCAGGTCTGGGCTCATGGCAGAGTCACACATGAACTTGTTTGTGAAACACCATGTTTGACTGGAAACTTTCAAATATGAATTTATCTTCCAACTAGTACCAAACATACAGGACTTCAGACAAACTAAAGTAACATCCTTCCACAGGGAACTATACCATTCATATAGGAGCATCTGCAAAGTTTTAACAGCTCTACCAAATTTTTCTAAAGAATTAGTGGAACTAATGACACCACATAAGCAAAAAGATAAAGAGTAGAAAAAACAAAGCCTATCTGTGTTTCAAGATTAGCTATTAAGTAACTGGTCAAAATCTGTTCCTGTGACTCCTAGGTTACAGATGTTAAAGATACCCACCCTAGGAAGCAGCATGATACATTACTATCATCTGGATAACTTCAAGTTGAAATATCCAAATGTCGGAATTTAGAATAACGTGCTGTAAGACCAAAGAAACTAGAGAGTATAAATTCTCTTTGCTCTGTCCTTATTTTGTCTATAGGTCAGACTAATTAATACATTTTCTGGGATTAGAAAATAAGTTATTATGTTAGTGGTACACAAAAAAGTACTTCTAAGCAGCTACCAGAAGTCAGTTAATATTTTAACATTAAAAGGAGTTAAGAACACATAATTATTAAATTATAATTGGTCCCATCTTATTAAATCACTACTTAAAAATTCTATTTGTTTTTACCTGTTGTAGAAGACATTAAGGCAAAACAAAGCTGTCCTCTAAGTCATATATGTATATTATAGATAAGATGGTTTCAAATACAGATACAAAAGCTTGACTTAAATGAAGCAATACCATTGGATTATTTGACTTGAAGAAACACTATTGTCAGAAGTCCACTATCCGCAGCCAGGGATGAGCTGGTACTGGCCACGACTGCCAATAGAAGTAAATATAAACACTTAATGTAGTTATAATTTTTAGAAGATAATGCAATTGGGTAATACTGTTCACCATGATTATGGTTATCAGCTTGCACAAAATTTCTTCTCTGTACCTAAAGGAAAAACAGATTTCATTAATGATGTTTATCTGTGGCAAGAAAGAGCATCACATCGGGTATTTGCAAGGTCTGTTTTCACATAATCTGAACATTTACTTCTGGGAATTCAGAAAGTAGTTTAAAGCTGATTAAAGTCGGTAACACACTGATTTACCTTAGAACTATGTTTACAATGTGCACAGAACTGAGATTTGACGCAATAGAGTACTAGAACACACAATACAGCAACATGATATAATAATGTAACTACTTTCTAAAGCAAACTGATTATAATTACAATTAGAGCCCATGTTTTTTTCAGGGTACTTAACCTGATCAAATCAAGAGTAGTTTCAAACTGTCCCTCTTTTTTTTTTGTTTTTAGGGTTTTTTTGTGCCTGACTGCCAAATTTCAATGTTGAAATCAGCCTCCAATGCTAATATTATGTGTCTCCAGTGTCTGTCAGAACTCTAGCAGTCCACTCAGTTATTCTAAATAACCCATGAAATGCATATAAAAGAGACTGGAAAAAAATTCTACCATCAGGAAACTCGAAATTCTCTACAAGGGCCATCACCTGACACTGAAGTACTGCAAGGATCTGTAAATTGTGAAAGGACAGAAAACTACACCATTATTCATTAGCCAAGAGCAAAAAGAAAACAGCCTAAAAGTGGCCTCTTTGAAGAGGCTGACAAGGGCCAGAATGAAAAGTCTTACACAGCCATAAACCTTTGCCATCAATAATCTGCAATTACAGAGCTCCTCTGATCACAAGAGACTTGCAACAGCAGTTGAAACACTCAGAGTATTTCTAAACATTACTTAGAAGTCCATGAATACAAATGTATGAATTGTCAGAACTCAAAAAGCCCTAGAACGCTGGAACAAACAGCTTCAAAGGAAATAAGCTCTTCTAGAAATTTGTCTAAGGTATTAAAAAAAATAAGCAAGATCCTTGTACTTGATTGCAAAGAAGATGAATGAATCACAAGTTTTCATTGTCCTTAAGACTTCCGTACACAAAATTAATTATCACTGGACAGCATTTTTAAGTAAGTAATTTAATCAGCAAGGCTTCCCAGTACTATCAGAATCATTTAGAGTTGTTTTTGAGTTTTTATTTAAATATTTGACACTTCAGTCAGAAGATCAGTTACACAACTAAACCAATTACTCCTCTATAGGAAATCATAGCATGTAACCAATCTAACCTACTTTTTAGAAATTCAAAGTATACAAAGACTTACTTATATGGCAATTCCATTTTAACGTACATCTGCCAAAACCCTGTCACACACAGATCCTAAGATATTAAACAAAGGCAAATGTAGTTTTGGCAAATGTAACTGACACTAGGCTGATGGGGAGGTTTGGCAAATATAACAAAATCCATTATACAAAATAAAAACCCCAACCCCCACACTTCCATTACCTAATGACAAAGTCTTCAAGCTTTCTTGAGAGCTTTGTTCTAGCTTATAGTTTTGAATTCAAAAATTGAGAAGGAATTTAATGTGTATTCCTGCAGCTTCTCATTTGAGGTGTATATCCATGAAAGAATCTAACACACCTTTCCTGCTTTCCAAAGTTTCTTGGGAAGCACTCTCAGATGCAGGAACACAAGTACAGTTTGTATCTGTGTGTAAGCCTCCTTCTCAAACTAGATGGAAACAAAAAGAATGCTGATGAAAATATGCAGTAACCTACTTCTTCTTTTTAAATGGGATTTTTTTTTTTCCAGGAATAATGCCTATTAATTCTCATAAGGGCCAACTTCAACAAGTTGACCAGTGTAACCACATGTGTAATTCTGCCTACAATCAATTTCAACAGTGAACTCTGTCATTTCAGTCAGAAATGAATCTCGAGCAGAATAATGACATCCAAGTGGAAAACATTCTCCTGTTTGTGTACAGAGTACACTGAAATGCAAGACTTACCAGCTGACTCACTCAGACACCTTCCTCTACTACTATTGCTAATACAGACATGCCTACAGATAAACATGAAGTGAGAAGAGGTTTGAGGATGGGAGGGGAAATGCACACAGGGGAAGAGGAAAAAACACATTTAGTATTGTATCTGAGGCATATATTCAGAAAATGGGAATCAAAACTCCACAATGAAGCTCAAATTAAAACTTTGATATGCTGAAAATGCCGTTAGAGATGTTATGCTTTTGTGGTGAGAAGGCCGTATGATAGAGCAACTTCAGACATATTCCCAGCCATTTTAACAAAAAACCCCAAACTCTAATCTTCCAAAATGACATGAGAACCACCATCTAGACTGTGTACTATACCAGCATCTAAATAAGCTAGATGTTTTTAATGTAGAACACTGACACAAATTCCTTGGGCGAAATGACCCCACCTAACACTCTGAACTGACCGTGGCACTTCTCACAAACAGGTGATACCACCACAGTACAATAGAACCTAAAATAATGTCTACCAAAAACACCACTAATTTCACGAGTACCCAGATTTCATAAACTCTCAAATGCAGTACTCTAAATATAAATACTTTTTGACCGAATTAGCTCTTAGAAACACTGTAAATGCCATCCTCTCGTGCTATTTTTTCCTAGTCTCCAGAACCTGCTCCAGAGCTTCAATTCATGTCAGTTCCCAATTCTCTCATGCTTATCCACCAGGATGTTTTTTCCACGCTATCCCTAAACCAAACATGGAGCATTAAACACCCTTTTACAAAAAGGCAACGTGGCTGAAGATTTGCCAGAACGCTGAAGTCTTATCAAACTCTAGCAGGGTTGTATCTATATCATTGTAGTCTACTTGGCTTGATAAATTCTAGATAAGCATCCTTAAAAACCCTTCTTGTACCAGTACACTTAAAGATTTAAAGAGCAAACAACTGAGAGAAGTTAGGAGATCCAACACATGAATTCTGCCACACAGGGAAAGCAAAGAGAACACAGCTGCTTAATTCAACTCCACATGGAACAAGATGGGAGAATGCCCATTAAAGCGACGACAGCCTGGCTCTGTACACTACACATAAACTACAGGAGTCAATTTTACTGTTCGTGGGCTTCCTTCCGTATAGGGAAAAAAAAAAGTATGAACTTGAGATCTAGGAAAATGCAGTCTTTGTAAGGTTAGGAGCCATACGGTACACGAGTCCCAAAAAAAACCCAAAACACAGAAGTGAGCAATCCAGCAGCGGGCAGGGTGGAGCAGAAGGTGGGACAATGACCTAATAGGTCTTTTCTATCTTTAGTTTCACGAGGCTCCGTGGCCAAGAAGCGCCGGGATCCCCCGCTCCGCCTCCGGCCGCGTCCCCCCGCAGCGCTCAGCGCCCCAGCCAAGTTCTCCCGAACTCGCCGCTGCCAGCAGGCATCCCGAGGTGAGGGAGCCGGCAGACAGAGAGCCCGAGGCAGCGCTGGAGGCAGAAGCAACGCTCCGAGTCATTTCCCAGCTATGAGCAACACAAGCGATCCGCGCTGCCCGCCCTTACCTTGAACACTTTACCGAAAGCACCATCTCCCAGCTCTCCTATGATTTCCCAGAACTCCTCAGGGTTCAAATCCCTCTTTACGTGCTCGTATTGTTTCTTCTTCTTCTCGCCGCCCAGCTTGAAGATCTTACGAAAGTTGAAGAAGGACATTTTCGCTGCCGCCGAGGGATGGGGCGGGCGGCGGTGCCCCCTGAGCCCGCGGAGACCACCCGGCGCGGGCGGTGACACAGGACGCGATTCCCACGCGGAGACCGAAGGCTTGGCGTCGCCCGGGAAGCACCGCCACCGCCGGGCGCTGCGGGGAGACAACACCCCGCGATGCCCCGTACGGGGCCGGGCTCGGCGCTGCTCTTCCCGACGAGGTCGGCGGTCCCTACTCAGCCAGGCCGGTCACCATCGNCGCGCTCCCGCCCCTCTTCCCGCGCTCCCGGAACCTCCTCGCGCCCCTCCCGCAGCTCCGCCGCCGGCGCACGCGCGCCAGGGCACGCCCCCACCGCTCCCCGTTTTCCCCGGCGCGTGCGCACGCGCCGCACCGGCAGCACGCGAGCGGNCCCTAAACCAAACATGGAGCATTAAACACCCTTTTACAAAAAGGCAACGTGGCTGAAGATTTGCCAGAACGCTGAAGTCTTATCAAACTCTAGCAGGGTTGTATCTATATCATTGTAGTCTACTTGGCTTGATAAATTCTAGATAAGCATCCTTAAAAACCCTTCTTGTACCAGTACACTTAAAGATTTAAAGAGCAAACAACTGAGAGAAGTTAGGAGATCCAACACATGAATTCTGCCACACAGGGAAAGCAAAGAGAACACAGCTGCTTAATTCAACTCCACATGGAACAAGATGGGAGAATGCCCATTAAAGCGACGACAGCCTGGCTCTGTACACTACACATAAACTACAGGAGTCAATTTTACTGTTCGTGGGCTTCCTTCCGTATAGGGAAAAAAAAAAAGTATGAACTTGAGATCTAGGAAAATGCAGTCTTTGTAAGGTTAGGAGCCATACGGTACACGAGTCCCAAAAAAAACCCAAAACACAGAAGTGAGCAATCCAGCAGCGGGCAGGGTGGAGCAGAAGGTGGGACAATGACCTAATAGGTCTTTTCTATCTTTAGTTTCACGAGGCTCCGTGGCCAAGAAGCGCCGGGATCCCCCGCTCCGCCTCCGGCCGCGTCCCCCCGCAGCGCTCAGCGCCCCAGCCAAGTTCTCCCGAACTCGCCGCTGCCAGCAGGCATCCCGAGGTGAGGGAGCCGGCAGACAGAGAGCCCGAGGCAGCGCTGGAGGCAGAAGCAACGCTCCGAGTCATTTCCCAGCTATGAGCAACACAAGCGATCCGCGCTGCCCGCCCTTACCTTGAACACTTTACCGAAAGCACCATCTCCCAGCTCTCCTATGATTTCCCAGAACTCCTCAGGGTTCAAATCCCTCTTTACGTGCTCGTATTGTTTCTTCTTCTTCTCGCCGCCCAGCTTGAAGATCTTACGAAAGTTGAAGAAGGACATTTTCGCTGCCGCCGAGGGATGGGGCGGGCGGCGGTGCCCCCTGAGCCCGCGGAGACCACCCGGCGCGGGCGGTGACACAGGACGCGATTCCCACGCGGAGACCGAAGGCTTGGCGTCGCCCGGGAAGCACCGCCACCGCCGGGCGCTGCGGGGAGACAACACCCCGCGATGCCCCGTACGGGGCCGGGCTCGGCGCTGCTCTTCCCGACGAGGTCGGCGGTCCCTACTCAGCCAGGCCGGTCACCATCGTGGCAGCAACAAGTGCCGGGCTCCCTCCTCGGGACGGGCGGCGGCGGAGCCGGAGGAGGGGTCACGACTCCGCTGGGCGGGGGCAGCTGCTGCGCGCCGGGCAGCGGGGAGCGGTCACGTCCCGCCCTGCAGGACGGGGCGGATGCAGGGAGGGGCGGGGGCTGCCCCGCTCCAGGCTCCCGGCCGGCGTCCTCTCGGAGCGGCGTCCCGGCGTGGCACAGCGGCGGAAAATGACGCTTCGCTGCCGGCCTCTCTCCCGCTCGCTCGCCTGTCGCGGAGCGGGGCCCGGGCGGCTCCGCTTCCTGCGGGGCGGCACCGGCGGCACCTCNGCTTGCTCGTCCCACGTGATGCGGCGGCGGCGGCGCCAGCCAATAGGAGCGCGCGGAGGCTCCGGGCGGGTAAGTCGGTGTCGGGCTCAAGATGGAGGGTGCGCCCCCGCCCCCGGTGTACCTCAGAGTAGGACGGCAGCTGGCGTGGGGATGGAGTGCTCGTCCGTCCCTCCGACCTGCTTCCCTTTAGTCCGCTGAGTGCCCTTACGGGAGGGGCGTGTGGCAGCGGGGCCCTTTATCCTCTGATCCCGGAGGACACCACGCGCCTCTCTCCCTGCCGCTCCGCTGTCCCATGCAGGGAGGGTGTCACCAGCCCTGAGGCAGAGGTGGTGTTCCCTAGGCAGGGGCACGGCTTCCTCTCAGTGCTGGCCGGGTGCCCTGAGTCCCCAGTCCGACCGCGCGAGCCGTGAGGGGCTCCTTGTGTGTGCCAGGAGCGCTGTGTGGGCAGGTAGGGCCTCCTGGGCGGCTTGGGCTTGGACGTGGCGCTCTGAGCAAGGTGTTGATAGCAAAAGACGACGTTGGAAGGCTTTTTTCTTTTGCTTGCGGTCCAGTGCTGTCCCTAGACCTGCTACTGGTTTATCCTCTGTCATAGCAGGATGTGATGTCCTTGTGCTGCCCGTTTGGTATCTTGAACATCTTATTTAATCACTGGGACAGGCTTGAATTTCCTTATCTCACAGCCTTCACTTCCCGCAAGTGATTCCTCCCTCACCCTGAAGTATAAATGTATTTTAATAGTTGTGTTATGTACATGCCACCACATGTGGGGTGTTTCCTCACTTGAAAGCAAGAGGCGTTCCCGTTGCCTGGATTAGGGGCAATTAGCAGACATGGGGACACAGTTTGGGCTGTGACAGACAAGAAGTCAATCCAGCAGCTGAGGCGCTGCTGAGACCTCAGGGACATCTGACGGTGAGACAAACACCCGGGAAAAATCGTGTAATGCCGTATCCTCGTATGAACCTGAGTGCCTGCAATTGCCATTAACTTAAGCTGCATGATGAGCTTCTAAAGATCAAGCCTCTGGTGTGCATCATTCCTCAGACCATTTTATTAGCGTGACAACAGTTTGCTATATAAGGAGGGTAGTCTGTGTGTAAATGCAGTAATAATAATGAGGCATTGAGATGCCCCTGACACAAAGCGTTTATGAATCAAACAACAGTGTTATGTCATGAGTCAATTTATTTAAACTGTATAAAATCAGTTTCAAGGGTAGTTCTGCCCTATGAATAGAGAATTTTTCAAGTACTCTTGCAAAACGGATTTGTTGTAATAATCAGCGCTTGTTTTTCAAAAATGATATTGGGCTTTGTGTGTTCCTTGTAATGACAGCTTGGCCACAAAAGGTAAAACTGTTAAGTAGGGTGTTAAAACCTACTGTTTATGTGTGTGAGGGCAAAACCAAGAAACAACAGCAATCCAAACAAGCTGTTTTCTGTGATCTGGCTTGCTGGCTCCACTTATTCATGTCATATGCACGTTTCGTTCAGATAGTTTGGATTAAATACAATATAAAGAGGGTGTTACCAGCAGCAATTTAGCTTCTGATATCTTACTTTATTTAAAGTTCAATTTCTTTTTCCCCTCTATATTTTTTTTGTCCTTTCAAGTGGGATGATAGCTTTGATGTTAAAATACAATGATGGCTTAAATAATAATTTTTGTTAATATTTTAAATTGAATATTTTGGTTTTAACTAGCTTTCTCTTGGATAAAAAGTGCTTTGGGACTAATTTCTGTAGGTTTATTCAAACTGACTAGTTAATAGAGGATATCTGAAAAGGAAAACTTTGACTCCGTCTCATTTTTTCCCTGATTCTTTCACTCTGGAGTTACAGCTTGCCACTCAATCCTAAAAATAAACTCTGTAAGGTGAAGGTTAAGTGCTAGTAGCAAATCCTTCCCAATTTGCTGTGACCTCCTGGTTTGGAGGAGGCTATATGAAGCCTGGATTTTGTGCGTGTGTTTTTTTTTGTTCCTGATAGCAGGAGTTTTTAGTGTAAATATTTTAGTGTAAATATTTCCAGATGGTAAGGATAAAAAGGTAAAAGTGAATTATATTAAAATTTCTCCTTTAGGAATCTAAAGCAATGCTTTTTGAAAATTCATTGCTTCCTTTAAATGTCAGAGGAAGATGTTAAAGTAAACATGTTAAAGAACTATCTTGGTTGTGTATCATATATACTGGCTTAAAATAGCTGTAAACTCTTTATGACAATTTTTTTTCATCTCTTTGTGAATTAGAAGTCTCCTTTATACTTTCTGCTGCTTAATATCACCATCCTTTTTCATTGACTCAATCATCTACATTTGCCACTGTTCCTAACTCCCTAAGTTCTGTTTCTTTTAAACTGCTCCAGTTTCTCTTAATTGAAAGTAAACACTTCAGAAATGTAATTTGAAATGTGTTCTTCGCAGCATATATTGCCCTTTCACTGCAGTCCTACATTCTGTCTTCAGGTCTTTCAGGATATTTAATGATATATTTCTATATTGTCTTGACTTTCTGTCCACCCACGCTTTGACTGATCTCCAGAATTCTTTCTGGTGATTGAGCTCATTGAACTGCTGTAAGGTCACAGGTGGCTTGTTCATGGTTAAATCTGAAGCGTAATTCTTGTTTCATCCGTCTTAATCTGTCTGTCACCTTTGGCACTCAACACTGTCCTTTCTGTTTTCTGTAATCAATGTACCCCATGCTTTTATTGATATTTTCCAGTTACGTGGTGGCATTTTTTCCATAGACTGTGTCATTTCTCCCCTGATCTGTTCCCAAAGTTAATGTTTTGTGCTTTATTTGGCTCGTTTCAGTTCTAAGCACCAATGTGAGCTTCTAGGTCATTCCAGTTAACCCAGTGCACGGGGCATGATCACTGTCCTGGTCCTACTGGCCTCACTGTTTCTCATACAGGCCAGGATGCTGCTGGCCTTGTTGGCCACTTGGCCAACAGCTCATGATCAGCTGCTGTTGGCCAGTGCCCTCAGGTTCCTTTCCTCTGGGCCACTTTCCAGCCACTCTGTCCCAGCCTATAGCCCTGCATGGGGCTGTTGTGACCCAAGTGCAGGACCTGGCATTGCCCTTTATGGAGCCTCACTGCACTGGCCTCAGCTCATTGATCCAACCTGCCCAGATCCCTCTGCAGAGCCTCCCTGACCTCCTGCAGATCAACACTCCTGCCCAGCTTAGTGTTGTTTGGGAGCTTAATGTGGGTCATCTGGTCATAAAAGGAGATCAGGTTGGTCAAGCAGGACCTGCCTTCCCCAAACCCGTGTTGACTGGGCCTGATCCCTTGGTTGTCCTGTATGTGCTACATACACAGGACTCCTAAAGCCTTTCTAATAAATGTACCTCTGGTAGAGCTGTGTCTTAGAGACTTCTCTTTCTGTTACACAGAACAAAAAAGAGACTTAGTTTTGTGCTTGGTATTTTATGAGCCTTTATAATATGTGTAACAGGAATAGTTCAGTCATATATAATGTAAACAAAAAAATTATAATACCAGAGGTTGGACACTCAAGAACTTGCCCGTATCTCATTAGCCAGAATCAATGCTCAGTCTCCTATCAATAACCTAGGTGTACTATTATTTATTATGTGGTTTGAATGCCTTACTGCAGGACCACTTAATCTAAGAATTGCCATAGAAAGGTGGCATTTGGAAGCTTAAATATACAAGGGTATTACTTGATGTTTGCAGTAAAAAAAACATTGAGTGTTAAAATGTTTAGGAATAGGATTGATGTAATTTTGGCTTCAGGAAAGTCTGTGTCTTTAACCTAAATTGGCCACACTTTTTCAGAAGACAGTGGGGAAATGTATCTTCACAGGGCAATTCACCTTCCCCATTTCAGATACTTGTCTTTATCACACTATTGAACTGAGTGAGGTGAGTTCTCCTGGTAACATATGATGGAAGTTCTTCTTCCTACCTATGGAGACCTTCCTACCACTGCCAGCAGCACTTTTGGAGTGCATTTCTCTTGATGTCAGCAACACTTCTGGGAATGATGACAGAGCAAATACAAAACTTGCCAAATTACCTGAATGTTTCCAAGTAAACCGGTGATGTTTTATTGAATGGGCTTTATCTGAAATTAAACGGCAGGGGAAAAAAGCAATAATATAAATCTTGACATTTGAATAAGAATCAGATATTTCAACAAATAAAACAAGATTATTTCTTGGAAATGTGGCATGTGAAAAGCATTCAAGTTTTAACATGTTAACTTTATTGAATGTATACCAAAAAAGAAATGGGTTTTTTTATTACTTCTAGTTGATCTGCAAGAAAACCCTCTTCAAGACTGATATTCAGAAATAGTCATATATCATTGTAGGGGAGTGGGAAGCAAACCTTAGATTTAATGGAAAGTGTGAACAAATTGTAACTTACATAGCTGATTCTCTTTGATTAATTGACTAATGCAATTAAGAACTTCAGATCCTCATGATAAAGCTTTTCAAGAAGGCTGCATGCTTTTTGGTTTGTATTTAACTGAAAAAGCTCCTTTTATAGGAATTTGCAGTTAATATTGAACTACTGAGCTGTACTACTGGACAGTTGCATTTTTTTAATACAGTAGGTAGTCTAATAAAAGTTCTTTCCATATTGTGATGACTGTAACAATCTTCCACAGTACCACACAGGAATAAGTCCATCTAGATCACTCTTTTTAAAATAATAATATCCTTTAAAACACTAGTACTCTTAGGTATAATGCTGTTTTATTTAACCATGTGAGGTTATATTTAATTTGAAACAAGATTTATTTGATCAAAACCATACATGAACACAAGGCAAATTATTAAAACTTGTGGAGCCCCCTCCATCTGCTGGATATTAGAAGCTTTAGTTAAGCCACATGAAAGCATGTCTTGCAAACTCTGCACCATGTTTGCCTTTCCTCCACATAGTAATTAGACCTTTTCCTCTTGCGTAGCAGTCACGAGCTGATTTACTCTATTTGTTTGTGGCTTTCAAATTTGCATTAGTTCACATAGTAGCTAGGATTAGAAATTTATTAAGGGATAAAGATAGCTTTGCATCTCAGTATTGCTCTCAGTCAATACTGGCACAAAAAATGTCTGAACAAAAAGCCCCACGTGTGTTGCTGCTTTTCTTTCTGCAAATCCTGATTTTCTTTCACTGTTTCCCAGGAGTCTTTTTTTTTCCAGAATGGACTTTGTGTTCTCTTGTGATCCTGATCAGCTCTGGAATCTTGGGACATAATAACTTGTTCTGTAATATGAAAATGAAAGATTTTTAAATCTATTTTCTTTTATGGCTGGCTGGCCAGCCATCAGACCCAATCCTGGTTATGTGGTAAGCATAACCAGGAAGTTTACTATACCTTCTACAATTACTATTAAAAATATATCATTCTGAAAAGTAGAGAACATTTCCTTCACACACAAGAAAGAAAAATCTGACAAAAAATAACACTAAAGACTATTGATTGTTTAGTAATATCCCAAAAAGAGACATTGCAGTGGGATAATATTGGAGATACGTCTACTAGCAAAAAGGGGAAATAACATGTAGAATGTGAGATACCAACTGTTTATTAATGTGAAGCTAGACTTTAAAATGCTACCTGATTTTACTAAAAAAAAGCAGTTTTTTGTTGCATAATGTCATTTTTTATTACTACCCTGTTTGTAATAATTTCTCTGTGTGCAATGTTCTTCTCTTTTTACCTAGAAAATGAGGCAAAAAAATTAGTTGATTGTGTTGTAAAGTGGTATTTGGTTTTCTGTAGGATCTCATCTTGGTGCAGCAGCAGTGAGTGGAGCTGCAATAGTATGTCAATTGTTAAGGCAAACAGCAGCTATTGTGTCTCCAACAATAGTATGTGCAAACTTTGGGCACTAGCACTTGCTTATGACAAAACAGAGTATTGTGACGTGATGCACTTTTTGTCTCAAGTGTCCTGAAACGTGTATTTTTTTGACAGAAGGGATCTTTAACAGCTAATCCACAAAATTATGTTTTATAGTACACCGTGCAATATTTATGGATTAAGCCAAGAAAGCCCATTACACTACATGGACTGAATTGCAGCAGAAAATAAAATTATGTACGTGAAAAATAATTCCTGTGGCTTCTGACTGAGCGTTAATGTATCTTTCTGGATAGAGTATACAGGAGTGACTTCCTTTCAGAGCATGAAGAGGAAATGGCATTTATTCAAATTCAAATGCAATTAAGGAGACACTTAAATTAGTTTATAAACAAGGCTGTTGGTTTTTTTACATACCGAGAAGTCGGAAATAGTAATGACTTTATCATGTTAGCTGTGACAGTGATTCATGGAAGAAGTTACAGCCACAGTCATCAGGGAGGTATTTTTTTTTGAATAATGTAAATAATGCTTTGTCCATTTAGTGTGTTTTGTTAGGATTTGGAAAAAGTTCTTAAAGATGGGCAAAAATCACTACTAACAAACAAGCCTAGCTGCCTTTTCTCTACAGGGAGGGAAGTTACTGAAGATACTCATGTTGCAGGACAAGTACTCCTGAACAGTTTGGGGTTCTTCTGTATCAGTCCTATTCCAGCTCTCAGTGATGAGATTTGGACAGACCTCAGATGGATTATCGGTAAATTATTCATTATTTCAGAACACCCTCAGAGAATTACAAAAATTGCTTTACCAAAGGTTAATAAAGGACAATCTCTGGATTTTTAGCAGGTTCTAATAGTTTAGCAGCTGAAGATAAATGATTATGAGCCAGCTTTCCTTAGCTGAGAAGAACCTACTCTTCAGATTATTCTCAGAATACAGTGTAAAGGACTGTGCAGTACAATTTGTCTTAAGGAACTGAGAAATACCTATACACCTTTGGTATTTCTAAGACTTTTTTGTTTATAGCTCAGTTCAGAGCAGCCTGGGTATGACTAAGAAATCCTGTGCTTGATTTCAGGTATAAAATCCTGGTCCTCAGGAAGAAGGCCCTGTTGCAAAAGCAATTCAGAGAGCAGCAGGCTGGGAATTGTACCATTTTTGATAAAAAATGCCCACCCTTTTGATACTTATCCTAGATGATGGCCCAGAGGACCTGTGTGAGGAGGATTAGAAAAGCATAACAAAAGCTTTGTTCTTATGTTCAAAGTTCTTACTTTGTTCTTCAAACTTCTCCCAGTAAAACAGACAATATTGTAATAATATATAGGCTCAGTACTTCCTCCACACACACCTTACATTTTGCACAGATTTGACTTTTGGGATGTTTAAACATTTCTCTACAAGAAGGGCCTTCAGACAGGAAGTGCTATGAGTCTCTATTTGAAGGAGAAAAAAAATAATTTTCTGAAGTATCACAAAAAAACACCAAACAACAAATGTAGCTGGACTAGAATCAAAGGTCCGTGCTAAGCTAAGTTTATAAATCTTTCAGCGAAGAGTAACAATTAGGTCTTGATCTTCCAAAGGTGCTCCAAATGAGAAATATCAGCCTTTAGTTAAGCCCACAAAGTTTATGATGGTCCTAGTTGGATCTGAGATTTCAAAATTATTCTGATTTGAGTTACTTTGTATATATCAACAACTGGGCTATTTGCCACCATGTTTCAAGCACAGTCTTGCAGTGTTCGGATATAGTTAAAAGGTCCACTTCCACAGCAAAATAAAATGCAAATTGATTTCAGAACATTAAGCAGGTCGGTCATAATCTAAAGCTTTGGTATGTGCCAGGAATATTTTTAAAACTTCAAATGACAACTGTGTGCCTAGACCAAATCATTGGTCAATTATTTTGAAATTTCGGGTTGTAATGGAACGTTCTGTAATTCTGTGAATGTTCATATAAATTCTGACTTATCCCAGAGGCTGTTCTAATTTAGACCAGATGCATAAACCAGTTTAAAGGGTAGGGAGGGAAATGGGCAGGAATACTTGCCTCTAGAAGTTGAGTCAAACTTGTCCACAGGCACAGTAGCCTTAGAAAACTATTAACCAATGCTTGTCACATCTATGCAAATTTCTGAAATTTGAAAATGTTCATTCAGTAAGTGACACTAAGTCTATGTTAGACTGCTAAAACAGAGTAGGAAAGCTAACTGTGTTGCCTTAAGCCAGGGTGAATTAGGTTTCATTCTCTTTTCTCTGTTAGTTAATTCCTTTGTGATGTACCAGTAAATTACAGAATCACAGAATGGATAAGGTTGGAAGGGTCCAACCTACTGCTCAAGCAGGGCCCCCTAGACCCCATTACTGAGGATTGTGTCCAGATGGTTCTGGAATGTCTCCAGGGAGGGAGACTCCACAGTCTCTCTGGACAATCTGTACCAGTGTGTGTTCACCTACACAGTACAGAAGTTCTTCCTCATATTCAGGGGGAATTTCCCGTGCATCAATTTCTGCCCACTGCCTCTTGTCCTGCTGCCCAGCACCACCGAGCAGGGCCTGCATTATTTCGACACCCTCCATTCAGACATTTGTCGGCATTAACCTTTTAGGTGTCTTCTCCAGGCTCACCAGGCCCAGCTCTCTCAGCCTTTCCTCATATGAGAGATGCTCCAGTCCCTTAATCATCTGCTGGACTCACTCCAGGAGTTCTGTGTCTCTCTTGTACAGAGGAGCCCAGAACTGGACGCAGCACTCCAGATATGGCCTCACCAGGGCTGAGTAGAGGGGTGGCATTACCTCCCAATTATAAGTATCTGTCAAAAGAATTTCCTTTTCCAACAGCTGGTTTGGAATCCTCTTGCTATCAAAGCTTTCATACCACTGTTCCTCCAAGCAAAAATCTTACTATTTATAAGAAGTAATTTATTTTTACTTTTGTTTTTATGTTGCACTAATGGCTGAGAACCTTCTCTCCCAGTTAAAGAACGTCTTTTCAGCAGCTCAGCTCACTCTGGCAGCACTGTGGGTGATTAAGAGCTTTCAGAGAAAGTTAATCATCTTCATAGGCTTCCTCCTGCCCTCACTTGAGACAGGTTAGGGAATTACTTGAAGAAGGCACTTCAGTGTGATTATCCAAAACCTTTAAAATACACATAGGAAGTGAAGCTTTCTGAATATCAGTAGTGAGTGCCTACTACCTTATTTCTGGTAAGCTTAGAGGTGGCCATGAGAAATACATATACAGAGCTAGTTTACTGGTCTGCTGAGTGGTTTGCTGATTTCTTGATCCATGGGAAATCATCCTGTAGGTAATGCATAGGACAAGGATCAGAAAGAGCTACTTCTACTGTTTATTTTGTTACACACTTCCCTGTTAGTTTTTCAGAATCATGTATTTGGGAAACTGAGTGCCAAAATCTTGTTACAAGGTTTAGCTTGCATTTAAAACAAGTTTCAATGCCAAAAGGAGGCAATCTAGAATTGTAAGCTTTGTCCCCCTTCCTTCCAAGCCTGTAGACACTGGAGAAGCCAGTTTTCCTGGTCTCCTGCAGCCACATGCATCTGTCCAGAAGGTTTTCCAGGCAGTACTGTGGAAAGGTAAAAGCAGAGGCAGGGAATCATGTTACAAGTTATGACCTGGAGTTGTTAAGTCTGCTGGAAGATTGTTACACAACAGCCCTGTCAGTTTATTGATAAAACAAGGCTTTTTTGCCCCAACCTATATCCTGCCTTACGGGCACTGAGGGCAGTGCCTTTCTGGCTTGTTGATAGATTCCCCACTGGCTAAGGCTGCAGTGATGAGCCTCTTGTCTTGCATTTCACTTGTCAGAAAAGTGTATTGTAATAGAAATGAATGTAATTAAAAGACATGATGTTTAAAATTTCAAGGGGTATCTTTAAGAATAAGTCTATAATTCTTTCTTTTGGTAAATTTTTATCTGAACAGCTTAGTCAAATGTTAAACCCTTGTACAAGTTACATTGCAGGAAGTGCTAAACTTCTGGAAGTTCAGAGGAGTTCTAGATTTCTTAATTTTGTTTTGAAACTATGTTTTTTAATTGTAATTGTTCTTATATGTAAGAACTGCAAGACATGCAGCATGTAGCATCAAAACTGACAGGATTTAACATGACAGAAGCAGAAGGTAGCTTATTTTGAAAGACTGAAAATGCTTGCCCCATCTTGATTTGTAATAGAATAACTAGGTAGGAGGTGGATCCAAACTGGCCTTACCTTACTGTTCGATAGTTTTCCAACAGCTGTTTTCCAGGAATCTTTTTTTTTTTTGTCTTTCAGTAACGTGTTTGGGTCTTGGTGATGGTTTTCATCTTGTTACTGATGTTGGAAACTTTCCTTTAATTATGTATTTTTAAAAAATCTTTGGGTGAATTTCGTGTTTAGAATCTTTGTTCTGTATTAACTCTAACCAAAGGCTTTACTTCCCAGCTCAGTACATTTACTTGTTTAATAATACAACAGGTTTATTTGGCTTTAATTTAAAACATTGTATGTGGCTGTAGGTAATTAAAAACATTTCCTGAAATATGGTGGGTTTGACTGTACCATGCTTGAATTGCCTCTGCTGATCATAAAGAGTTGAATAATAGTCATTTGTCACATAGTGTGTTGACTCAGACACAGATGATTTCAATTCAGATGACAGAGGGTGTTACAAAACCCAGCTGTTGACTCTGCTCCTCTTTCCACGAGTTGCTTTGTCTGTGGCAGGAATGGCTGACCTGTGGAGCAGTTTTTGACAGCTAGTTTGTGGCCTAATATATTCAAGTAAACCAGTAGTGACTTTAAGTTGTTTTAATGCACTGGGTTGGCAACTCCAACAGTTTCGGAGCTGTTTCTGGTGTAAATCATCAGTATAGTAGTGGCAGCCGCTGGAGAAGAGTGAAGGCCTGGTAGGATGTTTAAGTTTCCTGTATTAGTGCATAAATTCTCTGTTTCTGATTCACAGCTAGCTTGAGAAAGAGTCTTTGCAGCAGTGTGCCAGCACTTGCAGAGCAGTTGCAGGCAACTGCTGGCAAGACGCATTTTCTTGGCTCAAAATGATTAATCTCAAACTAAGGCAATTTTCTTCAAGAGCTTTGGTTGTTAATCAAATTTGGAGAAAAGACAACAAGAAACATTAACACAGATACTCTTCTTTGAGATTTCAATTGCACTGGGATTGGAAAAGGACTGTTTACCTTTTTTTGGAAAAGGTACATGGTGGGCACAAGAATATGAGTCAAGAAATTTATTGACCAGGGCTGATTCTACTGAATAAATCAATTGGGTCTTAAATAGGAAGCTACTGAAACCAAGCTACCAGTTAGGCTGCTTAGGAGGGAAGAAAGAAATTGGGTTTGGGTGGTGACATGGTTGGGAAGGGTGCCAACTTTCCTTGCTTTCCCTTCTTGGATAATACCTTGTTGAGGTCACAAGATACCTCTGGGGATTATGGACTTGGTTGACTTCTCAGTAGAATCAGGAAAACTAACACTGATAGCAGTAGGTGGAAGAGACAGTCTTATTTTAATATGTTAGAATAATCTCAGGTTGAGGCTTCTTGTTTATTTCTATTTAGGTACCTACTATGTAGACTTTAGATTTTTGCCCTTCAAACAGAGTTATTTTCCCAAAAAGAACTTAATTCTATTTTTGCTTTTGATTATGCCTTTATAGCCTTTTTCTGGAGTTAAAAATAGATTGCAGATATCTTCTATCTAATAAACTTGTGGACTAGATGCTTCTCTTGCCTTTTTTACTCCTGTATCAGGATTGAATTCCTTGCACTACAGCAACCCTGAAGTCATTACACTGCACTTAAAAACAAAATGCAGAGCAGAATGACCTTTTGCTAGGACTCTGTGTTGTTTATATTGCTGATCCTGATCACCATCTCCCAGCAAATGCCAGTTAAATCCTTAAACATTTGTGCATATAGTATCTGTTCAGAATTGTCTATTGTTTGCTGTCTGGTTCTCATTGATTATAATGTTGTGCATCTCCACAATGCCCCTATTTGCCCCTTGGATCTTCATTGCACAGGGCAGCTCTTATCTTCCTTGCTGATAGCATATCACCAGTGGTACCAGTTAAGAGCTGAAAACACTTCTAGCATAATGGAAAGTTCCACTTTTGCCAGGATGACTCATTAATTAACCCCAGGATGGAGAGGCTTCTTGTGCCAACTTAAGAAAAAGCTACAGGAAGATATTATTAATAGCAAAAGATAAATTGATTGGAAGAATTTTGTCAGCCTTGTAGGATTTATGTTTTCTAATACTCTCAATCTGCCTGAAACAAGCTTGGAAACTGACTGAATAGATACTTTGGAAATAGCTTACATCTTGCTTTGCCATAGGAGCAGACAGCTGCTGAGAAGAATGGACTAGTACTAGCACTGTGTGGAGGCAAGTAGGACATCTAGGAGGCACTAAATATGTTTTCCTTCCAACTGACCACAAGCTTTTGGCTTCAAATATGCCACTGTTCAAATGCAGCTACCAAGTGGCCACTTGGGAGCGAAGGAAGAAAATAGGCTTGGTTTTGGGTGGTGTCAGGGATTGGGAAAGCTCTTGGGACTGTGAAGAGGCCAGGGAAGGCTTTGGCTGCTGTGCAGAATGCCCTCATGTGCCTGTCAGACATTGCTGAGAGTGAGTGGGTGGCTGGAGTACGGTTTCACTGTCCCTGATGTGGACATGTGGAATGTCTGTAACTCAGGACTTCAGCAAATTTGTCCTGTGGACTTCAAGGAATCTTGTGATGCCTTCATAGTGCTAGGGGCATGATTTCGTTTTTTTCAAAGAATCTTTGCCAGATCTGTAAGATAAAGTGTTGTGTCTGTAGCAGGCTTGAACCACTCAGAGTGGTCTCTACATAAAGACATATGATGGGTGTAAATGTCTCCAGTGAAGAACTGTAACAAGGCCTGGGAGTGAGAAGGAAGCTCCGGAATTTGAGATTTAACTCCCAGTACTTTCTGAGATAAAAGAGCTTTCACTGCAGAAATTTTCTCCCTTCAGAACAGGGAAGCAGTAAAAAAATTTGTGGAGATGCTTCATTTAAGCTAAAGTGTGGTCTGGACTTGATGTATTAACATTTGGGCATTTCAGGCTTGATAACTGGCTATAAAATGCCAAAATACAAATATTTTTAGTCTCCAGTTTCATTGATTTCCCCTCAGATGCACACATGTGCAGGGGGTGAGTTCTGCTTTTTGACCCAATGCGTGTCTGTTCACTCAAAATACAAATGGTTAGACAGACTTGTTACCTGATTGTCTGGTTTTGGCTGATTATCTCAGTCTGCTGTCTGTCTAGGAGGAAAAACAGGTGCTGAGCTGTGACAGGCTTTGTAACCATGCAGAGTAAATTGGGGGGCATGAAGCAGAGAGGAATATAACTTTCTACTAGAGACTTTTTGCAAGCAAAAAGAGAGAGATAAGGAGATTAATTTTGTTAAGAAAATGAGCATGCCAAGTAAGATACAGGTTCAAACTGTTTGTTCCCTTGAGAAACTTTATGGTCTAAATTTGACATAGACTGTAGCAAGTATCCAAAGAACTGCCATATGGAGGAATAGCAGCTTGTGTTAAGATGATACACTTAACAGCTTAATTTCTAAATTTCTATTGAGCAGTGTCTCAATTCAGCAGTAGGAAAAGGGTTCTTCATGGGGAGACTTGAGTGAAGAAAGAATGGTGTGACTCTTTTGAGTAGATCTTGCAGTTGCAAAAAGGAAGGGTTGGGAAGAGAGAGCTGTCTGTAATGGGGACAGGGACATGAATCCAGGTGTAAACAAAACTATTTCAATTTGTTACTTAGTGGTGAAGTGACTGCTGGAACTAACTAAATCAAATATTTTCAACATCTCACCAAAGAAATGACTAGTCCAAGGAAGGATAAATAACACTGACCTCTTCAGTAAAATAAAATAAAAGCTGGACAGGAATCGAATTGTCAACTGCAGTTCTGTACACATATAGAGTAGATGTCAGCAACACTCTGGCATGTTGTGTTACACCCTTTTTCTTTTCCCTTGCCTCAAATTAAAGTTTAAGCATTAAAACAGAAACCATGCAGAATCCTGGCTCTGTAGTTTCTCAGTGAAGCAAGTCTATCACGATGGTCATGGCATGTTGTCTCTACATCAGTAGCTAGAAGTGCTTCTCCCAGGCTGCAGAGATCACTGGGAGCTGCTCCCTCTCAGGAGACTGGAGCTGCCAAACCTCAGCCCTATTATACACTATTCAAAATCAGTCCACTTAACACCTTTGACTTGCAGCTGCAAGGGGCTGACACCCATTGGAGGGTGACCTGGAAAGCCTTACAGGAACAATGTAGCTATCCATACAGGAGAAGCTGATAGCAAGTATTTCAGCTTTCTCATCTTTATGAGGATCTTCGTGAATCGAGTGCTGGGGTTTTTGACATCAACACTGTGATAAGCAGAGAATTGGACCTGTAATGGCACAGGCATTAAACAGTGAAATCTGAAAGGGTAAAAGGGGAAAGTAACAATTTCAAAGTTAGTGGAGACTACATGTCCAAAATAAAGAAGAGATGTCTGCTTTTGTTTTCGGTAAAGTCATCCTCCCTCAACTGCACAATAAATCATGAATGATGAGAAGAATATGTTGGGGGGGAGAGAGAGTGATGGGGGGAATAATAATCATCTATACAGAAAGTAAGCACATAGGATCCCACAGTCCTGCTCCTTTAAACAAATGTTGACTTCGGATCTCTGTTTATGAATTCAAAGAGGAAAAATCCCTGAAATTCTATTTCATTTGAAGTTGCTGGGGGAAATGCCATTGCTGGATTCTTAGTACTTCAAACAAATCACAAGTATTGATACTTTGAATATTTCATGTGGCAACACATGAAATATTGATAGATAAATACAACGTTATATTAGATAAGCTCCAATGTCTCATCCTCAGCTCTGCTGTGTTATTGTGTTTAAACTCATGAGCTATTTTTTCATTTAGTTGGGGCATATGTGAACAGCTCTTCACCTGTGCAGAAAACAATTACAGTTCCTTCTGTGTTCACAGGTTTTGGATGCAGTCTGAATCCAAGAAGCATGAAGAAGAGATGCCTTCTCTGCACTGGGGGATAGATCCTGTATTTTCTGCATTTGCAAAACTCTATATTAAAGATATTACAGAAATGAGGGAATCTAAACAGGTGCCAGGTATGTATTTATATGTGCTGATCATGATACACACAGTATTATAATTGATTTTTGTTGTGCTTTTTATGAAGGGATTGAAGAATACTTCACAAACATCAGTAGTTTTCCATATGCTTAAGCTAAGTGACATTAGTATCTTTTAACAGTTCTAAGAACTACAGGCTGTATGTGAAATATATGTGAAAAATAAGGTATATTTATTAAAATGGCTTTTCTTTCTCTCCAGAACCTCTTTTATGTTAAGGTAATGTTGTGTTTCCTCTGTGTGGTAGCGCTTGTTATATTCTGATAAAGTTAATTCTAGAAAATGCTGGTCCTTTCTGGCCATATGTGTTGTCTCTCTCCACTGGCTCTACATTTTTCACAAAACTTTGACAGACGATGACATTGCTGGATGTGTGCTTTTGCTTTTTGCTATGGATTATAATACATTATAAGACAGATAGAAGTTTAGAGGTTTTGTCTCCTATTTCTAAAGATGATAGATGATGTTCTTCATACATTGGGACAACCTTGTAAGTTCTGGCCTCCGTGCTGGATGTTACCCTGCACCTTTTCTTTCTGAGCCATTGCTGGCAGTGTCTGCTTTGCAGTCTGTGTCCTGCTGGTCTGCAGTCAATGTCACCCACATGTGAGCATTGGCTGAAGCAACACAGCTCTGACCTCAAATTGCCGTTTTCACTACACAGATTTTAAATAGACTCCACTGTCTTCTGCTGTGGAAGGGTTCATTGCTCCCAGCTGAAGCTTGACAAGGTGCAAGATTATCAGAGAGGAGCCCACAGATCTTAGAATTAATGAGGAAAAGCAATAAACCCTAAGCATAGTGTGTGTCTTTGGTTTGGTTTTGGTGTTTTGTTTGTGGTTTTTTATTTTTTCTGTCCACAGACACGAAGTACCTCTGTTTGGCTCTTTGAATATGCCTTGCCTTCTAGGTTTTATTATTCTTCTTCAGTTTTCTTTAACAGCAAGGATAGCAGCAGTGCTATTTTTGCAGAAACGAAGAACTGGTGGTTTTTTTGCTCTTCTCACAACCATGTTTACGTACATAGGGACTTCGCAAACCACAAATACCAATATACCTATATCTTTGTTATTTAACGTGGTGGGAGACTTTTGTCTTAAATCCATTGCAAGAATTAGGCTACAGACTGTTGTTGATGTCTGTCCTACAGTAAGTTTTATTTAGAGGCCTTTTTAAATAGTCTTATAAAAGTCTTCTAGTAGTACTGGTATAGGAAATGCACCTGGTAAAAACTGTTCTTCCTCAGTTGCAGATATTTTAATTGTTTTCAAACAAAATACAACACAATTCAATGCCAGCAGAATTGGATTGTAGTTTGGACTTGAGCATTAGTACATACACATGTGAAAATATATTCAGAATAATTAACCTTATAAACACCAACAAACATTTCATGATAGCAGGAGCAATCCTAGAAAGTACAGTCCTGCTCTCTTTTTTAACCTCTAAATTATCTGAATTTCCCTTATTACTTCTCTTCCTGTTCTTTTACTTAACTGACTTGGCTTCTGCTTCAGGAACTTTTTCAGTTTCGTTACTACCTTTGGTTTTTTTTAAGATGATCCTAAGGAGGTGGTATCTGTCATGTCAAGATGTCAGCCTTTACAGTTGGTACATTTGAGCTTTCTCCACTTCCTGTGCATCTGGCATTCTGCACATTTAAGCTTGCTTGCAATGCTGTATCACTTTCTAAACCTAACTTCAAATAAAATGTAATTTTGTAGAACTAACATCCTGAATTCTGTTCATTCTCCTGGTGCTGTGTATATACCAAACCAGACATTTTTCAGTGTATCTTATTTATTGGCAACAAATGATAGCACAACAAAAACACTAAAATTAATACCTTTTGGGGAAAGAAGAATGTAGGTGTTTGTTGTCAATGCTTCCTGCCTTTAATGGGCTTTTAAAGACCAGCTGAAGCTAAGTATATGATTGGCTATAAATCAGTCCTTAAGTAATGGTAATTAAGAATGAATGAGTGCAAAACAAAAAGTTGTAACTAGGAAGAATGGAAATAAACACAGACTGAATGTCAGGAAAAACATCCCTAGAATGACATCTGTTAGACCATGGCACAGCCTTCCCAGGAAAAAGGTGGGATGCCCTTCACTGGGATTGTTTATATCCTGACTGTACAGACTGCCAGGAATTTACTGTACAAAATTGTCTTGTATTGGCTCTGAGGAAATGGACTGAATGACCTAATGAGTTTTTTCTTTCCATTTTTAAGCATTAGGATTTGATGCCACAGTGACTAATCCCTTAAAACAACACAGAGGGAAGCAGTAAACCTGGCCAATTACTCTGCTGCTATAAATGGTGACACGAAGGCTGGAAAACCTCCCAGATAAAAACAGCAATTGTGTTGTCTTAGCAGCCTTGCAATGAGAGTGGGTGTCAAACTCAGTTGTAACACATAATCACATCATGGAAATGAGGTTTTCTCAGAGTTAGCATGCACCACTGCTTTGTGACAGCTTATCAACAAGCAAAGGAAGCTACAAATAGCATAAAAGGAGGTAATAATAATTAAAGCGGTGGCAAACAGCACAATAATGCTGCTACAGACACCACCAGCACTTGCCCTAGAGAGCTCTGTATCTATAGCCCCTGTAGCACTGCTGTGGCTGTTGTGGCAATGGCATATTGCTCTGTGTGTTGTTTGCTGGGGTATCAGGAACCTCACTGAATGGGTTTGTCCATAGCTTCAAATATTTAAAAAATTTTTATTGCTACCAATATGGACTTAATTTGAACAAATAAACTGCAGGAGAAGTAATTGACACCTTGAAGTCATCAAGTCAAACAACTTTTAATAGGTTAAATATAATTTCATTCTTCAAATTAATTTGTGTAGTTTCTCGGAGAGTAAGGGTGGAGTTCTACGTGAATTTATGGGGATGAAGAGAACCAGTTTTATTTGGTCTCTGTCATCTGCCAAAACTTAGCTTACTGACTGGGAAATGATCATAATAACATGTTGCTTGTTTGCATAATCAGGAGCTTGGAGTCTCTGCTCTACAGACATACCCTGAAACTAGCCCAGACCTTTTACAGAGATGTTGTAAGAATCAGTGAATGACTACATACACTGAGAGCATCTCCACTGGGGATTTCTATAGCAGTGTTTATCTGTGCCCTGATAAACAGAATGAAAGACAAGTGGACAGACCTGCTAAACATTCTCTGTGCCAGACCTGACCAGTGACTGCATGATGTGTATAGCCAGATCTGAGATGATAGCCATAGATGCATCCTCAAAACCATTGTAGTGGATTTTTATGAGCAAAACTTTGCTTATGAGCTGCTTGGCTGATCACCTCTGGTTTTTTCTGGAACTTTTGTGTTTTCTCTCTGTCTTGCGTTAAGAAAGTTAATTCCAGGCTCATTTAAGGCTGCTAGCTATATAGGACAAGTTATTTTTGGATTTTGGTTTTGGGTTTTTTTTTCATACAGAACATTTTTCTGACTCCCTTGCTGCCATGTTTCTCCCTCCCTTTGTAAGAATAACACTTGCCACAGTGTATGGAGCCAAATGTTCCCTTCTGAGTCCCTTGAGTTATCTAGTTTTCCGAAGACAGTTATTGAATATCCCAGATGGCTTACTTCAGTAAAGCAGCAGTATTTGAAAACTGAAGAAAACACTTTCACTAAAAACTAGCCAGCCCAGGGTATATTTGGAGCTTATTGCCCTATTTTCCTCCTGCTAGTGGACCGTGAAGCCTCAGTGTATATGTTTACATTAGTGTTTGTTAACAACATTTGTCACTCTCTTGAAAGGAATTACAGAGGGAGCAACCTCAGTGCTGCCAGAGTCCACTGGGCTCTGATTTCTCACTGTTTCCTGGACATGTTTCTAAGTGTTATTCAAGTTATCTTTATAGATGCACAAAAATAGCTTTGAAGGGATGTTTTTAGAATGTGTGTTTTCAGAAACTGAAGTTCAGGATGCAGTCCACAATGACTGCAGTAGTGTGCTCTGCAGTCTAAGAGGGCTGCTGCTCTCCCCCTGCCCCCATGGCTCCTGTTCCTCTAGAAATGAAAGACAGAATTATGTTAGTTTTCCTTTCGGAGGCTCTGCCTTAATCAGGAACAGCTGCATTGTGAGAAGCTCAAACTGCTTCCTTTGTGTTCTATTATTTATTCTGAAGCCTTATGAAGATATAAAAAAACCCAAAACCAAACAACAAAGAAAAGCAAAACAAAAACCCAAATAAAGCAACAAAACAAACAAACAACACCCCCCCCCTCAAAGCCTACAGCAAACAAACTGTTTTTCAGATCCAAATATGCAAGAAAACAAGGGGTTAATAAGGTTCTGACAACCCACAAAAGCAAGCTTTTGACACCCTAAACAGAGCTGATACTTTCTCCTTTTAGTGTTCCTAGTCTCCAGTGATTCAGGGTTTTTTACCCGTGTAGGCATTGTATAATTTAGGATATATTAAATATGTAAGAAACTAAGGTTTTTTTCTGACAAATGTGACTATGTAGAGTAGGGTGTTGAAAGAAATAGTTACACTAATCAAGAATGTTTTGTGCCCAGGTATATTCTTTTATAATGGACATCCAATAAGACAAGTGGATGTTGTTGGGATAGTGGTTCAAAAGAAGGAGCGAGAGGCCTTTTATAACTATGGAGGTAAGGAAAATTTCTTTCTTCTTGCACGTACCAGCCCTCTGTCTTACTTACTGTTAGAACTGAAAGGTTTCCTCATTTGATCATTGTCTATTCTTGAAACAAATGTGCTCTTATTCTAATGTACTGTGTATCTGCAGCCGAAATTACTTGGTGAATGTAGGGAAGCTACTGTTTATGTCCACTTCAAAAATAGACAATTAAATAGTTAACACAGAGTAATTGATTCATTTGGGGTCATGCAGCAAATCTTAATTTTGGTTGTTGCTTTGTCACTGGACTCTACCATCTGCCTCTCCTATATATGCAATTTCTTTGACCAGATGCAAATGCATTTAATGGTGCCCACAAATGGGAAATCACTTCTTCCATATTTGAACCTTAGAAATCCCTTCTGACTTTTTGATGTCTCGTCATTTCTTGCAGCCAACTTCTAATAGCAATCAGGAGCTTGTTTATGTTTTGATACACAACAGTCTTAACAAGTTAACTCAAGCATCATAGTACCAGTCCTTGCCAACACCAGCTGGGAGTTGTCTCCTCCCTATTGCTTTTCCCAGTATTCAGTTTTATTAATATGGAAACATCTGATTGTCATTTTGTTCAGCTGTCTTTTACATCTGGAGAAAAAGCAGAGTGGAGCAGTGGTGATGTGGCAAGTTTCAAAAGGTGAGGGAAGGTCACCTCACAGTAGGAAGGGGGAGCCAAATGTACAGATCCTATTGAAGCCCTCATGCCCAGGGTCTTCCTCTGCCATGGGTTTTCACCTGGTGGAGGTAAGTCACAGAGTGCCTCTCCTTCCCAATTCCCTTGCTTGTAAAACTGAGTCAGCTGCAGTTCCTTGACCCTCAGGAGTACTGTGAAGATACAGTTGATGACTTAACCAGGTCCCAGGTTCCCCAGCATCAAACTGCTGCAGAGTGGCACTGACTGCAAATGCATTTATCACTTCATGAGAACAGAGGAAGACAGAACCAAAACGACCAAGACAAAACCAATTCTACAGGCAAAGGTTTTCCATGCTGCTCTCATCATCAGTTTAACAATAAACCTGTTGAAAATGTTTGACTGAGGCAGAAAGTAAAGGAATAGAAATAAGAAGAAACTGCAGAGTAGTGGAATTAAGGCCTTAGATCAGCCAGCCTTCAAGTGCAGCTCACAGTGAGCCTGGCTTCCTGCTGTCCTTTCAGGTCCAACTCCACGCTTTGTTCCAGCAGTTCCTGGTTTGAGTTTGCAGGCTACCTGCCAGGATGCCCCTCCCCAGCCTGCCCTCCGTTTCAGGCAGGCCGACTCCGCCAGTGCAAAATTGTAACTTCTTAGACAGTTTCCTGCTTGTAACTTCTCGCATCTCTCAGTTCAACAGACTCTGGTGAGTCACAGGGGTTGCCTCAGTTGGAGTGCCACACACTGCTCAGGACTTGCTCACTTTCCATCTGCTTAAAAGTGACTTACAAAGCAATTCCCTCTTTTTTTTTACCTCTGATAGGGAACTGAAATGTCGTTGTGTCGCTGGCATGATCCCCCCTCCATTTTCTATCTGTCTGCTTAAGAATACACACCACTCACTTATAGAATCTTAGGTCCTCTGATGAAAACTACACCCAGAACTGGTGACAAAATCATAATTGTAAAAAAAGGAGTTAATTCACTCTTTCCTGGCTTTAAAAATAAAAATTACATGCTGTGTAAAACCTGATTTTGACGTTTTGATTTGATTGTTTATTGCTATTATTATGGTAAGTTAGGAGAAAGATATCTAATTAAAATGTACCTTTGATCAAGCTCATATTTTAGCTAATGCACCTTTCTGACCTCTTTTTTTCCCTTTCCTTTTTAACAAAACCAAACATCACATGTAGTTACATTTGTACTCCAAAACTGATTTGAAAGACTGAAAGCCAGTTGCCTTAAAATCAAATTTAAAAAAAACAATCACCAGCATCTCAGTAGGTTCATGCAGGCCTGACAAGAGCCATACCCTTTTTCTCATAAAGAAACAAAAATTAAAACAATTGTCTCATTTAACAGGTAGCTTTGAGCTACCCTTCAAATAATTAAGCAAGAATCAAAGAAACCAAAACCAAACAAACAAAAACCTGGGAAAAAACCTCAACAAACAAACAAAAAGTAAACCTACAAAAAAAACCCAAATAAACAAAAGTTTAAATCCAAAGAGATGAGGAAGGGCGGCACAGGGAGCACAGGAAGTTTTCAAAAGTTTTTAGACCCCTTGAGTGCATTTAAAATAGATTAACATTCTCTTGTCTGATTAGAATACAATTGCAAGAGTTGTCATTTATCTGCACTTCAGGAGTTACTTGTCTTTTTGCTCAAAGCTTTCATCTGTGAAATTGCAAAACTTTGTTTCAGAACCTTGCTCTGCTACCAGATTCCTTGTGTGGTCAAGTACAGGTCAGTCTCTCCAGGACCCCGTTTTCAGCTGTTTCATTGAGGAGGAGGAGTCTGGCCTCCTAATCCTTCAGTCTTGTTTGGTTTGTTTCCAAGCCCTTCTTGAGAAGCCTGTCTGTCTCAGTTGGTGCAAGCTGGAACATCCAGAAACTGTGGGAATGCAAGAGTGAAATGTCATCTGCCCTGCTTCTCATTGCCATTGCTGGCTTGCGTGAATGGCTTGGCATGGTTTATGAGGGTTCTGACTCCTACTAAAATAGTTGCTGTCTGTCTGTACCAAGGAGAGGAAATCCTACCAGCAGATTGTTATCTGTGCTCTGGTACAAAATTAAAGCTGCTGAAATAGTTGCAGACACAGCAGCTCAAAACAGAGATAGCAGAGAGGAGCATAGTTTTGTGATAGAATTTGGAATTGCCTGCATCTTAAAAATGCTGTAGGTTTGCTAATAGGAATGTGCAGCTAAACTGCTCAGAAACAGGAAAGCAGAACAATGATTTGAAATTAGACCCCCCTAAATAGGGAGGTTGTTTTAAAACACGTGAGACGATGCAAAGGCATTTTGCTTTGATGCTATGGTTCCCAGAGGAAATGACTGCAGGTACCAATCAGCACCTTCCTGGTAAACATTGCTGTCACTTTTTTAGTCATGGGTCTGGTTTAAGAAGCAGAAGAAAATTGCAGGTTTCCATTTGTGAGGAGTGGAATCTCAGTCTTGCAGATGTTACATTCAAGAAGCAAGGCGCTTGGAGCATTGGCTGGATGATCCTTGACAGACATTTAGTGTCTTTCTTGTTAGAGTGTTTGTTGCACAGGCTCTCTACATACAGTCCCTTGATCTATAGAATATTGATTCTTCTGACAATTTTTAGTTTCCTTTGAGTTTTGTCTTTTCCTGCTGTCATCAACAATGCCTGGAGCAGAAATCGTAGAACTTAGTTTCACTGGATACTGGCAAAACAGGAAAAACAACTCCGTGCTCAGGAGAAGGTGTTGAGCAGCGGAAGTGGCATGCATGCCACCAGCACCTACACTTCAAGTTGGGAATTCCTGGCTTGGAGTAGAACCACAAACATGTACTGTCTTCTGTCCTTCCTGCCTAGAAGGAGCTGCCTTTCTGCTCACTGGACATCATCTTATATGGACGGGAAAGGCCAGCAGACTTTGAGCACAATATTGGCATGGAAACCAAAGCAGCTGCAGGTAGCAGCACTCCTGGTTTATTCACATGGCTGTATCCCCTAATGTTGAAATGCTGTTTCCTCACTGTAACAGTAATGCTTCTGTGGTTTGTGCCTGGTTTCCTGTTTTAATTTGTCTGACTTCAGCTTTCAACACTGATTCTTCTTTGGACCTTGTCAACAAGATTGGAACCCATAGTATCCAATATATGTACTGAAGCCTCATCATTTAAATTCTTGTATGATCTTTCTTTGAGAATATACATGTTGCTGACTATGCACATAAGCACATCTGGTGCTGAACTACTTCCATGTCTGAAATTGTGGAAATTATTTCAGATATGTAAGTAGGGTTTGGACACCCACTCTCCCTTTCAAACCGGTTGGAATGAGATATCCTTGGCAGTTATCTCCCTACATATTTATGTACCTTCACTTCTGAGAACATGACTACCTGCTTTCCTATTCTGTAATTCTTGCAATTTTTTTTGCAGTGGATGACAGTACTGGAGCTATAAATTGTGTCTGCTGGAAAAATCCCATGGTAGCAGAAACACCTTTATCAGGTAATTTATCAAATTAATATTTCTTCTTTCCTCTATGTTTTTACTTATGTCTGTCTTACATAATTTAGTAAGTGATCAACTTGCAGAAGAGCAAATTCAACTGTTCAATTTTTTTTTTAATTTTAAACCACCACATCATAGAGCCTGGGCCATTTTGGGAATTTTCTATTGTTTTTTGTGTTGTGTTCAATGGTGATGCCAATAAAACCATTACATTATGTCCTGTCCCTGCCTTTTCCTTATTTGAGTAATATGATGTTACAGTTCTATGCTGTGACATTGTTCAGAGAATTTGCCTCTTAAAGTTCTTTCTGTGATTTCATCTGGTAAGGAGCTAGGCTGCCACAACTTCTGTTTCCAAAGTCAGCCCATTGACCTGCCCTTGTGATAGTGGTTTCAGGATTTATCCTCACTTTGTTTGTATTCATATTCTCCTGCTCATATAGACTCTGTGAGCAATTAACTTGAAAGTAGCTTCAAACACAGTGGGAGGATGCCAGCAGTCTTTTACAATTTGGGCAAGTACTAAATGTGCAGTAATTGTGCATTTGAAATGAATGCATTATTGCACTCACAGAACAACTCACTAGTGTCTGGCTGTCTCTTTGCTTTTTCTCCCACTGTTGCTAGTAGATGAAAGTACAGAATTCTTTCTACTTTGGATCATCTTGGAAGCCCAAGTCGTGGATTGACAACCCTAATATGGAGCTGATCAAATCCTACTGAAATAAATCTTACTAGTGTCATCTGCAGTGTTAGGGATATGTATTAATAGAATAGAGAAAGGAAAGCTTGATGTAAAAGTTAAAAACTCTGATGTCTGTGGAACAAGCCCATTTTTACAGACAGATAATTCATACTTATATTTAACAATGATATGACAGATGGTACAAATGGTCCCAACTGGAATGTAGAAGACAGCTCTGACTTTGGAGAGGTGATGATCTGGCACAGCTCTCAGAAAAAAAAAAAAGGAGACACACAGTCAAATCAGTTTTGAGGAACTTAAATGAGGAACTTAGATGCATTAAAAAAAATTGCATGGAATATTGCTTGAAATAGAATGAGAGCCAAGAATGCTTTTCAGCCTTGTATTCTTGTTTTACACGTGCATCAGTAGTGCTTGGATGGGCACAATGCTAATAATGGAAATTGATTCATTTGTACCTGCTAAAGAAAGCTCTTAGGGAGCACAGGAAACTTTATTCTGGCCTTTTGTAATTTTGATCGGGGATACTTGGAACATTAATCAGGTTTGAAGTTGCAAAGGATTTACTGTCCTGCAAAGTTGTGTTATATAAACATCAAGTTCTGTCAAGTTGCATTCACCTCAGTTGCATTCACCTTAGTGTAGACATCAAATTGCATCACATGAAGGCTTTGGCTCCACCTCAGATGACTCATTCTTTTATATAAAAAGTTCAGCTGACTTTTCTTTTCCCCTCTCGTCCATCTTAGCATGACAAAATCGAAAAACTACAAAAACCATTTCAAATTTAGGTTTCAATTTTCCAATTCATCTATGACATTTTCAGTGGTAAATCAGTATCTCCTTTTATGTTTTTCCCAGGTGAACTATTTAAATAAATACAATACTGTAAACTAACTTTTACCACTCAGAAGTTTTGCTACCCAGGACACATGGTGCCTCAGACCTTACCCTTTTTTAGTAATATGACTCCTGTGCTGCTTAGGTGGATGAATACAAAAGGACAATTAATGCGTTGACTTTAATGCATGACTCTCTTTCCCTCACTTCTTGCAGGTCATCCAAGCACACCCAGCAGTCTCACTGTGTTTGAACAGATGAAGAAACTCCAAGAAATACTGAGCCAGAAAACCAAGCTGGAGATTGGGGATGTTGTCAGGGTCAGAGGTCACATCCGAACCTATAGGCAGCAAAGAGAAATTCAGGCTTCATGTTTTTGTGAGTGTTATGAATCTGTGACATATGTAACTAAGATGTCTGAATCTGTGAAAATATATGACCTGTATGTAACTAATTGGATATTTTCCACTTTATTTCCTGGCATCTCACTTTTCTAAGGATTTTCATCAGTATATCTTTATTTCAAGTGTAGCAGCATAAGGCTGGAAGACACACTATGTAATGTGTGGGATTAGATTGCCTGTAAACGAAGCATTCCTGGAAAAACTGTAGAAGCTGATTAGCATGCATACAAGAATACTGTGCAGATACTGTGGCTGGGTGTCTGCAAGAGTGATTTGCTCTTCAGATTTCTCTGTGTTGAAATAGAGCAGCCAAAGCCCGTGGGAAGGGAGCTGGTGCTCTTGTGTGTCCCACTTCACCAAGGGCACTGGGGGCTTTGGAGAAGCGGCTGCTGTTTGTCACAGCCTGTACAATCCATTCCTTGGGCAGGCAGCAGCATATGGGCAGTGTCCCACTGAAGTCTGGCTTCTCCTAAGCTCTCTGACTCTGTAGGATGAGGGAGAAATGTTCCTCAGGCACAGATCTGCATGCAGGTGCTGCCTCTGTGTCTGACAGCTCTTTGGGCAGCAGGGCTCTGCAGCCCACAGCTTATGCTCTAGGAGGTTCCAGTTACATAACTTCTTCTCAGTTCCGTGTCTGGGCTGTTGTGTAAGAATTGGTTTTCCCCAGTGAGATCTTTCAGAGATAATACTGAAATTATTTCTTTCATGAAGAAAAGCTTGTCTTTTAAAAACCCTGTGTAAGTCAGATAAAAACTCTAGATTTTTCAGCTCTAGCTATAATTTGCAAAGGAGTTCAGCCCTCCTTTGCAGACAGAAGATTTATGAATATATACAACCCATTCATGATAGGTAACAATACCAAAGCCATGCAATTCAAGTAGCCTCTAAATTGCTTTTACTTTGGCCCAAATAAAGCTCCTTACTATGTGTTAACTGCATTTAATGGATAAAGACTGCTGAAAGGTAAAATAGAGATCATAAATTCTGGTTAAATAAGTTGTCAGATGAAAGCGTAATCTGTGCACCACAACAGGCCATTTTACCTCCTTGTAAACTATAAAAGAGGGATTGGCCTTTGTGGTTTTGTTTTTATAAAAACCACAGTGAACAAAATTTGCCAATTTAATACTGGCTGTGAACTCTGTAGAGCTGCCTCAGGTTTGCTTGCTTAAAAAATTGTATGGCAGTCCTGACCAAGTCTACATGTTCTCATTGCCTCTCCAGATAAAGTGGATGATCCCGTGTGTGATGTCCAGATTTCAAGAATGCTGGAGCTCCCCTGTCTCTATAGAGAAGTTTATGACAAACCTTTCAAGGGCCCTGAGGAAATACAGAGGTAAATGCAGTATCCAGACTGCTGCTCCTGGGGCAAAGTGTGGGATATTATGATTGTTTACTTGTTGTTACAATAACTCTGGAAAAAAATAGAACATGGCCTGACTGTGATTTAGACTGCATAAATATACAGTAGCAGTCTACTTTTCTCCCAAATAATTGGTGATCCATACAAATGAGATACTTGTCCATGATCTGAGGAAAGAAATATAATGCTAAGCTAAAACGAATATTAGGAAGGAAGTAAAATACTGTGTACAGACATCTAGTGAAAAAATATGGGGTTTTGAGCAAGATTTGGGGCTGAGGTCAGCAGAGAGGATGGAGAAGTATCCTTGCCTGATGTTGTTTTATTTGTAAGGTAAGGAGCTATTCCACTGAAATGCTTTCCTGCCCTTGTCATTGCCAAATCACAAATTCATAACCTCAATAAACTGAGTCTAACACCCACTCATGTACTTAGTGTCAGGGTAGCTGGATGCTTATTGGGAGGCCTGGTGCATGTAGTGTAGTTTCAGAGACTGCAGATCTTAAATTCACAAAACAGTAACAGCAAATGATTGAAGAAGACCAGTTTAACGTTTATGCATATAAAAATGTTCTGGTTTAATTAAGGATTTAAATTGAAATTCCTTCAGGACAGTAAAACATCTTTTGACTTTTGAAACCAGTCTAGTGGACTGACTTTATGTAATTGTTCTAAAACCCATTTCTTGCTTTTTGACATGTTCTGTGTATCCTTGTAGTGGCCTGGAGGGTCAGAGTTCCTCATCCCATATGCTGCATGAGAAAGTGCAAAGCTTTCTATTAGAAAACAAAATTCAGACCTTTTACCAGCAGGAGCTGGAGACAGTTGATTCTCTGGTGTCTCTGGCTGGTGTGCATCTACCCAGCCCCAGCTGTGAGGAGGTGAGTGAATGTACCTGTTCCAAGTTTTTAGTGGGGGGGAAATAATATAAACAGATAAGAGATTGGTGTCTTCAGAGGATTCAGAAACCACTAGTGCTTTAGCTTTATGCATGAATTATTTACAGAGCTTGAGGAAATCGTGTTACTTCAGACATATAAAACTCAGCTGAAAAAAGTCATGTAAGAACATTCAGTTTTGAGAGGTAATCTTGTGTTAGGGCAGAGCCTGCAACAGTCACTACCTTATTTAGCTTTGTAAATAGTAGCAGTGCCAGGAAAAGAGATCCCTTTAAGGTGCTTGAGTTTTTTGGGACAGATGTTTGAGATCCTGAATCTGATCAGGAGAAGGGAACACAGTCTTTGTCTTGCTTCTCATTTGAAGCTCAATATATGAACAGAGATGCAGCTTTCAAGGGGAGGTTATGATGAGTGGATGAACAGTGCTCCCTGCTACATGTTTCCACATTGGAAACACTACTTGTGAAAGGCCATGATTGAAAGGATGACAAGGTGGGATTAAACTGAAATCAGTTTACAGGCAGTTGCATGTAACCAAACTATTAAGAAACTTTCCAGTGAGTTAGTAACCTCTTTATCAGCTCCAGAATAGGAGACAGAACAAAACATATTTTGTAAAATGGCTTTCTTTATATTACTCTGTATTAGTTGGATAAATTACAAACCAGATTCCCAACTGGTATGAAGTGATAACTTTCTGCAAAACTAACAGTTACATCTTTTTTTTTTACCATGAAAGCAGTGGCAACTGAAACTTAAGCTGGAGTGTTGTGATTCACTTGTTTACTTTTTGGTTTTCTGTAGAGAAATAAATCCCTGGCAGTCATTTTCATTGCCTTATTTTGATGTGCACTGTAATGTTAAGTGCTGTGTTATGTTGACTTCTAATGTTTGTTTAATTCTTAAGTAACCCAAACAAAACAACACAAAAACAGTCCCTTGCAGATGAGGTCAAATAATAATGAAAAGTAGCTCTTTTCTTGTTGGCCTTGTTGAATTGCTGCTGATAGCTGTTCTTGATAACTGGGCTGGGGTTTTTTTTCCTCTGTTTTTAGTTAAGGCATTTTTTTAGGTTTGCTTTAAAACAAACATGGATATTAACACTAACAGGATCTATTCTCATTTTAGACAGAAAAGTTTGATAGTAGATTATCCAACATGGCACCCAGTACTTTCTAAACTATCTGGAACAGTATAAAAAGTTCCCAAACTTTTTAAATTAAAGGAAGTCATGGCTATTGTGTCCAATACTGGAAACTTAAAAGTTTCAGCATTTATAGAAAGACCAAGATAAATAATTTACAAAGCCATTTAAAGTAGGAACTGGTGCAGAACAAACATAGAGAGACTGAAAAAAAAAAACCAGGAAAATTCAACCCAAACAAAACACCAACCAACCAAAAAAAAACAACTCAAAAACCCCAAACCAAGAAAAACAATGCAGCATCAGTATTGTTAGCAGTCATGAAGAGCTATCATAATCATTAATAGTTGCTCCTGACCCTGATGGCAAGGGTGTGACTGTATGTCCCAGGAATTTGGGTGCACAGATGCTTATTTAGAAATTGCAGTTCTCCTTATTGTCCTTTACTATTCATTTCTTGCAAAGAAGGTTATCTGTTCTTGCATAAGAAAGGACCTGCAGTTGTCAAGAGGCATAAATGCCTTAAGAGGAGTGCCTAGGAATGCTCTGGAAATGCATTTCCTTGTTCCCCTACTCCCTCTCTAGAAGGTGTCACTTTTCATAATTGGCAAAGGGTCAAGTACCCAGTTCTATCCACAAAAGTAAGTGTAATAGATCTGACTTCTGTCCCTCTTCCTTTCTTTTCTCTTCAGTAGTCTTTTGTTTCGCACTGCCCTCAAACCAAGAAGATAAATGGTGCTGCTGATGTGGAACAATATTATTTCGGGCCTATTTGGCAAGGCAGGAGCTACATGAGCCAGCTCAACTAGTTGGGCCATGCCACAATATGCACTTGTTCCCTTCTTGCACTTTTCCTGGATGAGTTATTTGATGTATAGCTAAAGGATGAGTTACTTGGATGTATAGCTAATTTTTTCATCCCAGTTCCAGTGTTCTAGAGCACAGTTGCTGTTAAACTATTTGTTTCCTTTCTCTTCCTTTCCCTGTGATCCTAGAAGAGGTGGTGCACCCCCTTCATCTCTTTCCCAGCTTTTAAAGTACTTGTGCATTGTTCATCCTAGTGGGAGGGTGTCTCCCCATGGAATATTTCCTCCAGGGAGGCGATGAGCTGCTGTGGAGTCACTGCAGTGGAGTGGGGCAGAGGGTGAAGATGGAAGGAGGTAGCTGGGATAGTTTGAGGTAGGCATCATCTCTGTGTTCCTTTTCAGCATAACTGTGTAGCTGAGCCCTGTCCACATCCCATACACGTCCTACAATACCTCATTCCAGTCCTGATGCCTCCTTGGCAGTGCACTCTTCTGCCTCTCCCGAATAAATTTCCCTCTGCAGATGCACGGGGCAGAACTGAAATAATTTCCTCTTCTCAGACATAAACTAGTGAAAATTTAATTTTATAGTCTACAGATTATGAGGAAGAGAAATTAACTACTTTTTAAAATAGTTAAAAATTAACAAATCTTCTATGAGTTTCAAAGCCAGTGGAGCTTTAATTTGCATAACCTGTACCCCATCTATCCCTAAGCTGTAGCCTTTTCCCTATCCCTTAAAACAAATGACTTTTGAGGCTGGAGGGGTGGGTATCAGAAGGAAGACTACAAGTAAAACAAGAAAAAGTCATTTTGTGCTTAAAGGACCTCCAAAGTGTATTTGCTGGACTTAGGAAATTATGTTTGGCAAATGGGCAGGCCTTTGGTTCCTTTTTTAAAGAAAACTACAGGTGAACTGGATCCATCCCATTTCTCAACTGGATTAAATGCTTTAAACCAACCAGTCTTGAACCATTTTTCTTCCCTTCTGCTGTGCATAAGCTATAGCATGTGCTATTTTAGTGCTCCCATTCCAGTTTGTGAATGTCACTAGCTTGGACATGTAACTTGAGTTGTGCTTTCCGGAGTGTGCTGTTTGTACTTCTCTTGATTTGAATATTATCTCAAGGTCAGCAACGACAAGTAGTTAAAGCAGGGAGTTTTACAGTGTTGTTCACACTGTCTGTGCCTAGCCTGTACATTGTACACTGAAGGTGTAACACAGTTCATTATAAGTTCTTGATGCAGTGTGCTTGTCTTTCTGCCTCTTGAGGAAGCTTCACTGTTTCTTTAAATATGTGTTGCAAAGCTTATTATAGGACTTCAGGACTGACATGTCCAGGATCACTATTACTAAAATTGTCACCTGCCTAAACCCTGGATTAAACATTACATGAGAAACTGCAAAGGGTAATTCCATGAGTAGAATCACATATGTGGTTATACCAGCAAACTTTAACACCATCAGGGTGTGATTCATAATGAGTCAAAGGTTACATACTTCCACTGTTTTGAACAGACTCTCTAATTCCTGTACCACTTCATTTCTTTGACCTATTATTGATTGTACAGGGAATTTGTTTTGTTTTAAATATCTGAGAATAACTGGCTGCACAGCACCAGGCCACTAAGCTGAGTGAGACCTGTCGGATGGAATATATTGATTAAAGTATCAGCTTAATTCTGGATACATAGATGCTTCTGTTGGCTTTGCTGCAGAGCCCTTGGCTGGTCTTGGGAGCAAGGATAGTGATAGTAAAATTATTAGTTAATGGCTGCCCATATCTCAGGTTACATACACACACACACACATACACACACACATGTTTTGCAAAAGAGATGACTGATTCTTGAATGCTCTGGCATTTGGATGTACAGCTTAATTTATTTGAAAAGGACCTGATTTGGAAGAGAGATGGAAGACCCTGTTGTTACTGCTTCAGAGAACCTGAAATGGTGCACCATGAAACTAAGGCATGCCCAAGGGGGGCATTTTGCAAAAGAAGGTGTGAACATTGTGAGAGGCAGTGGGGAAGAGTACTACTGACTTATGAATTTTCAGGATGAGATGCTGGAGTTACTTTGGGTGGACCAAAAGAGCAGACTAAACATTTTTAGACTGTGTTGACAAAGAAATTTAATTGCTGCTTTACCCAGACGAACGGAGAGGAGGAAGCATATTCTAGAGCACACTAGGAAGAAAACCCCAAATTTTCCTGTCATTTTATGGAATATTAAACACCAATAATGTATAATATTATTACATTAATGTATAATATGATATTATTAAAGTGGGCAGGATTTTTCAGTATCAGTCCTTCTGCCAAGGAGCCCTTTTCCATGGGTTCTGCAGCACATATGAGAGAGTGCTGATAGGTAGCAGCTGCTAACTTATAATAAGGCCTCGCTGCTTTCACTCTGTCAATGCCTTGACTTGCATTCTTAGTGATTCTGTTTCAGTATCCATCCAGACTGAGCTGTGTGTCAGTTCACACAGAGTCTGTTTTTAATTATTTCCCTTTTCTGACAGGATTTCAGTGGTAAGCCAAACTGAATAATTATTGTGCTTCTTTGGAAATATTTTTATCTTTTTTTCTCCCCAGATGTTTGCCTTCACATTAAAAATTGATCAGAGGCTTGAGTTGGTTGCTTTGCTAGCAATTTCTTACATTCTTGAGGATTTATTACTGCATTTGAGTGAGAGGCAAAGTCTCTTCATTTTACACATGGCTATAAGAATGTGCTTTTCCTTGAGCAAATACTCACTCTTCACTTAATCCTTCCTGTTGCATTTTGTGTTTGTTTCTTCAGTTCATAAGAAGAGGCACAATGAAGAGAAATACCATAGTGGTATTAATGCTGTGACTGGAACGGTGTCCAGGTGTATGCCAAGTTTGTAATTAGAAGCAGAGTCTGTTGTTATCCAGATTGATGGCTGTGGTGGACAGGAGGACAGACAAGATTCAGGCACTGAATCCTTCGGTCTGAAGCAGAGAAAACTGAACTAAGAGCTATTGTTCTGTGTTAATTATCTTGAAGTATTAGGCAATTATTTTTTACTGGTGATTTGAGAGGAAAAAGAGAGTTAGCTGTTGGGGGACAGAGAAAGAGATGTGATTATGGCCTGTTGAAATATTGAGGGTTAGCTGGAGGAACAGGATGCTGAAACATGTGGTGCATGCTAACACCAATATCCCTTTTGGATCCCTGAACTGTTCCCATTTAGGTACATCAGCTTCCAGGCTGTTGGAGTGTCACTTAGAAATTGCAAATGGATTGAATGAATGTTTTGTGAAAAGATATTCTTCCTTTGCTCCTGTGGTGTCCATTTTGCATGTTCATGTAAATTCTTTCTAGCGCATGGGGGTTGCCTGCTTTGCTCCTGAGGCTCTGAGCTGTGTCTGGTGTGTGAAGTAGGATATGTGAACTCTGATACTTTCGTTCAGAACAGGGTGGGAGCATTAATGCTGATAGTGGAAGGAATGGCTTGGCAAGTCTTGCTCTGGTTGCTCTGGTGTGGTTCTAGTTATCACACGTTGGTTTGTGGGAAGCAGTTTAGCTCCTTCCTCAAAGAAAACCACAGGGAGCACAGTATGCTCCCAACAGATGAGAAAACAGCAATTGGGGAACTGAAGCAGTCTCTGTAGATGAATGGGAGGTTGAAGGACACAGTAGGACAGATGGAGATGAAGAAGAGTAAATTATAGTCTTGCTCTTATCTACCCATACTTTCCTGTCTCCACAACTGATTATTTTCTTCTACTTCCCTAGCTGTCATTCCACTGTCTTAGCTTTGCTCTACTTCCAAACAAACCTTGCTTTTCCCTGTTGGTTTTTTTTTTTCCCTCCCCTTCCTTCCTTTCTTCCTACTCTGTTAGATATGTCCCAAACACGGAACCCTGTGTTCTAAATAACCTCAGTTATGGACTTCCAGGCACACTGTTCTCTTTTCACAATAAACTAATTTCCCACCTACCCTCAAATCTGAATCCTTTGTTTCCTAATTTCATACACCTGTCTTAATTTCTTGCATGTTCTTTATTCTTTCATTTCATTAGGCTATGGAGAAGCTTCTGAGAGCATGGCCAGAATGTTTGTAAAAAATTGGAAACCAAGAGGCCAAGAAACAAGTACTGGTTTTGTCAGTTTTTTCCTTTCCCTGAAATCATGAGATGGAAATCTAGTCCTCAGCACTTGGATTCTTCCTGAATATCACCCTCCAAAATACTGATTTTCCTACCTTCCTACCCTTATTGCCAGGAAAACTCTGGAAGTGAACAAAGCTTGATTTTAAAAAAAGTCAAATGATATGCAAGCATCACAAGTCTATTCCAAAAAAAGAGTTCTTGGTACATCATCAAATAGCTACTAATGACAAAGAATGCAGTTTAGAGATTGTGGTTCCTTAAGAATGGCACAAGATTCTGGTGTTTGGGTTTTGTTTAAACTCAAGGATATTGGTTATTTCATACATAACAGATATGACTTGTAAATTACTAAATGAAGAAAAATATGTAACAAAATTAATGTTAAAGAGGATCTGAAGTCCTCTTCCTCTTGAAAGCATCTGAAGCTTTTTCTGGTAAATTTGGCTGAGCTGAGATTTCTTACCATCTGCTTCATTCCTTTCTTCCCATCCAGGTGAAGACAAAAAGTAACTCCAGTTCCAAAAGGATTCACAGTGTTTTTAAGGAAGCAATAAAGATGCTACAAGAAAAAGGAATGGTTTTCCAGAAACCTAGTAGCTCCAAGGACTTATACCATGTAAGGAACTGTGCTTTGGTTGCAAACAAGTTCAGTGGTATGACTTTCATAATCAGTAAACACCGTAAAAATATTGCAGAAATAGTAGAAATGTTTCAGAAAGAGAAGCTGGACATCCAGGTGCTCTTGGTTTACTCCAGAGTCTTATCTGCAGCTTACTTCACCGTTGGTTCTACCTCCAACAGTGGAGGAACCAACCTGTATCACCCACCAAGTTGTTCCAAGTTCTGTCTGTATTCACTGGGTTGCCAAACTGCTCTGATCCAGCTGAGCTCACTGAAACCTGGGGCCTGGGACAATTTTCCTTATCAAAGTGGGTTCAACCTTGGTGTTCTACTGACTCAGTCAGCCTCTTTTGGGTCAGACTTAGTTGTATCACATTCTTCACCTGACTCTTGGATGCTGCTAATAGTAGTAAAAATAATGCCTGAAGATTTGATGTTCATGATTAGTCTTGGAGGCAGCATAAAATGCAGAGTGTAGTTCTGACAGTGTTAGCTTAGAATACACCATGGCATGGGATTTTTTTTGAACAGCAAGGCCAGTTTCTTCTTTTTTCTTCAGGTGACTGACCATGATAAGGAGCTGCTTAAAGTGACCCTTGATGTGATTAAAGAAGACTGTCGAAAACCCAGGCGTAAGTAGCAGAGTGATCAAGCTCTGATGAGCTGGTGCTGATACACTGATGACAATATCTCCTCCTGCTGCTGGATTGGATATGCTGCTTGTCCTCACCCTTGAACTCAAGCTGTTGCTGGTGTAGCTAATCAGCATAGCTACAAGCATGAGTGCAGGAGCAGCTTCCTGTGAGCGTGGAGAAAGAGCAGGTGTGCCCAGCAGGAAGCAAAACTCTCCGGTCTGAAATAAGCAGCCATTCTTTTAGATCTGTATCTTTTGAGAATACATGGATTTTGGGAGGAACCAAATGTAATGAAGTTAGGTCACCACCTAGCAGTTGTTGCTTTGCACTCTGGAGAAGCAGCAAATCTTGCTGGTTCAGTTTCTACAGGGGAGTTGACACAAAAGTGACCATGCAGAAAGGTGAAATCCCCACCTCCTTTAAGTCAACAATAAAAGTTGCTTAAGTAAGTAGGATATTCTCTGTAGATGTTAAGCTCAGGTAGAGCTCAGGTAGTTTTTCTTTGTAGTTAAGGATTTCAGTCGAACAAAGTCTACTTCTTCTCAGATAATTTGCCTCAGGTGGCTTCTGAGTTATCCCTGTCCCTCAGACCTATTGTGTCTTATTGCCATAGTGATAACTTGTTCTTGACTTGAATGTCTGCTAATTACACGGGCGCATTGCTACAAAGTGTCTTTCAATTCATGGGATAGAATGTGTCAGCAGGGATCACTTGCTGCCGGAGTGCAGCTATTTGTGGGACAGAACATGCTTTAGTACAGAATAAATCACTGACTGGAACATAAGGCATAAAATCTTAAATTGCTCATATCCCCATCCTATCATAACTACAATAGCACTTGTAGAACCTGGTGTATGATGGTTATCCTGCAATGAAAAAAAAGGCTGAGGCAATATCAAGTTTGAGTTTTAACTGTCTCTTTTAAGAAATGGTACAATTGTAGGTAAGGTCGTGGGAGAAGAAGTTACTACTGGGTATGCAGGTTAATATGGGCTTGTTTGCCTGAGGCTGTTTCAGTGCAACAAATTAGTGTACCACATTGTTTTATTGACTTTTGTCTAATTAACCAATACAAACATAATTTCTCTAAGAGTCAAATATTCGTTTGCTCATTTTATACATCAGCTAGTTCTCCTGGTAGCCTGCTTTTTTAATATCACTGTGCCACTATCAAGGCCAGAACCTCTATACAGTTGACAGAGGCACTGATTGCCTCCTGTTTGTTCCCTTCTCGTGCATTGTCACACTGGTAAAGTAGTCTGCCCTCCATGAGAAGTTGGGAAGTTCTTTCGGTCAGGAAAAGTCAACAGCAGAGAGTAATTTGTAGATCAGTCACAGAAATGACTTTGAAGAGTCCCGAGTCCTCAAAGCCATGTTTTGCATAATAAGCAGTTTAAAATTAGCAACTGTTTTACAAACCCTCTTGTTCTCCTTGAAGCTTTCCTCCTACTTCATTTCCTGCTGTAAAGAGGACAATTTCGGGGAACGGCCTGCCAGAAAGGGATCTATTGCAGTCAGTGGGGCTGCCAAATAGCGGGGGGCAGCCTGCCTGAAAGGGATCAATTAAAGTCAATGGGGCTGCTAAATAGGGGGGTGACCTCCTGCCAGAAAGGGATCTATTGCAGTCAATGGGGCTGCCGACGAGCGGGGGGAGGCCTGCCAGAAAGGGATCTGTAAGGCTTCCAAAATCTACCCCTTTGCAGCTTAAAACCTTTTGTAAGTGATCCTATTCTTTAGCTCTTCCCCTGCAGCAGCACTTGCAGCATCCCTCTTGTTCCCACTTTCGTGCACAGAGCAGAGGCAGCTGGTGCAGGTGCCTTTGGTGGCAGCAGGTTCCGCTGGGGCAGAGAGAGCTGCTGCCAAAGCCCAAACACCCCCTTCCCTGTGAGCTGTGACAGCATCAGGTGTGGGGTTGTGGCTACTGCTTCTCTTCTGAAGTAGAGACTGTGCTGAGGGTGATGTTTTGCCAGGCATCCATGGCCGTGTCTCTCCCATGTGGTGCAGGATCCCTTGGAGCTGATCTCTGCAGCCCGGCGCTTGCTGCTGGGAGCCATGCCACACTGCCCTGCCACACTGCCCTGCCCAGAGCATTGGGAACACAGAGCCGGTAGGTGCAGGCGTTCTCCCTGTTGTGTGTGGGAGCTGCAAAGGATCCCTGGAGGTCAAAGGGGCAGCCGAATAGTGAGTGTAAAGGGGCTGCCAGAAGGTGATCTCTAAGAGTCAATAGGGGCTGCCAAACAGTGAGCGAAGTTCTCTGGGGGGGCAGAAAGTGATCTTTTGCAGTCAGTCAGGGCTGCCAAATAGCGGGAGAAGGCCTGCCAGAAAGCGATTGAAAAAAGTCAGTTAAAGGAGAGAGGAATTTTATCAGGATCCAAATAGTATTTCTTAGTAGAACAAAGGCAGAAAAGACACAGCCTGTGGACACTTAGCGATCAGCCAGAGGAGTGAGGCTATTCACTTTTCAAAGGCCTTAAATACCTTTTTCAAACTGTTACATATGCAGTAATTTACACTTCGCTCTACGCAGTCCACAAGTTTAGACGCCCCAGGCCCCTTTCTGGGTTTCTTCAACGCCATGTGATATCCTCCTTTTCTCTGGTAATCCATTAGCAGGCATCGCCTTCTGCAGGTGTCAGTCTTCGGCGAGATAAGGGGCCTCTTAGGGTAGACACACTTTATTTCTTCTGTTTCTGGCTAATCTACTAAAAAAGGACATTTACTGCTATATTTTCCAATTTATTGCAACTATTTCGGGGTTACCTTTCGCTCTAACCTTTTCTCACTTAGCATAAATTCTACTTAGTACACTCTTCCTAACGTAAATCCTACTTGGTACATTCTTCCATATGACTGTTGTCTTATTATATACAAAAGCCAACATTTATAATCCATCCGTTTATTACAGCATTTATTACAGTCAATGGGGCTGGAAAACGATGTTTTCCAGAAGGACCATTTCAGTGTCCCGGTCACTGGCAGTAGAAGCAAAGCCAAGAAGCTTCAATGGAAACCAGCAGGGCACGGCGGGTGTTTGTTGTCAGTGGATGATGCAAGAGCGCGGAGCTCAGCGCGGCTGCCGGCCCCCCTCTGCTGGCGGGATCGCGGTCCCAGCCGCCCGCGTGGCTCCCAGGGGGACAGCAAGGACACGGGCATTCACCTCCAGGGCTTCTGCTTGTTTGTTGCAAGAAACTCCTACCCGTTTTCCTCCAAGAGTAATAGTAATCTTCCATGACAAGAAGGATGATTTATGATAAATCAAACTCTTCTCTCCAATGAGTTACTTCTCTGCCAGTTTTCCAGGCAATGCCTTGCCCCACTACTGTAGTTGTGACACATTCCCAGGCCCAACCCTGAAAGTTTCATCTGTCTGAACTATTGTACATATTTTTAAAAAAATCTTCAGTGTGCCTACTCAGAGCTGCACAAGCCCTGATCTGAAATGTGCCCACATGAAAATCCTAGTCCTTGGCTCCACTTATAATTCCTGATCTTAAATGTGCTCATGAGAGACCACTGTGGGTCCATCTAGAAACTTAATATAGCTAGACAGCTCATTTTGACTCCAGACTGAACTGCAAAATGGATTTGGTTTTGTTTTGTTTGTTTCTTTGTTTGTTTTATAAATTTGCTCTGGTTTTAGGCTTAGATCAGGCTAATGAGAGGACAAAAACCAGAACCACTTGAAGTTAAATTTGTCAGAATGTACCCTGTGTGAGCCATCTGCAGTGGGCAAATGGTAGTTGTTCTGTAACTCTGTCCCCTCTGATGCTGGTTATCAGGCAGGACAGTTAATCATAGCCTGGCTTCCCTCAGCTCCTGGACAAAAGCAAGAACCCAAGATGTTAGAGAAAGAGGGACAGGAGAGTTTTGGGGTTACTTAAACATTTTACACACCTGCAGCTACCCCAATGTGCCATTTTCCACCAGCATCTAGGGGAAAAGTATACACTGTACTCTTAGGTAACACTTGAGTCATTAATGTAATTCATTGAGACTTAAGTTGCTCTAGATCAGGGATGGGCAATTTGACTTTCTTCTGACAAGTGAAAAGTGCAGCTACCCATTTTGTTTGCAAAACAGTCAGTATGACCAGGTAGAGGCATTGTTCTGTTCTCTGCAATTACCTCTCCCAGGGTGGTGGACACATTTCTGGCTATTGACTGCAAAGGTCTTTTTATCATCCTGGATACTTCTGACTCACAGCTTAATCAAAATTAGGCTGAACTGTTTATTTACCACTCTACCAGTGATTTTTCTCAGCAGGTTCTAAGGCAGCTCTGGAGCTCAGCAGATTCTAGAGTAGAGAATAACTAAAAAGACCCAAAGGCAGCCACAACAAAATATAGGCTCCTCCCTTGCCCATGGCAATTTCTCAGTACCCTTATCAAACTTGTCTTTCATCTTGTGAGTTAAGGAAAAGGAAAATAATTTGTGCTGATGTATCTGATCTCTGCCTGTTTTCCATTTTTAGCCACTGAAAAGAAATGTGTTGTGAACTTGGGGGACTGGGAGCTTGGACCACTGGTGATTAGTGGGTTACAGGGTTTATTGGAGGAAATGATTACTGGGACAGCTTCAAACAATGCTCCACCTGGCACAGAATAGCTGTGGGCAGCCATGAGGGACCTCTGTGCTTCCCCCTAGCAAAGGGGGTTATTTTAAACTTCTGTTCTCCTGTACATTGCAGGGCTAATTCCACTTAAAAGGAGATAAAATCTGATACTGATATTCCCTGACTTTCTACTCCCGTAATTGTTTTAAGTATTCCGAGGGGCAGGGATGGGATCGTACTGCGAGGTGAACGCAGTTGCAGTGCAGCAGTTTTTCCACAAGATGCCAGCGTCGGGCCAGCGGTTACAGGCCTGTCCACGCACCTCCCTGCTGTGCTAGAAGGTTGTGAAGCTGGGTCTCAGAAAAATGACTTTCATTTGGTTCCTTCTAAAGCTGCAAAAACTGGATGGCCTGAACAGGTGGACAGTTCAGGTACCCTTAAATTATTAACCTCTTCATCAAGTTGTACTGAATAAGCCTTGTATGTTAAGAGTTGGCAAGAATGAGTTATCTTTTACCCTCATTGCTACTGTTACAGCCCTGACACTTCCCAGAAAAGTCACTGGGAACAGCTGTTAATTGGAGAAATATATCGCAGACAGGATCTCTTTCTTCTGAATATACACACGGCTGCTTTAGTATCTAGGGGTCTGGGATTTTCATGACTGATCTGTATTATGATAGTTCAAAAGAGACAGTTAGACTGAAATCTTTCTTCCCTGCCTGGCTGCATTTTCCTTTTTTCTGCAGATGCTGAAAAAGGCTGCCATTTCTTTCATGTCCTGAGTTGTGTTCGGCAGAGCTACCACCCCTCTCTGGATGAAGTGGTGATGCACCGTGTCTTGGAACTACTGGAGAGTAACAGTGATGTTGTCAGCACTATGGAAGGATATTTTATGGTATTTTAAAGAGAAAAGATAACAAGGACAGGGTGTGAGAGACTGTGAAAAGCTGTCATTAGCTGGTATGGTCTAGATGGGAATAAAAAAGAGCCTTCTGATTCTCCAAATGCTGGTTTTGTCCAGCTTCTGAGAAACTGTTCAAATACTTGTTTTCATATTCTTGCTGACTTCCTTACTGTTCCTAGTGATTCTGGACATTCTAATCTAGCAAGGGAACTGGAAAAGAAACTGGGCTCTTTCCTTGGAGTAGGATGAGACATTGGCCATCCTCACATCTGCATCCAGCAGGCCTAAAGAAAAGTCACTCCTCAAGATCACAGTTTAGAGCAGTGGTCATCCCAGGAGATATTTTTTTGGCTTAAAGAATGACCTTGCGAGCTTTCATGTGGTAATAACTGTGGATCTTTCTTTTTGTGTGAACTTCATAACACCTAGAGAAAGGACACACAAACAGAAGGATTTGCCTGTCCTTCCTGACCAGTGCTGGTGCACCTTTGTCTGTAAATATGTGTTCCTCAATCTGGACAGTTTCCCCACTACTAAAGCAGTGCTCACCTTTCTCTGTAAAGTAGTATTCAGGAACGGGGTCCTGCATCCCTTCCCCATCCTGCAGCTTTGCCCACTGGTTGCCAAGCACGTCTGCATTCCCCTGCACTCCCATCTGTGCCGCTGATGCCTGTTGTTGTGGTTTCTCTTCAGACCAGAATTCTCAAAATCAGCTACTGTTTTGCTGTTTCAGTTGCTTCCTACATCACAAATGGTAAAACAAATTAGATGATTTGGAAAAGAAAATACAGAAGCTATTGAGACCCACTGTAACCTCCTCTGCCTGTTGCCTTTGGGTCTTTTATTCTTTGTCACTTTTGTGGTAAAATACTACCCATATCTGTGCTTGTAGAAGAACATAAGACATAGATGAAACAACACTGGCCTGAAGAACGTTACCATGCAAGATGTTTGATCTGGAATAATCACAACTCTGTTATGTGCAACAGTTAAAAAGCAAAGTTGTTCAATATTTATCCTTAGAGAGGGCTTGCTGCTGCAGAGGCTTGTCTGTTTAATTAATCTGTTTAATTTATGGTTTGGAGGTGAGACCTTTAACTTGAAAAGAGTACAAAAGATTGAATTTATCCTTCTTTCCTCTGCACCTTCCCTCTAACAGTTGAAACAGCAGACTCCCAGGAGGCAGCTGTAGTGGTAAAACCCTATAAGGATTGACATAGCAGGCAAAAATAAACCATATGCATTGAGGAAAGCCAGTGAGTAGCTCCATGTGTGCCAGCTCTCTGGTTTGTTATATTATCTGCCTCCCTCCAAGCCCTGGCTGCAGTGAGATATAGGCTAAGAGAAAGGCAGGACAAAATATTTAGCATTTGCATTCAGAGGCCTGTGGAAAACTCTGGCCTTAAAGTGATGGTAAGTTTGTTCATAGTAGAGAACTATGTATGAATCATTAATTTGCTGTGTATTCCCCACTTGCTGCAGCACTCAAGAGTTGGTTTCCTTACAGATTTCCCTGCTCCTCACATTGCTGCTCTGCTCTGGGTCAGGTACCTTCTAGTCAGATCTTAATACGGGCCCTGAACAGGTGCTGAAGGGATGTACCTGTGCAGAAGGAAACAGAAGAGGATTAAGGAAGAGTTGTGGACTACTCCCTCCCCATGCCCTGAATATCTCTCTCTGTAAGTCAGGGAAAGAAGGCAGTTTCTGAGTGAAGTGGTACTGAGGGGAATTGAAGCTTTAATTTATGTTTCTGAGAAGATCTGGTTGGCCACTGGGGAGATTTGCTTTTTAAATTCCTGCTCTGATTATTGATCAGTTTGAAGTGATGCTTAAAAACAAGGGCTATCTATGGAAGAAGTAGCTTGGAATATTGATTCCTAAATTCAAATTCACTTCAGGAATTGCCAACAATCAAGCAGCATATGTGGTTAAGTTGCTTATTTGGCATGAGTTTGAGGATATTTTAAAGGAAAGTAACAAGGTGTTTTCACACCATGTGGAAGAACATGGCATCTACTTTAAGAGACTGCCTTGGCCATTTTCTTGAAATGTTCTGTATTAGCAGAAGCTCATTTTGCTGGGAAAGGGTTAAAGGAACTGTGCTAGCTCAGTGGGAAAGGTGATCTCCTCTCTTAAGTCAGAAGAAAGACCCTGGTTCTCCTGAGGATGACAGCTGAGTGTGTGGGCTGGATGAGTTCTGGGAAGAAAAGAGAGTTTGGAGATCATGTTGCTCTTCAGGATATCTCTTTAAAATTCATACCAAAATAGGATTACATCTTCGGGCTTTGCAGTTTGTATAGTTACATGTGCAAATTCTGTTGCCTCCAACTCCAAGGCTGCACTTGCCGTGTTTTAGATGCGGTTTTTTGTGTAAACTTTGCCCTAAAATCCCTGTCCTCTGATTTTTTTATGCTTGGTGGTAGAAAGAGCAGAGTATCTGCATCACTCCTGCCCCTGTTGTATTTCAAAAGCACTGAACAACTGCAAAGCCTCAGAGGTGAGGTGGAAGGAAGTTGTCTCAGGAAACACAGGTAAGTTATTCTGGAAAGAACCTGTCCTTGGAAGTTTTTAAGTTGATCCTTGCTGGGAGTGCACAACTCTTGTGATGGAGGGTGTGTTTGGATGGTGTTCACTCCCCAGGAACAGGAAAAAGGGATTTTTCTCAGATGAGTTGTCTGAGGGAAGTAAGATGAATAAACACAAGGGAGCCTACAGTTTTTACAAGAGAGAAAGGTTAAGCTAAAGTTAATGGAGGAGTCTAGATTTAAGCTACACAGATTCTAATTCTGCCTATCTGTACAAAATAGTTGTGTCTTAAGCTTGCATGCTTTATTTTTGTCCACAGTAGCCACCCAGTCCAGGTTAACACTTAAGTCTGGTTGAGAGCATTCCCTCCTGCACCTACAGGGAATACAACATGCTCATGCACAGCAGTACCCTGAGGAGCTGTGCGAGCACAGAGCTCAGTGTTGGCTGATTTACCCATTCACTCAGTATCTCTACAGTGTGCTTCTGTGACAGCAGTCTAGACATACCCATGTTGGTATAAGTCACCTTTATGTAAGTCTAACTACACACACTAGGGCTTTTACTGCAAATAAACTGTCTCTCTGTTTAAAGATCATATCCTTAACCAACAGAGTCATATCATGCACACTGTTAAAATTCTTAGACCACACCTACAAAATATTGTGCGGAGCATTCAGTGAAAGCATGCTTTCTTGTTTTGTTTAATTTGAAAACTCGCTAGGCAACACAATTATTACTGGTTTATTAAAGGACTTAGAAGGTGGCACGTTAATGTAAAACTGACAAGTGAGAATTCATGTTGTAGAACTGCTTCATGGCCAGTTCCAGTTTCCATAGCAACAGTTACGGCAGTAAAAGGTAGGTAAGGAAAATGGAATTTTTAAAAGCAGTTGGCATTTCTCTGTTACCTTAAAAAGGTAAGTTTCCATAGAAATGCAGCACCTGAGAACAAAAATTACCTAAGAATCTCAATATTCTATTCTAGCAAAATGCACAGTGATTGCTTTTCTGGCGAAGAAACAAAGGAACAGCTTTGCTTTCAGTTCCTGCCCTCTGCTTACGTGAGAGAAGAGATGAGGTTGCTTCATGCCTCAGTTTCCCTCTTTTGTAAATTGGGGATAATATAGCTCCCTGTGTAGGGCATAAGCCCTGTTTTTTTCATAATCCTTGTCATTAAGAGTTCTATGGGAGCAATTAGAGAAGAACTCTGTGGCTGTGTGGGAGAGAGTGAATGGATAGATGCTGGAGTGGGACTTGGGAAAAGTTGCTCATGTATTAGTACTCTTAGCTTTTTATTTTTCTGCCTCTCTTTCCATACATATTTCTTTGCTTGTCTTGTCATCTTGCTCTCCAAGGCCTGTGAGGCAAAGACAGTCTCCTTGTTTTTATTTGTATCATATTTTTCCTGGAATCCTGTTTCCTCTTATGACTTCTTAGATGACTTCATATGAATAGAAATCCAGATAATTGAGTTCTGAGTATTCGTGTTCTGAAATCTTTGGATTGTAAATTTGGACCCATGAGGGCATGCATTTTACACAACCTACCTGGGAAATGAAGCTTTATTTTCAAAGTACTAAATGACAAAGTAAAATATTAGTTACATGACTAAAAGCTGTTACTGTTTTGGATCTGTGTATACCTGTGTATTCCAGTGATGAGCACCATGAACAGGAGTTGTTAATTCTTTATTCAAAGTGGGAATTCATCAATGAGCAGCCAGTGAGGGATGGAGCCACATGGAGAATTACAAGACAAAGTACTGGAAATCTGTTTGTCAAAGAAATGCAGTTTGGTTTACTTTTAGAGTAAGCTGATCCTGTAGGGAAAAGATGTGCCTAGCAAAGATTTGTATCTTTATACTTACCTCTTAATGGGAACGGAGCAAGTTCAGATCCCATGGGCACCCTGAATTTTGAAACTTCCTGTCAGTGCAGTGCTATGTTCTTTATTGCTGTCTTTCAGCACAGTCTCCAGTCCTCCTGCCCCAACCCTCCAGGCTAGAGCAAAAAAATGTTCAGTCACAAAGATAAAAGAATAGTTATAATAATTGGTTACCATCCTCCAGGAGTCCCAGCATTACAGCAACATTTTTGTGGATCCTTGTGGGCAGCAGGGAAATGCTGAACCAGGATCTTGGGTTTCATTCCCAGCAATATAGCCTGCCAGGCACAGAGACTTTCCCCCTAATTTCTTTCATGTATTCCTGAACTCCACTCTCCCCTCTGACTCGTTTCTCGGGCCCTTTATTTCATTCACAGTACAGATCTTGTCAAACCCCCTTCTTCTATTTTGTTCGCTTTATCTTTCTTAACTCAAATATCCCTGTCAACAATTGAAACTTTCAGAATAATCCTTTGCCTAACTGACCAGGCACTGTTCACAGCCTGTTCTGATTCCAGCAGGCTGTCCTTTGCTCCCTGTCTAGGCACCAGAACAGGCAACTTTCTTCCCAGTGTAGTTTGCCACAGGAAAGAGCTGCAATTTCAGAAAAACAACTCTCCTTCCACCCCACCCACCCAAAGATTCAGTAGCACCCTAAACAGCCTAGTGATGGGTTTTTTGCAGGTATCCAAGTACAAAATAAATAAAACTAAAAAATAAAAGAGTTGTGTCTTGCCCAAACCTGAACAAGCAGAAGTCACACCCTTGATAGAAGCTATCTGCCTCTCCCTGCCACTTTCATGTCCTTGCAGATCTCATTGCAGACAGGATCTTTAAAGTTGATGTGGACTCCTAGCTTGTGTGTCTACCAGTTAGTGTGTTTCCTTTTATCCTGTTTCTTTCCTGAGAAAGCGTGATTCTATTCTGATAGGATTATACTGTGTGTCTGGGCATTTGTCAACCTCTGTCCCACCACCCCAAGTGACTTTGGCTACTTAAGAGGTGTGAAGGACCCTGAACTGTTACGGTCTGGCACATTTTTTAGGAAATGGATGCACTGGTAGAAGAGGGAAGCCCAAAGCAGTGGGAGGGTAGAAAGTCATACACCAGAGAAACCACACAGGGACAGTCCCAAGGAACCTGTTCCTGGAACTTCAGCTGCCACAAGAAGTACTTGTTCTGCAAGTGCTCTTTTAAGAAATGATTGGACAGTTTTTCCAGAAGTTTCCTCATAGAGATTGCCCTAAGACAGTCATGATGCCAAACTGTAAATCCATTAAAATCTGGTAAAACTGCATTGGGGTACAAAGTTAAGCAACTGATTGTTAATGATGCCACCAGCCCAATCCCACTAATATCTTTTAAATGTGCAATGAAGGCTATACTAATCTAGTCACAGTAATTTACAAGTTGAAACCAGCCCAGATTAACAAGATTGCCTGAGAATAACATAACCAGGAATTTGCCAGTGGAAGAAATAACCTAAAGGAACGATTTTCAGTAAGTGTTGAACTACTGAACACTGCAGTGCCAATTAACCTGGCACAACATGTTCTACAGCTCTTGTTTTAGCTTGCTTTTTTGTTATTCACTGGAAGAATGCACACTCCTTCCCTACCAGCTAGAACTGGAGCTCTCAGCCACCTTCACATCACTCTGCTGGGAACAAGGTAAGATAAATAGCAAATATATGTCACTGCATAGCAACCAACATGATTAAATGCAGTATGTGCCAAGTCTGTTTCTGGCCTGGAAAGTTCATGGTTCCTCTCAGGAGTGGAGATTTCAGCCAAATATTACAGTGATACTTGGAAATAGGAGGGAGGAATATTCTTTCAAATGTCTTCCCCAACAATGGAGTACTGCAAGACCTGCAGGCCTAACTGATATATTAACATGTGCTCTTCTTGGCAAGGTATGAAGGTGGTACAGAAATGAAAAGGTTTTTTCGTCTTTTTTGGGGTGTTTTGGAGCTGGGTTTTTCTCTTGTTTACAGTATTGGTCATTTGCATTGAGAGTGTAGGGGTTGTTCTTGTGTTCATGTAAAACTCTTTGCTATATTGTCCACAAAAGAAAACCTCTGAGCTGTAACAAGTCAGCTGGTGTTCTGACCTACTGCCTACCCTGCTGACTAATACTCTCACTTTTTTCTGTCCTCACCTTGTCTTTTTTTTCCCCAGTAAAAATCTCTTGAACTTAATTACTGGTTCAAAGAAGTTATAGTCTCTGTCCTTCTGTGAGTACAGTGATCCAGAACAAACATAACAAGAGCAAACTGATAGAGAGGAGAGTTTTTGTTGGAACTCTGAATGTAGGAAAGGATGAGAGATACAGAGGAAGCTGAAGGAGGAGGATTTAGCACAAAGACATTTGAAATGAGTCCTACTGAAAAAGGCGAAAGAAATAATTGCCTAATGATGCTGCAGACATCTGTTTCAGAACAGGCAGCAGGTGTTGCATGTAATGAAAGCAAGGACTTGTACTGTTTTATTTTCTGCAATTAGAAAGCAGGGGAGGAAATGAGGTCAGGAAAAATGGAGTAAGAGAACATTTAGCATAAACAGCTGGGCAAATTTACATAGAGCACAGCAATATTTATATGCTCTTCCTCTGCCCTCCTTACACTATCCTTGGACAGTCCTGCTCTGCAGAGTATTTTGCCCTTCCTAAAAGACATTGGTCTTTTAGGGCCTTGGGTGCTCAGAGGTAGATGCGAAAGTGACAGCTGGCCACCAACATGCATTTGAGGACAGAAATGTTCAGGATAATCTAAGTGTCACACAGATGTTGTAATGAACTGATGAGAATGATCCTAAAGGCAAAGCTACCCTTGTCCCACAGGTGGTTTGAGTGCTTCAGTCACCAAAAAAGTGGCTGAGAAAGAGTCCATTAGTGAACTGGTTCTTTAGGTTCGCATTCCTGGTGCTGCATGGCCAAGGCTTAACACGTCTGGATCCAAATAAATGCCTGAAATTATGTGGATGATGTGTCCACTGCTCCAAGCTGAAAAGCACACCTGCATCAGGCCCTGCTAGAGAAACTGTAACTTCACTTTCCATGGGGCATTTTTTGTTTTGGGATGATCTCATTTCTTGTTACAAGCAATTAACATCCTACAGGGCATTTTTTTTTCAAGCATCTCCACTACTGCCCTACAAAGTCTAACCCTAGTCTCATGACTGGGGGAAAAAACCCAAACTATTTGTGTCTACCCATGGGATGATGTTGCTGTTGAGGAGATCCAGAAGTGCTCTTCCTACAGAAGGGAAAACCACTTTGCTTTTGCATGAAGGTGACAAAACAAAACAAAAAAATCAATGCACTCCACTGCTGAGTGCTAAAGGTTGGATGTTACAGATTCTCCTTACAGTGCCAAGCTTGTGTGCTCACCACCTATGTTCAAACTGAAGTTCCACGAGACACTTTTCATAAGGTTTTATTTGTACATTTTTATAGTTCACAGTCTGTCAGTCAAATGTTTTCTGGTTTGGATATTGGCAGATAAATTCTTCTACTTTCTCTAGGGACTGTGCAGCCAAATAAAATTACTGTTTGGGTTCAGAAGGGGTTTGAATTAGTAAAGATAGTAAACAAGGAAATTCAAATTTTAAAAGGGGTTGGTGGAAATTTTAAATCTCAGTGCCCGTGTATGTATACATAGAGGTAACATGGGAAGAAAATGCAAAGAAAGACTATTTCTTCCTAGACTGACTTTATTTTAACAAGCCCATGTTTTCCATAATGGAGATTACCATTTTTTTTGCTGAGGGTAAGGCAGAAACCAGTCTCAAAATGTGGAATCCCAATCCCAAGCTGTGATCAGTTTGGTAAACTTCGGCTGTCCCAAACATAAGCCTGACACATATATCATAAATAAAGAAAAGTGTGGGGTCTGCTTTATTTTTTTTAAGCACTTCGAGAGATATCTACAAAGCCTCTGTAAAAATGTAAAGTACAAGGTGGACATGGATGAAAAGCAGTGTGCAGTGTGCTGCTACCACCCTAAACAGTATGCAGGGCACATACCACAGTGGGAAATCCTTCATCCACAACTGCTAAGAGAGGACTGAAAAATAATGTCGGTCATGAAAGGGTTAAACTGTAAGATAGCTGCTTCAAGGAAAGGATAATCTATAATTTAAGTCCTGAGGGTGAAGCAGCTCTTCTATAATGTAAGTAAAAGCTGTTATGCTGTTGGAAAAGCATGTACACTGCCTGCAGAAGGAATGATTATTTTGGTTTTTCTATTATACCAGATTGCACAGAGGGGCTGACAAAGCAGCACTCTCTGCTGAGGAAGCTGGGAGGAGAAGGGCATGGAGAGGTGCTCAAGGAACTGCTGCTGGTTCCTTTGGCTGCCTTCTACTGTATTAGCTGGGCCTATTTATCTCCAGAGTGAATTTCATTTGAAGAGCAGTAATCTCCCAATAATGAAATGCAATTTGCTTAAAAAAAAAAAGAAAAGAAAAAAAAAAGAAAAGAAAAGATCACACCGTGCTTTGTTTCAGAGTTTGAGATTTGAATGCCAGACAGGCTCTACCATTCCTGTCATTCCTACCAAAAGCCGTATATGTGGAAACACTGAAGTGGAAGGACTGCATGGAAAGCAGCCTTTTTAAGAAGCTGAGGTTTTGTAAGTACAGAAGCTGAGATGGGAGTGTAACAAAGGCTCTGTGTTGTGCTGTTGCACATCAGAGCCAATAAAACCCTAAGGGGCACATCTCTAGTACCATGTCTAGCAGATTATGCATGCAACTCCAGTTGCCAGTAATGAGTTGTGTGGCTAATCTGTCATGCACAGCACTGCACAGTTCCCCTTCCCCAAGGGGCTGAGCTCATGGCATTTTACTTCCCCCCAGGGTGCTGAGCACTGTTAGAGCCTCTTCAGTTAGTGGGACAGGAAAACACTGTGTTCCACCTGGCTGCCCAGCCAGAAAACAGAAAGGAAAATCATCTTTAACAACAACTCCAGCCACCACAGACAGGGCTGTTAGACCCCAGCATGGTTAACATTCAGGGGCAGTTACCTATCTACAATGCCATGAATTAATAAGAAGCATTAGAAATGGCTCTAATGGAGCACAGAAAAGCATGTCCCTTGTTTTATTTTCTCACTGATTTAACAATCCAAGTGTTTTCAATTTACAACTCAAATGCTTATTTACAAAAAATTTGCCAGCATGACAGAGTCCTCTTGAAATATGAAAACTCAAGTCATGCTCCAGCTCTGACAACATCACACACACACATTCTGTCACGCATCAGCTTTTGCTGTAATTGGAGCAGAGTCCAGGCTGCTGGGCTGTAGCTGCACTAGGTCTGTGGGGCTAATGTGATTACCTGTTGGTTCAAAAAAAAGCAAAAAAAAGAATCTTTGCCCAAATACCCACCTAGCAAAAGAGTAGAAAAAAGCTTTTAAAAATAGCTGGTTTATTTCAAACTTCAGAAGCTGAATTTCCTAGGGTGTTCCTCAGGTGAATTTTATCAGAAGCATGAGTCTTTGAAGACTCATTAAATCAGCAGTTAATACTTATATTAATATATGTGTTCAAATAGTTATAATAGCAGTGATATTCCCACGCAATGATAGGACTTTGGTAATGTGGGCTTTAAGGAAAAAAAAAAGTAAATGGTAGGACTTTTAGCATGAAAATCTCTAGAGTTAGTTATTTTCCTATAAATTCCCAGTGTCTCAGCCTCGTGTTCATAGCCCTGGTCAGGTGTAGGCTGTTCTGCAGGTGGGGCTGGCCAGACACCCAGCCTGCCATGCTCCTCACTGCATACCCAGGCTTGCTTTCATTCAGTCCCAGCAGCCAGAGCCCGGCTCTCCAAAACAAGGCTGGGAAGTGCTGTCAGCTTCAATTTCCCAGCTGCTGCCTAAGACAGGAGCAGATTTTCCCAAGCCTGCAGCATAATAAGTGTTTTGGGTATTTTTCTGCCAGCTTTGCAATACTTGGAGATTGGACTCCCAAAAGACTGGGTGTTGTACATGTTTTAAAAGAACTATCCATGCCCCTGGTAACACACATTTTCCCTACGTGCATGGACAGATGCAGCAAGCAAACGAGGAGAGCAGGAGGTGGCCGTGAGCACAAACCCGTCAGATGCTGGAGCAGGAGGGGGACAGAGGTACAAAGGCTGGCCAGGCTTCACAGGTGGGGAGCGCTGTCTGGAGCGGAGGAGAGCCAAACCCTGTTGAATAGAGGAAAGGTGAACGGAGGACCAGATGCTGTGAAAGAAGGGGGTAGACACCAAAGGGGCCCAAACCCCAAGGCAACGGTCTCAGGTTTGGTTGGAAATAGAAGCTCCTTCCTTACAAGAGCAAATGAGAAAAGTATCAGTAAAAAGATGCCAATTAGTGAGAATGTCAGGAAGGATGGGGCAGGGTGTTTGGAGAACGATGCATTTTGTCTCTCCCTCACAATGACATGTTTTGAAAGCTGTTTTAAAACAAACCCTGAATGTTTTCAACAATGGAGGGGACCCTTTATTCTTTATTTTGGACAGGGTGATAGGAGAAGGGGATGGAATGTGTGATGTATATTGATAATGGTTCACAGGGAACAGGCATCCAAGACCCAAAAGACTGGCCACGCCAGGAATATTTTTATCAATGGGTTATTTGAATATTTACATTCTGAAGAAAGAATCTTCTTTGTTTGCTCTGCACACCAGGGACTTCTTGGCCAGTCTAAACAGCAAAGGTTTCTAATGTAAATAATTGTTCTTCTGCCTTGTGTCATGTATGAGAATCAGAGGTGGGAAGTCCCTCAAAGAAGAGAAAGCGGTGCCTTGAAGAAGATAAGACAAGTCTCGAAAGTGCCAGTGGAAGTGGGTACACGAGGTTTTCCCCTGTCACCCTCCTTATCTCACGTATGCACCTCCTGGGTGGGATGCTGGGATTTTAGCATTTTATGTCAGGTCATTTATTTTGGTAAACTGTATATTAGCTGTGAAGGGAGGAGAAGGCTGGCTCAGAGCATCTGTCCTTGTCATTATGCCAGCAGATACCTGTTTCCCACCTGGCAGCAGTTGGTATCTTCTGCACTGATGGGGTTGCTCTTGCTTTTTTTTTTTTTCTTTCCCTTAAGCTGCCTGTGGAAACCTGCTATGACTTGAACACAGCCACTTTTTAATGCCAGCCTTCTGGCCCAAATACCTAAGGCTCGGTGTCTGTCTCATGATTGTTGTTTCAGGGCCAGTAACACTGTAAAAACTCTGTTTCAGAAATTGTGCCTAGAGCACATCAAAGGAAATCACATTGAGATGGACTGTTGTGACTATAAAATAAGAAGCTTATTTTGCCAGGAGCTGGTCCTCTTTGCACTCCTGGGCTGACAGGTCTTGAGCCATCAGCAGCACTCTGGAATCTTACTGGAAAATCTGCATGGGCTGCTATTCAAGAGACTTCAGAGGAAGGAGAGATCTTAGTAATTTCAGTTAATTTGGTGAATAGCTAATGAATGTCATGAAAAAAGCTGAGGGCTGGAAGACCACACTGAAGTTCCCATTTCTAATGTAACTTTAAAATCACATGCAAAGTAATGACACATTATTGAAAAGGAAAAAAAAAAAAAAACCCTGAAGTTTCTGGGGCAAACTCTTCTTGGAGTGGGACTGAGGAAGATGATTCCCATTTACCTGTGTATGTATATGCAAAGAGCCGAAATAGGTTTATAGCTCTAGAAGCCCTCATAACAGAGGGTCTGTACAACCTTCATCCAGCTCTGACCCCTGTGTGTCCCCGCGGGACAGGGCAGTGGGGACCTCCCCAAGCGGTGGCCGGCCTTGATCTCCCAGCTGGAGCCTGGTGGGAGCGGGCTCGGTCCTGCACTCGCGGGTTTCCAGCCTGACCTTGGCCGGCCGCTCGGGGACGGTGTTTCGGACCCTTTCAGCGGTGACGGAGCGCCCTGGGGCATCCCGCGCTCCCCCTGCCCCGGGCCGCCCCTTCCCCCGGGCTCTCCTCGAGGCCGGGCCGCGGTGTCTCAGCAGAGAGCGGGGGCTCTGCCCGGGCCTGGGGGCGCTCCGTGAGGGAGTGGGGCGCCCAGGAGAAGCCGCCCGCCATCNCAGTGGCCGCGCAGCCCAGGGGCAGCGGGCAGGGAGCGGAGCCGGGCTGAGCTGTGGGCAGCCGGGAGCCGCCGCCGCGGCAGGGGCGGAGCCGGCACCGGGCATCCTCCCTTGCCTGTCTCCCTGCCGCCCGCCCGGCATCGCCGCGGCGGAGGGTGCTGCCAGCGCCGGCAGGGAGCGGCGGAGCCCCGCCGGGGTGCGCGAAGATGCTGTCCTACAGCGTGCTGGACGCCAACGTGGTGGACGTGGAGAAGCGGAGGAACCCCTCGAAGCACTACGTGAGTGCCGGCGGGGCCCGGCGAGGCGCGGGGGTGCGCACGTGTGAGGGGGGGCCGGGCGCGGAGCGGTGTCCGGAGCGGTGCCCGGAGCGGTGTCCGGGCCGTGCCCGGAGCCGTCCCTCGCCTGACTCCGGGCGAGACGCCGGCCCCAGGTGAGGCGCCCGCGGGGCTTCCCGCGGCCTCTTGATGTGGAGGTGCTGCTCTTCTTCCTCACCCTCTTTCACCTCGTTTGGTTCTTGGCTCGTTTTAATGTCACCGTTCTGAAGTTTCCTTCCCCTCGGAACGTGGATCTTCCCTTGTTCCTCAGAAGTCCGGGCGCAGGCTGGGGCAGGTCTCCCGGATCTCCAGGTTGTCCCCGTCCTGGCCGGGGTGCTCGGTGGGGAGCCGAGCAAGGCTCGGCTGCTGGCGGGGTCGGGGAGCCGGCGGTGCTGAGCGCATCTTTGCTCGTTCTCGCCCCTAGGTTACAATCAGACTTTTTCTGAGGGGGCAGCCGATCTTCATGGTTACCAAGGCAGACTCAGCGTTTGGATCTCTTTTATCTCTCTTTCACCTTCCTCCTTTCACACCTTACTGCCAATAGCACAGCATTAGAGGAGAGTTTTTAACAATCTTCCCGGACTCCTGTGTTACAGCCTGTCATGTGGAGGTGTCTTTGCCTGAAGGAGTTTGCAGCATAGTCAGTAGCTTTTCCCTCTCCACATTAGTAGAGAAATATCTTTTCTTCTCTCTCTGGATTTCTCTTCTTTTGCACCAAGTCCTTTAACTGTTTCTCAAGATACAACATGTATTTTAAAACACAGAAAGTTGGATTTTGTCTATAGAGAAGGTAAATCTTCCAGCTTTGGGAAGGAAAAACCTGAGGGGGTATTGCATCTGGTGTGAAATTGCTCTGAGTATACTGTGTTTCCTGGCATTGTGTGTCTGCCAGATTTCTCCAGAGCTGATCAGCAGCTGAATGGATTGTTGAAACGATAAGGCCAAAGATTTGACTTAAACCTTTATATTAGTATTGCATATCACTGAGCTTTTTCCCCTGAGGCTTAAGCCGTAATCCAGTTTAAGGCTAGAGGGCACTATGTTGCTGGGAGATGCAGACTTGTAAAGCTGAAGCTCTCCTCTACCACGGCATTAAGCATCTCGTGCCCAGTTCATAGGAGTGGAAGTTTTAGGTCTTATGTCCTCTCAGGTTGCAGCTGGATCTATTATGTGCTCACTGCTTCCAGGTGGGGAAGGCTTCTTTAGTTTTTGCAGGCTGCTGCTGTGGACTGTGGCTGACAGTGCTGCAGGGTGTTATCTCACATGAAAGGTGTTGGCAATTCAGCATCAGAGAAGTACATCTGCCAGGCACCAAAACACACAAAAGAACTATTGGTAACAATGCCTTCCAAGAGATTCCAATTTGGATTGCCAAGAGAAATTGACACTGTTCATTTCTTGTTTGCTGGAAAATGACCAGAAAACAAGGATTTAAACCCTGTGTTTACAGGATTTGAAAGAAAAGATTTCCTGTGTTTACCTGTAGAAACGCATCTTTTTCCTTGATGATCGTTGTCATTGCATTTTAGTAAACAGGAACCTAGACTATTCCAAGAAGGTCTCTGTAAAGCTTCTAGTGGCAAATTTGTTTCTTTCCCTTCCCCCTTGTCACTGTACACCTTCACTAATATTGTCTTCTGTACAACAGTTCCACACCTCTGTGTGTCCAGTTCTCAGCCAGAATCCCACAAACTAAATGGTTTGTTTTGGGTGACTAATGGTGTGTTTGCCTTTTGTCCCACTTGGTTTCCATTTGTGGCTGTGCAATTTTCAGCACAATTGGATCATCTGGCTTGGCTGGAGTAACTCACTGATGGTGAACCTGTGCTTTCAAAGACTTTAATTCCCTGGGTCTGACCTATTGATTGCTGTTACTTTGGTTCTGTGCTCTTTTTTTAACATGAAACAACTATTTCCTTCTAAGATGAATATAAGCATCGCTTAGGATTTAGCTCTCTCCATTGCCTGTGGATAGTTTGGAGAGTGCAAAGCTTTGTGCTCTTTGCCCTATGTGCCTTTGAAATATCAAAAAGCTTTTTTGTCTCCAGCACCCATAAATGTCTTCGTGCCAAGCCTTCAGGCCACGCCAGTGTGCCTTGGCACCTAAGTAACGATGTGTTTCTCTGGTGGATGGTGATCTAAGTACTGCAGGTGTTTTAATACAACTGACTCTCTCTCCTTTTGATTGTGATCTTTCAGGACCTTAGTGGAACCTGGAGAGATGGGGGCACATCTTAGGCATTGTGAGCACGTGGAGAGGGCTAAATGTGAGCAGCATATAAGCCCCTGCATTGCTTGGCTTAGCTGCCAGGAATCATTGCCTGGAGCAGGTGTCTTTCATGACACGAGCACAGCTTTTGTGGCCTTGACTCAAGAAAGTTAAAGAAAGAAGACAGCTTTACATATCCTCTGCTAAGATCCCGTGTGTGTGAAACTTCTGAAGAGTTTAATACCTCACTGGAAGTTGAATAGGGCTCTGCCTGTGGGAATAGATTAAAATCTTGGCTCCAGTGCTATGTGATAGGAACCCAGCCAGCTCTCTGCCCTCTTCTGGGAAATCCTTACTAGGGAAGGAGTCTGCAGTGCTTCCCTCTGCCTCCCTGTCAGTGACTGGGTAGCACACCACCACCTGGCTGGCTGGGGGCCCTGGCTGGTGGCATGTGAAAGGATAAACAGAAGGTTGGATCAATAACCACATGCCTCTTGTATGGTATATCCCCAACATCAGCTACTGCTGCTCTTAGAGCTTTTGACCTTCCAATATAATTTCCTATTTTTCCATACTGATGATGTTTTAAAATTTGATTTGCACTTGATAATAGTTTTAAAATGTTAAATCTCCTTGCTTTTCCCCTTCCCTTTTCTTTTAACAAGAACAATGTCAGGAAGGTCAAGTCTGGGTTTGTTGGAAAGACCCCTGATGCAACAGGGGTCACACATTGGCTGAGCAGTGCTGCAGTGAAGCTGGGTGGATTAGGACAGTGCAGTTAATGGTTGAAGGTGCCAGTTAATCATTCTGAAGAGAAAAAGCTGGTAGCAAAATCCAAATCCCTTTTCCAGACCCTGCTAAGCATTAAATAGTCTGAAAGTCTCTTTTCTCAATAGATGAGGTTTGATCTGTTTATGGGGTAGCTTCTCTGGCTTTTCTGAACTAAGCATGAAATGATCCCAAACCAGAAGTGCGTTCTGTATTTAAAAGGATCCACTGTTGATGCTTACCTCCTTTAGCCATCCATTGTGGAGCTTAAAGAGGACACCTCCCCTCCCCTCTCCTGTCTCTGCTCCCAGGTTATCTTTAGGCAGATACCTTACCCTTTACCCAAATGTCTGGCTCCTTTACCAGCTCTGCAGGGAGCCTCTGCCTACCAGATGTGCTTGATCTTGCTCCCACGGAGATGAGATTGGGTTAGCACCTTCACCTGTTCACTGCTTTGCAGACCTGGGTGATGGCAAACATTTATCAGAAGCCAGACGAACAGGCTCCCCCACCCCCCTCTCTTACCACTTGCTTTTCTGCTGAGGGCTGAGTAGTTACTGATGTGCATTATCTCACCAGACGTTTATATGCTTGAGGTCATTGCTGAGGTCTCTTAAGTGTGCCTGTGTTATCCCAAGGGCAGGGATGGATACATCAATAGAGATTTTCTCTTTCAGCACTGCTCTACTCCTGTTGCAGTTGGGCTTTGTGTGTTTTTCAGCTTTGTCCAGCATAGAAGTAAGGTAAAATGCTCTTGGCTTACAAGTGGCTGCTCTGTCTCCTTCCAGTTAGACTGAGGTGCACTGCTGATTTCAGTCATCTGAGATGCCTGTATACTGCCCCAGTTCCTCCCCAGGGTAATTGTTTCCTAATGCCACCTCTGAATGCCTCGAGATCTCTTGTAGGAATCTCTCTGCTGCATGGATATCGTTGCTAACCTCCCCGGGGTACTGGCATTGCTGACTTTTAAGGGATTGAGTTCTGCTGTGTAGGGTTTCAGCACTGCTCCCAGGAGAACGTGAGTGTGCTTGTCACAAATGACCTGTTGTAAAATGTCAGCATGCTTTGAAGAAAAATCTTGTACTGCTGGGGTCAGGCTCTCCTCCTTGTCTCTTGGCTGCTCCTGCTTTTACTGCTCAGACTCGAGCAACTCCGATGGGATCAGGCATCGTCGTGGCTTTATTCTCTTTGTTGCAAGCTGCTGGCTACACAGTGGCCAGCACTGATGGGGGGAGTCTGGACATGGCTTAGTGGTAAGGATCTTTATTCCTGTGTTAGTGTACCTTGGGAGAAGGAGCTGCATTCCCCCTGTTTGGCTCATCAAGTGAGTTGTTCAGTGCAACTTGAGGCTGCTTCAACGCAGTCAGGGAGCCCAGCGGATCCAGGAGCACTCCCATTTCTTTCTTCCAGCAGAGCTTTCGGCTGGTAACATTCAGCCAAGAGACAGTGGTAGCTAAATTCAACAGTTTGCAATGCAAGTGGCTGTCTCCAGCCTTTGGAATAGATTATCTGTCAATAAAGAGACAAGGTGGTTGTCCTGATTTGTGGTAGTCAGGGCAGGATGAAATAACCAGGAGGCTTTTTGTCCCAGCAGACTACCTGCACTGGCTCCCCTCAACATGCATGGTTGAGCATGCTGGGAGGGCAGTCAAATGAAAGCTCAGGGAAAAGCTTTTAGCAAGTCCATGAGCTGGGGGCAACAGCTCCACAATCCTCCAAGTTCCATTTTAAAAGTGATAAAGATGCTGCTACTGACTTTCACTGGGACTTGATTGCCAGGGAGATGATGTCCTAAGAGACAGCACAAATGCTTTTGGCTGCTGACAGCTGCACGTGACCTCTGGCTTCGCGAGAGTCCTGCCTGGGGTCATTGTGTGGGTGCTGGAGCCCAGTGGTGCAATCCAGCCTGATGGGTTGTAGTCAAAATTACACCAGTCTGACTGCTTTGAGTTAAAAGGGAGAGGAACTGAGACACCAAATCATGGAGAGGGGTGAACAGACATCCTAAGGAAGCAATTGTTGGAATAGGAAAGGGAGCCCAGACTTCCTGCAGAAGAGCAGCTTGTCTGTGCATCTCACCCACACCGCCAGCCCTTAGAGACCCAGCTCCAAGGCACTGCCCCCTCCTTTCCCTGAAGGGTAGGATACCTGCTGGTACCCTCACTGGAAACATGAGGCAAGAAGTTAAGTGGTTGACCCAAAGCCACCTGTGAAGTGTGTGGCAGCATTTTATGTTATTTTCTTTGGCTTTCAAAGCAGTCTTGCAATTATCCGATAAAAAGTGCACAATCTGAAAAAATATTTCTCTAGTATTCAATCATTGTCTTCCTTAAAACCCATTTCCCATTTTATGTGGATTAAACAGGAAGAGGGATTCAATGTAACCCTACCTGAGGCAGGAGGTGACGTACAAGCTCTCTAATTTAGTCATTTGGGAGGAAGCAGCTGGACCTTCTAATGTGAAATGGTTTTCTTTTTTTTTGATCTTCCTTTTTCATGCTGTATCCTCTTAATTTGTGCCTGCTCACGCAAAGGGAACTGGTCCCCAGAAACCATGGGGAAGAGCAGGATCATGAGAGGGGCTGACAGCACCGTGTGGTGTGTGACATGGCGAGGCTGAATGCTTTCATGTAGCCAGAGCAGACACCTTCTTGCCTGGAGCGTGCTGTGTAAATATTGCATGGAGAAGGCAGAGAGCAGCACAGTAGCATACTGTTTGAAATTGGTGGTGTCTGCTGTTTAATCAGGTAGTGTCAAAGCCAAATACAGTCAAGTTGATGGAAAAAACCCTTCTGGTAACTTTCCTGGGCTTTGGTTCACACCTCTAGAGAGGCTTTATTGAAACTTGTACTGAGAAGTTTGTAATTAGTAAGTTTTTTAATATAGTACATTTTCCTTTGTCTTTACTTTAAAAGCAAAAATTAAGTCTCCAGAACCTGTTTGATATTCTCTTCTGGGCAGGAACATCATCACATTTGGGGTTGGGGGGCAGTAAAGCAAAAGGAAACCAGGTGATTTTCTTCACCTCAAAGGATTTTAAAGTGGAATATCTTTCAGCTTCGTCAGAGCCTTCCACTTTAGTGCTCTTACTCTTTGCTCCACCTTTGAGATAAATACACAGTAATAGTAACAATTTACTCCTTAAAGCTCACACTCACTGGATGTCAGTTATATGGTATCCTCATTGTATGTATTTATAAATATGGGATGAGGGTTGGGATGCATAAGAGCATTTATTACAAAGCAAGGAGGCTTTTGCACTAAAACCTGGGCAGACACACCTGAAAGCTGGTGTCTGCACTGGGCTGTCAGGGACAGGCGATGACACACTGGTGTCTGCACTGGGCTGTCAGGGACAGGCTGGTGGGAGCAGTGAGACAATCTCGTCCAGCTGAGCAGGTGACTGTCCTGGCATAGTGGCAACCCAAGCTACTGTCTGGTGAGAATTTAGGCCTTATTGCAAAAAATGGGCATGAGGGAGGATAATAACCTTTAGATTGCCCTGGGGTGAAGGTAGAGCAAAGAAATACCCTATGCATTGTAGTACCTGTAAGTGCTTGAGTGTGGTGATAGTGTTAATGGCTTTTTGATTTTGACAAAGCTTCTTCTTATTCCAGTTCTTGGAAGAGGAGCTCAATGTGTAGGTAACCGACCAAGTCCTTGGACTGGGAGCATTCTGCTTTTGTGGGCAGAGCACACATCCCCAAGTTTGTGTCTCCATCAGAGTATCATGTGTTGCACTAGTTTGCTGCAGTGTATTCCTCATTGTTTTAGTAGACACTGGCTTCTCTGGGTGTACCATGGCTTCACAATAAGGCTGTAACTTTGTATTATTATAATGCGACTTCTTCAGTTTGTGAGAGTTAACTGATTGGATAGAATAAAATAGTCATAGACTCTGAGTGTCCATAAATGTGTGTGTGGTCCCACACATGCTGTATTTGAAACCTGACTGGCAATAATAATGTTTTGATACGTTGCTGGCACTGTTTCTCTGACCTATGGGGTGTGTTTTATTTTTCCTATAAACCACGCTGGCTAAATGCAGGGATGCACTGGGCTCTGATGCTCTCAGTAGTCAGCAGCATGGTTTTATAGGCTTGATGCAAACTTGTTTACAAGGAAAACACCCCTATCTCTGTTTATAGGGAGAAACATGCCAAATCTCTACTGACCATTGCTGTGTTTAAACAGCAGCTCCACACCACCATTCTGTCTCCTTTACAGAAGTCTTCCAAGCTGCCCCAGAAATACTGGAAGCGTGGTTCCCTACTGTCCAGGACATGCCTATAAAGGCAAACTTTAACATAAATCACCCAGAAAGGTTTGAATAAACGTCCAGTATGATACACACAGGACATTGTGCAGTGTGGTAGAAGAGCCTTTAACCAGTGTGGCCTTTAGACTCTCTGGATCTTGGTGTGCTCTGCTGCAAAGCCAACAGGATTCACTCACCGTTTATGAAGATGCAGGTGTTACCTCAGGGCTGACTGCTGGCATCAATTTTGAAGCCCCCAAGTTTGGGTCATGTTCCTCTCCTGTCAGGGCTGCCCTGGGCACAGAGGCTGCAGGATGGCCGAGGTCAGGCTGTCATCAGGGAACGGGAGCGAGGTGCTGCTTCCCTGGGTACCATCCATGGAGTGAATGGATGACATAAGAGCTACATCCCCTCTGAGGAAACACACATCTAGGGTGCCAGCCATGCTTGCCAGCTCTCAGCCTGTTTCCCATGGGCATTCCTCCCTGTCTTGGAGCCCCGGGGCCTGTGGAAGGGCTTGAGGTGAAGCACGGAGCGTGGTCTTTCTGGGAGCAGCCCTTGGCAGTAGGCTGCTGGCTGCTGCTCAGTGATCTCTCTCTGGTGGCTCCGTACTACCTGTCAGAAAAGCTCCCTGGCACAGGTGGAATCTTCTTGCCAAGCATTCTTGTACCCTCAGGGGCTTGATGCAACAGAGAACATCTCAATTACTGCCTTCCTAACTCTGTGAAGATGAGATTTCTAATTGCTCCCTCAGCATCCTGTGAGATTTTCCTACTCTTTGACTAAGGTTGTCTATTATTTATACATTAACTCATGCATGTATTTTTTGTGCCTAGAAGGTTAGTCCTAATTTTTCTCTCTTCAGCAGGTGCAAGCCTGCCAAAAAACCCCTCTGACCCCAAGCAAAATACTTTGAAAATCAGTTTTAAGTGTTTTTTCAATTCCCATGCCCTGCAAGTGCTTTGCTGCTCTGTCTCTGAGCTCAGTATATCTCCTTTGCTTGAAAATTTGATGCTCTGCCACCTGCCTCATCTTGAGCAGCCTGAGCTGAGGGATTGTTTTTCCTGGGATGGATGCTAGAGCTGAGCTCCTGGTCTTCAACAGAATCACGGCCACTGGCACAGCCCCTGCTAGTGCCTGAGAGAGAGGCCTGCAGTTTCCCAGAGCTATCACTCCAGCAACTTTCACTGGCATTAAAATCACTTAGAATTTAAAAACAAACAAACAAGGATATGTGAAGTATTTTTCTGGAAGAAAGCCATGGAGAACAGATTAAGTGCATGTCCCTCCCCCCATCTCCCAGACATGTCACAGGAAGACAGTTCAGCATTTTCCCAAGTGTGAATAAAACAGGCTCTGGAGCTGGCTTCTGGGATGGCACAGAGGAAAGCCAGCAATAGGAAGGAAGCTCTGTGTGTGTGTCTTATAAATATATCAGTATCAGGTGAAACTGTTTGGAATTCCTGAAGCAGCACTTGTGGTAATACATAAAAAGGCTGCTGATTTTCTGTTGATAACAAGATACTCTTAGAGAAGAATAAAAAAATTACTGGCTCTAGAGGAACATCCATGCTGGTTTTCCACATACCAGAAGGTAGAAATCCTGTACCTTATGCATTTTACAAGTCCTGGATGTCCTTAACAAGTTGTTTTNGTTGTTGTTGTTTTTGGTTTGTTTGTTTGGTTGGTTTGTTTTGTTTTTTTCCCTGAATTCAGATAAGTTTGGCCAGCAAAAAGTGTTTTATAAAGACAACCCAGGATGTTTTACTCAAAAGGAATCTAGTGCAGTAGCCAGTCTCTGGAATACTCTCACTTGAAGCATGTGGAAGAGTCTTTTGGCTGTTATTGCTCAAGAAAAAATTTTCTGTTTAAACTTTTGCTGCTGTCTTTGTGATTTTAGCAGTCTGTGTCAAAACTCTGGACTTTTTTGGAGAAGCAGCTTTCCACCTGTTTCTGAGCTGGGCAGCTGTAGCTTGCATTTCATCCTTTAATACAGACATGCCCAATATAAATAGTTCAATTTAAACTAAAAATATTGTCAGTGAATTTTCCATGGGTAACAACCCTTGGAGATTGCAGGCGTGGTCTGTGCAGGAAGGACAGTCCATCTGTCTGTCCTTAAACCCCGCTCTGTCCTCGTGCTGTAAGGAGCAGTGGCCTTCAGAACAGCAATGGCAGTTTGCTGGTGGCACTGGAGGGTCACTGGACGGGTGTGTGAGAGGCACTGCTGTCTTGGAGGGATCTCCTGTTTTGAAAGAACTCAGGTTCTGGCCCAGGGGAGTGGGGTCTGAGGACTCACAGCTGGGGATGGGAGCAAGGCACTGCTGCTCAGCCCCTTGGCTTCCCTGCTGATGGTGTTGGCCAGACTGCTTGGCTGTGGTGGTGTTGGGTTTTCCACCACCCCTTCAGCTGTGAGTAAGAATGGCCAGAGTGACCACTGGAGCTGCTGTTTTACAGAATTCTTCTCATTACACTGGGGGAGTGTGCAGGTGTTTGGTAGGGATTGGGGTTTTGGTGTGAGGTCTTTGTCTGTCTGTGCACACATGTGCTTTGCTTTGTTTTGACTTCTGATTGCTCTGCATTGGAGCAAGAGGAGGGCATGGTCAAAGAAACGAGGTGGAAAGCAGAAGTTTGCAATTGGTTCCATAAGAGCTGATGCCACAATCCTGGCCAGACTGTAAGAATACTCTTTTATTCTTACATTTTTTTCCTTTCTTCTGGCAAGCTCTAAGACTGCCCACAGTATGGAGTTATTTCCCATTGTCTTAATTCTGGAGTTCTAGGTGCTCTGCCAAATGCAGTAGGGCTGGACTGAAGAGCATCTTGTGGGCAAACAGCAGATCCTTCCTCTGGGATTTGAGGGTCTGTGGAAGCACTGAGAGCATAAAACTGATGTTTTTACCTTCTCTGAGGAATGGTGACCCAACACTTTCCCTGTGTGCCAAGGGCTTTGTGGGGCTGTGCTCATCATGTTATCCCTACAGTGATTCTGAGCCACTGGGGACCTGATTCATATGATAACAATGAGATTGTTCTCTACCAGGCACTGGCATTTATGGGGTTCCAGGTATCCTTTGCTGGGATCTTGTGTGGAGCTAAAACTTCTTGGTTGTTGTCTTACTGTGTGTGAGAGGCGTTGGCTGGGTTGTGATAAAGACTTTGACTCAGATGGGGGTGAGGGTGCAACTGGCCACGGGATTTGCTTCACAGGTAACTTGAAAAGATCCTAAGGAGTCAAATGAAGAAATTATGTCCACTGTTTGTAGAGAGACTTTAGTTAGTACTAGCAAAGGACTGACAGTCCAGACCTGATCAAATGTGTGTTTTATCTGCAGCAGCCTGTCCTGCCTGGTCCTTTATCAACCTTCTGCATCTGGTCAACTTGAGCTGTAGCAGATCTGGGTCAAACTTCTGTAGCCAAAAGGCTGATATGTTCCCTACTGCACGCTGTGGCAGAAAGGGTTAAACAGAAGGCTGTGGTGGCTTCAGGCAGTAGGGCTGCAGTAAATGCTGAGGTGACATGGGAACGCTCTTCAGCTGACGTCCTCGTGAGCCTCTCGGTGACATCAAACTCCTGGACCTTGTCCAGTTGAGTTTGGCCTTGCCCCAGTGACAATAGATGTTAATCTGTTGGCTTGTCAAAAAAACGTGTTAGTGGTTTTTTTACAGATCCATTTCCAACCCTCAGATTTCCCTGCTAGTAAACACAGCATTATGTCATTGTTTTACCAGGAGCCAAGCACCAAAGCCAACTTTGCAGTGCTGTCATCAGCAAATGTCCATTCACTTTGGGGCTTTATCTGTGTTCCCAGGCTCTTTTTACCCACTGTTGCCTGTGTTCTGATCTCTGTGTCCATCACAAACCTACAGTGCTTTATGGGAAACGTGCAGGGTCTAGCAGTTGTGGGTTTCACTTTCCTATGTATTTGTGTCAGATGGGGCTCCTGTACCTGTTTAGCAAAAATGCCTTGGTTTGTAAACCCCGATCTTCTGGTTACGTTGGCCAAGACAAACTCTTGGATCCTACACATAAAACAAGGTGAAGGGTTTTGCAGCCCAGCCTTGCTTCTAGTTGATAAAATAATAGCCAAGTCATAGCCACAGGCAAGGTCTTGCCCATGCTGGATCCTCCTTGTTTCAAAATACAATAGCTGAGTTCCTACTCAAAAGACTGGTTGTCAAATTGCTAACATTATAAATTAACTTCCATAGCTTTCAGAAACAACACTCACCACAGATCAAATAAAACCATTTATAATATTCTTGTAACTCTTGTTCCTTGTTTTGCTTCTAGACTTACTGCCAGCTGTTTCTGTGAAGGATGTGAAAGAAAAGATTTGTAAAGTTACCTTCGGTGGTCAGGATCTAATCTGCTTAAAACGGACAGGTCTCCCATCCCTACCTCTGCTTGGTCTTTCTGGAGCTGGGAACACTCCAATTCTTCTCAAACCAAGCCTGTCTGAAATCACATCTCACTGAAGTGTAGAAGCAGAGGAGAGAGAGATGCTCCTCTGAATGCAGAGCATGAAGTTTTCAGGCCTGGGTAGATGATGAATGGGTTCAGGCTCTTGACAATAGTGAGGAATTACAGCATTCTTGAGTACAAGGTGAAATAAAATTAAATTTTATTTATGTAATTGGCTTGTTAACACCTTGTTGGCAATTTATACTAAGACTGAAAGGACAAATGGTTCAAACAAAGAATTGACAAATTTCTGGGGTAAGGACTGCTGTTAAACACAGCAGTGAAGCCATGTGTTTGAGTCAGGAAGTCTGTCACCTGCCAGCTGCTTAAGACTAAGCACACTGAGTTCTCTGTGCTGCAGAGACCATCTACGTTTTAAATAATAATAATAATGCTATTACTATTATATAATATTTTATATATATAATTTTTAAAATAATTCTATTAAAAACAGAATGCTGAGCTTAGGTACAGCTTCATTCTGCCCAGCCTGTGTCTTCTGATGCTTTCCCAGGTGTCCCTTAGGTGTAATGCAGCAGCTCAGGCTGCTGAGCCTTGCTGTATGTTGTTCCTAGCACTGAGAGCTGTTGAGGCTCGACCAGATGAAGTCAGGAAGCACAGTGCATGCTGTGAGGAAGCGACCCTCCCATCATCACTTCCAGCTCCCTCCCCTGCTCCATACACTTCTTTTTGGATCCCATCACATTTATGGGTTCGTGTTGCACATCTGGGCCTTGGCAGATCGCTTGCTGTTTCCCAGCCTTGGGTCAAGTGGCGGTTTATTTTGTCAGACACCATGTCTGGTATTGCTATTAATATATATCCAGGCTTTGTACTTATCTAATGCCTTTCATCCAGGAGTCCCCCAGCACTCTGTGCCTCAGCACCTCTTTGCAAGGTAGGCAGATCAGACAGGGAGAGCACTGTGTTTGCAGCCGTATGTCCGTCTCCTGCACAAGTGCCTTCTCAGAGCTGTCATGAGACTAGTGGATAATGTGGGCTGATGGAAAGAAGTGTGTCTTTCATGGCTGAAAGTACTGAGTGGGTCATGGAACTGTAGAACTCAGACCTGGGACAGATCTAGGTCATTAATGCTGTACAAGCATATTGCATTCCCACATAAGAACCTGTAGGGTGGCTGGGTTGGCTTGATTGGAAGCTTCAAATTTCTTCTGATGGTTAAATGGCTTCCAGTGCAGACCTTTTATTATTCACAAGCATCGTGTTCTCACACCAGTTTTGTCCTTTTGCATAAACAGGTTTCTTCACTCTGATTTGACCTCCCATCTCGCTTCTCTCCACTACTTTGTACAGAATATTCATGTTCCTTCTTAGCCTTCATTCTGCTGAGCTGCTCTGGCCTCCACCCTCACAGAGAGAGAGCCAACAGCTTTTCCTGCCTCCCTTCTTGCAGTCGCTGCAGACTGAGCTGTCTGCCCCAGGCACTGGCAGCAGTTCAGTGTGGGCAGCCCAGCATGTGGTGGGTTACTCTGCACTGCTGGGCACAGCCTTGCTCATGTTGGTAGGGGCCAGATGCAGCTGCCAAGAGTTAATGTGACCTCGTTGGGGTGGTTTTCCAGATGTAGCCAGGTGTGATTTGGAGGAGGATGGGCTCCTTGGCCTGGTCCTGTCTCTGAGCTGTGTGCTGTGTCAGCAGGAGGGAAGATGTTTGTGCCTTGGGGTTCTTCCACAGTTTCATTTTCCTCCCTTCAGGGAGTTTCAGAGCAAGTCCCAAAGCCTTGCAAGTGACACTCCACTTACAAAAGCAGAGAAGAGAAACTGTGGCTGATTATGTTCTCACGTTAGCTTTAATGAAGGTAATTTTAAGCAGATGGTGTCTATTTAATGTTCTGATAGCACAGATAAACTAGTTTTCAGCAGGTCTTGGGAATGGAGTGGGAGAGAAGAGCATGGTTTTAGAGGGCAGCACTTGCCTGATGACACTCCTGGCAGGGTTGCTGGAGCATTTGTGTGAAGCCCCCTCTCACTTGGACAGCTTCTGCACGTCCTGCTTGGGTGAGAGGAGAGGTGGCCTGTGGTTTCTATCTGAGCTTCAACAACAGTAAATAATTCCAGATTGATGCTGTGGAAGCGTGCTGTTTTTGTGAAGGGAGGACGAGGGGGGAGCCAAACATAACAAGAGCTTCTCAGTGCTTGGGGAAGGGAGCCAGGGTCACATTTGGAGCTTGTAGTGTTGGCAGACACAGAAATGATGTGCCACATCTTATGTGGAAGCTGGGGCGGCTATCAGCAAGCTCCTTTGTAGGCTGGTTTGTGATGCTGATGATCCAAAACTGATGCTGGGATGTTTCAGACAAACACACTCTCTTTTCAGCTTCCATATCTGCTATTTTTTAATATTTTTGGCATTTGTTTCTGGGGTAAGGAAAAGGCCATAGCAACCCCTGGGATTTCAGTCCTTGTGAGTCTTAGTTGTGAGCTTATAGATCTACTGCCACTAAAATTAGTGTCACTTGGAGTTGCCCCCTTTACAAAGCTGGGTTCTGACTCTGTTCCAAAGTACTGAGTTCCTTGTCCAAAGCTGTCCTTGACCCTGGCTGTTTGGCCAGCTCTCCTCCTGGCTGGTGTCTCTCTATCCCCCTGTGCTGGGGAACATTCCCAGGACCTGACACGAAGATTGCTCAGCATCCTCTCTGGCATGCAAAGTGCCTGTTTTTTTAACAAATCAGTCCTACAAGATGTGTCCATGAACTAAGGAGGCTTTAGGATATCTGCAGCCTATTTCATCAAAGCAGGCTGAGACTCTTTTGCCCTTCAGATGTTGAACTCTGTCTTAGAGGCTATTTTCTTTGGGAGACCCAAGAGGGGAACATGGTCCCTTATGTTTTAAGGCAGTTTTCACACCGAGCTTTGTGGTCTGTTTCAGAAGGTCTGGTAGAAGTAACACAGGCTTTCTTGGACTTAAATTCACGGTTCAGTGGATGAAAAACATGCAGAGACCACTTGTTAAAATGATAGTTGGTATCTTTACACTTCTCCACAAACGTCAGTGAAACTGCAGAAGCACTTTGGAGCCTGTGCTTACTGTGAGTGTCACCAATAGGTAGCAGTGTGGGGGATCATGAGGAAAGCTCTTGCAAGTCTTGAATGTAATTTGTTAAAGGCAAAACCAGAAGGTTACAAACCATCTTTCTGCATTGAGGGGGACATTTGGGCTGGGATAGTGATGGTTGTTCGGTGGCAGGTCCTTTGTAAAGTTTCTGTCTAAAGGGTTTATGTGTAGAGAGACTAAAAATGGGTGGTGGGGAGGAACCAGGGCTGGTTAGAGTGCAATGATGCTTTGTACTTCCAGCTAACTGCTTCTCCAAGGCTTGTGAAGCACTCATACACCTCTGGGGAAACCCATGCAGTCCTGAATGGAAACGGTGTGGATCTTACTGAGGATTTTTATTCCTGCAAGGTGGGAGACCTGGCACAACTTGTGTGTTGTCACTGAGCAAATCTTAGGAAATAGCAGCCCAAGGGAGTGGATTTGGGATTTGACTGGGGCTTTGTAGGCCTGTCTGAGACTATTTTCTCAGGAGATGGTGAGTGTATTGGAAACTGCACTGTTTCTGGAAGTCTTTGAGCTGCCCACACCAGCATCCCTTCAGTTGGTCCTGGCCAGTATCAGGTGTGAGTCTGGTTTTCCATTGCTGCTCTGGCTGCTTGAATATGTTCTGGGGCAAGAACAAGGATTGTCCTTAACAGTGTTTTTGGTGATTGCTGAACACATCAAGGAGCTCATCACTTTAGCTGCTGGCCTGAGGAACTGGGGTCATCACTCCCTGCTGACCAGTTGGGAGGCAAAAAAGCATCTCCTGGGCAGTTGCATGGTTGGGACCCTTGAGCGTAGAATGAGCCATGATGTTGTGTCAGGTGCAACTGCAAGTACCTGGGTCAAACAGCAGAGGCCTGGCTCCCCCTCCAGCCTCTCCAGAGATGATGTGTCTTTGAAGGCACAGAAACAAATTGTAAAGTAGGAAGGTGGGACAGCGTTGATGATAACGTGCCCGAGATACTGGGCCTGTTTCCTGAGGTCCCATTGCCTCACTGGCAGATGGGGATTAGCAGGAGGAGTTGGGCTGGGGGGGTTGCCAACAGCTGTCACTCATCTTAGATAAAGAGAGGCTAACACTCAGCAGTGCTACTCTGGCTATAAAATACTGACTAGACTTTTTGTTACCCTAATACTTAAAGATTAGAGTAAGGGTATTAAAATTAAGACCATTCATTGCAAAACTCTTTCCTCTGAAGTTTTTTCTCTGATGTGATATTTCAAAAATTGGTTAGCTCTCTTTCACTGGGAGTGTGCAGCTGAGGAAAAAAGCCAGTTGACTCTCACCAGGTAACTCTGCCACATCTGAATTCCTGCTTATGTCCATGGAGGTTTGCTAGGCAGAGGAATTGAGGCTCCTCATGCTTGAGCAGTGAACTATAATAATGATTTTGACTCCACACACTCAAAACTGATCTTGCACAGAGATTCTGTTGCCAAAATTGCAGGGGCAGGATTTGGTCTCCCTTTGATCTCCATTTAAATCTCATGGGCCATTTACTCCAGCTTAATAAGTAACAGTGCATGAGTAGTGGGGTGCTCATCCTGCCTCGAACTCAGTCTCCTCAAATACATGGTGGAGCAAACTTGCTTTCTTTGTAGATAAACTGAGTCAAATGGTCTTGCAGTGCAGGTCAAGGTTTATGCAAAGATGCCAAGAGTTAACTAATGCATGTAATAAGGTAAATCATAGCACTTTGGTAGTGTGTGTGATCAATGTTGTGTGGTTTAGTGAGTCAGCTGAAGTGGCTTCAGGGATTGGGAGCTTTTGGTTGCATCTCTTCAGTGTGGTTTGATGTTTGCTCAATATTAAATGATTCATCTGGTGAATTAAGGGTGAATCAAAGGCCTCTTTTGCAACTCCCACTGCTTCACTGTTTTTTGTGGTGGGGAAATCTTTTCATTTCTGCCCTGGTTTAATACATCTTTGTAAAGAAACATGCTAATGATGATTCTGGCCATAGAGTGCTAAGGATTTGCCAGCAAGAGAGTCTGTTATCACAACGTGAGATGCCTCCCTCTCTCAAATTATGTCTTCTAATTTGATTTATTTTGAGCGTCTTTGTGTTTCTACAATCTGTGGTTTTATTATCCTGTGTTAGTTGCTGTTGTCTTAGACTATAAGAGTTTTCCTTCATGCTGGCAGGAGGAGAAACAGGATATAAAAACTATTATCCTTACTATTGCTGAAAATAGGCCAAATTTCCAACACACAAAGTGTCTTTCAGTGTTATTTAGAGATACAGTAATATTTTTTAGGATGCCCTAAAACTTCTCTAGTGAAATATATCGTTAATCCACTAGAAATGCAATTTCCTATTAAATATGAATTTTTAAATCAGAATTCAGCTGCATGCTTAACATTCCCCAGGGAACACAAACCCCTGATGATAGGAATTACTTGGGCTGTCCTGTGCTGGGGGAGAGTTGTATGTGTAGGGGCAAGAAACTGAAGTTGCTGCAGCAACTGTTGCTGATATTTTTGCAGAATGCACTGGCTCAGCTTCTCCTGGGCTCTCAGCTGGCCTTGCAGCCGTGACAGCTCCTTTGGCACATCCCAGCTCCGGGGTGGCTCAGCTGTCAGGGGACAGCACCAAGACACAGAATAGCCCCTAACTGGCTCTGGGGATGTAGGGGGCTGTCCCAGCAACACAGTTCAGTCTATTTCTATTTTTGGAAACTATCTGGGTAGAATTCTGCTCTGTGCAGTGCTAAATTAGAGAATGAAACTCTGGCTGAGGGACATATGTGTCTCTTCTACTCCCAGCAAGGAGGACAGTGGAGGGCCATGGCCTTGTCTACCCACCATTCCTCTAAGGGCAGGATATGTGTGGCTCACACCTGGGCAGTACCTTCCCCAGCCTCCCACTGGCTTGCCTGCCATGTGTTAATGCTGATCCCTGCCTTTCTCCACTCTGTGGGGCTCACTGGAGAAAGTCCAAGTCACTTGGGCTGGAATCTGGGCTGGCTGTTGGGCTGCCCTAAGACTGGGTCTGTCTTTGCAGCACCCTAATGTGAGATAGAAACGTTCTTTTGAATATGAAAGTGAGCAACTTTTGGAAGCTGCTCTGCAGTGGGGCAAATACAAGGACAAGGAAGAGGGTGTCAAATGAATGTGGGCAGAAATGGTTTGAAAATTCTGCTAGAGAGGGGACTTGAGACAGCTGCAGTCTTGACCATCTCTAAGCATGTTGTCCAGAGCTTGCTGGTTGCTAACAGAGCTCAGGTGGGTGACAAAGGAGTGCAGGAGAGGATCTTGGTCTAAGCCACAAAGCCATGACAGCTCTGCCCCTCTGCAGGGCAGTAACACACCCAGCAAAGGCCACTTGCACTGCACCACTAAAGCAATGGCAGAGAAGGGCCTCTGCTGAAGTTTTGTGGGCATTGTAAGCTGTTTCCTTCGTTCCACTCCTCCTTGACTTGATTCAGACATTCTCTAACCTGGGGAGCATTGCCCCGTGCATCCTGACTCCAGCAAAAGTGCTGCTGATGCACTTAGACCCTTTAATTTTGTTGTTCTAAATCAACCTCAATTAAAGTCACATTTCTTGAGAGTGGGGGTGTTTGGGAAGGTGTTTGTGTCCCTGTTCCTTCCCATGTGCTGGTGGTATGAGTGACTTCAGGTTGTTACTGCATATGTGGGGTCATGGTGTACATCCCCTTTTCTAACACCCCTTGCAGCTCCCACCATAGGACCAGATGGGGCTGGGTCCCAGAGCCAGCCAGGCTCCTGCTGTGCAGTGTGCCAGTGCTGCTGAGCCAGGGCAGCCCTGATCCTCTTCCCTGCACCCTCTTTGTCTTGGTGCTTCTCTGAGACTGTGGTTAGCCAATTTGTGGAGCCAAAAGAGTCCCAAATTATTTCCTTTTTTGGAAGAGAAGCCCTGGTGTCGGTTGGTGGAAGCCAGGAGCTGTGGTCAGGGATGCTATCCTGTGCTGAGGTAAAGTGTCATCTCTTCCAGCTGCTCCCAACCACAGGTCACATCCTCCCACAGATCCTCCCTCCTCCCAAACCAGTGGGGATTAACTAGAGCCCATTTCCTGTAGGGTTTTCCTCTTCTGTACTTTCAAGGGGCGGCACACCTGGTCCTTCTGGCAGATGTGTGGTGGTGGTAACCACAGGAGGGAAGGGGCAGCGCTGGGCCACGGTGAGCAGTGACCAGCTGCCTGCCACATCTGCCCAGCTGCAGCCCAGAGCACATCTGAGCCCCTCAGCTGGGCAGTGGTTGTGCCTCTGACTCACCAGTCTCCGTGACACACACGATGTTCAAAGTGCTCTGCATATAGGAGGTAGTTTAATCATAGCTTTACTCACTGCTTCAGCAAATTCGACCAGAGTCTGCATTGTTAAGTGTGAATGTCACACACACAAATATAAAAACATCTGGTTTCAAGTGAAAAGAGTGAGGAAATGGGTGTTGTGCTTTAAGTAAAGTCTGCATCCTGAAGGCACTCCTCCACACCTAGGTTTTGTTTTGATAGATTCAATGCAACCTGTAATATCATGACTCGGATTATACCTGGAGAATTAGAGCAAAGGCTGAGTTTTTGCCATAACCCTGAAATTTCTGCCCAGGTCATAAGCATTTTAGAGACATTTTTCCTGTCTCTGAGCATCCTTTTAGTGAGTTCTCCTGCATGCTTCACTACCTCTTACTCTGGTGTGCAGCCTGATGGGGATATCATTATTGACTTCAGATTTGGATTTACAGTTAGGCTAAATTGAATCACAGCCCACATTGAATGGGGCCCATTTATTAAGGAAAGACCTTCTAACTGCAGGCAGCTGCAGAAAGCTGCTGTCCCAGTGCTTATGGCCAGCTGCCTCTCGAGGAATTTGGTGCCATGTACGTGTAGCTGGGTCCTCCTCCAGCTTTTCCTTACTGGAGCGCCGTGTGAAGGGACGTGCAAATATATTTTCTATAGATCACTGAAACTCTCAGAAAGCTCCATCCTGTTCTTGGCAGCTTTCAAAACTGTGGGCTTGCTCCAGATTTTTGGCTGTCTCTGGTGTCTGTGGGAAGTGGAGAGAGTTTTTGATTGTGTATTCTATGCAACTGTGGATATGCTGTCATGCTGTGCAAAGGATTAATGTCATTTTCATATGGCCTAGAAATTTTAACTTTGAAAACTAAAATGAAAAACAAGTAAACTTTGTTTTCATGCCTGTAGGACAAGAAAGTTTTGGGTGCTTGCATCTTTCTTATTAGAAACCATTTGATATCACTTTTAAGGATGCTGAACACGTACACCAATTACGTATTTATCATTTAGACAGAAGCTTTGCACTGCCCTGCAGGCCTTTTAAACTCAGCAATAGTTTGAAAACACAATATATAAAGCCCTATCAGTGCAGCCTATCAGGATAACTAAATATTATGCATGGAGCAAAATATTTCCCTTTCATTATGAAAATAAGTGTTCTCTGCAATGTTATGCTTCAAGTGTGTTGTTCAGAAGATGTGATCAAGACATCAAAGAGAGGAAAATGATTAAGATAGCAGGAACTGAACCAGCTGCCTTTTCTTTGGTAATTAACAGACCATCTTATGCATTGCCATGCTGAAATTGCACACTTTCTTTTTTCCCCCCGAGAGCTGTGTTCTGAAGTGGGAGTCATTTTACTGCTTTTAAAATGAGTTGTTTGATTTTACAGACAGAATAAGACTTAGCAAGAAGCAAGAGTCAGCCTCAGCACTGTGCTATAACCTAGCTCTTTAGTCATCAGAGCAATTCCAAGGGTCAGTACTGTTTTCTCCCCTGTTTTAGATGGGAGGCTGGGACAAGTTGAGCAGTGCCCTCGGTCCATCTGACATGGCTGAGGTGTGCATGCAGGTTTGTCCCACTGGATGGTCTGGGTCTCTTGTGAGAGATGCCTGGTCCCAAAAGTGTGACTGCAGACCTCACCTGGCAGTCCCCACACACTCCCTGGTTAGGAGAGCTGAGCTGTCAGAGATGCTGACCCACCCTGAGGTGGTTCTCAGTGTAGCTGCAGTGCAAAGGTCTCTGCCTGGGAGCCACTTCTTTATAGCTTGCCCTCTTCTGCATTGCACCTGCTACAGACTCCATGGCTGGGGTCCAAGAGGCAAGAAAAGAAAGTGCAAGTCCTGCATAGGCAGCAATTCAGTGCATCCCACAAGTTTGGAGGTCTCTGCCTTGGCATATTCATGGGGTGACCTTAAGCAGCTTTTTCGACTCTCACATCTCTCTTTGTGAATGCTAAGTGTTAAAAAGCATCATAGTAAATGTGAGAAAAAACAATCTGCTTTCAATATTTTTTTACTTTTTTTTTCTCCCTACTTTTTTTCTTATAAAGAAAGCAGGTCTGTGCCATCACAGGACTTGGTGCAGCTGGAGCTGCCTGTAGCCCTTGGTTTGTGTAGCTGGGACAGCATGGAGCTTGGGGTATTTACCTAATTTCCCATCCTGGATGTTGGGGTTTACATTGCAGTATCTGCCCTGCCCCTTCAAGGCCAGCTTGGATCTGGCTGGCTGTCACTGAGTGTCAGGCCTGCCTGTCCCCATGCCATGTCATTAAGGTATTACAGTCCTTCTTCTCCAGGATCCACAAACTGGCCCACAGAAACAGAACTCTGTGCTCAAAGCCTGCAGTTGGGCTGGCAACCCAAAATATGTCAGTTTTTCCAGAGTTTGGTCTGCTATGGACACATGAAACTGGCTCAAAACCAATGTCTTTGGTTTGTTAATGTCCCCCCCTTAAGACAGGAGCAGCATCATCTCCTCTAGGCAGCAAGGAGAACAACCTGAGGATGGGGTTGCATGGAAGGGCTCATCTGCTTTGAAATTTCAGCCCCTTGAAGTGAGGGATATTTGAACAGCAGCTTCAGTGAGAGCAGTTTCTCAGGAGAAAAAGCTGTGGTGAAACATCTCTCACAGCGACTCAAGTATCAGGAGACATGGCTTCTGTCCTCACCCTTGCTGCAGACTGCTGTTGGCAAATCAAGCATTGTGTGAGCTTCTTCTCCTCCCTTTTATTTCCTATCTTTGTAAAATCAGAGTTTCAGAACTACCTTAATGAAGGCCATGGTGGCCACTGGTGTTTTTTAGCTTGGTGCAAGCTATTGTCTTTTCCTTGTCCTTTCCCTGCTTCAGTTTTGGGGGATATAGGGGTGTTTTTCTGTCTCTGATCTCTAAAATTCACTCTTGGAGATGATTCAATTGGGAAGCCTCCTGTGTCCTTGGATAAAAGAGAAATTTAACTGGAAGTTAAGGTTTCTGTTGGATGCCCTGGCTCCGTGGCCATGCAGAAGGAGGCTGCAGTGGGAGGATGTGGCACCATGTCCTCCTGGCTCCGTTCAGCTCCTGCCAGGCAGCAGGGGACATGCCACCACCCCCATCCCTCTCCCGGCTCACATGCCTGTCACTGCTGCCTCCTGCCTTATCAGAACAAAGGTGGGGGAGGCACAGGGTACTGATACCCACAGGGTGCGAAGGTGTCTCTGATGGGTTTGAGTTGCAGGCATTTCAGCTCAGAGCTGCTGCAAACCCTTTGTTCTCTGAGCTGAGCAGTGCCAGCAAGCAGCACTGCAGGTGTATAATCATCTTGTAACTCCGGTGGAGTGACCATGCTGGCGTTTGGGAAACTAGCCACGGTCTAAGCAGGGCTCCCAAGTGGCTCTTTCAGTCTCAGCTGCTGGCAGTCATGGAGACAGCTTCTGTGGGCTGAGATCTCCTGCTCTGCAATGAATTCCCTTTCCCAATGTACAGTTTCTGATGTAGCATGAAAAGATCCCTTGGTCTTTCAGAATCTCTGATGCAGCTTCTTCTGTTAAATCCCTCAGCACAAGCTAGCCCATTCCTTATTCTGAATAAATGAAAAATATCTAGTGCTCCTTGTAAGAACTTGAGATCTACTCAGAAGGGAACCCTGTTCTTCTCCTGATGCTTGCAGGCTTCACCTGTGAGCATGTCATACCATTAGTGCCTAATACAAGGGTATTTGGAAATATTCCACTGCTGTGGGGGGCAGTCCTGGCAGGGGCAGTGTCTGCATCAGAGGACTGAAATAGCGGCGAGGAAAGGGCCTGGACAGTGTGCTTGGCTGGGTGATGTACGTGACTCGAGACAGCTGCAGGCCCTGCTGGTGCTTCTTGGTGGGGATGGTTTAGAGATTTTGCAGAAAGCCCTCCCCACCTGAACAGGCTGAAGGAGAGGAATTTGGCACACAGGTTTGAGGCATGAACACTGTCTGTGTAGGAAAGCAGACTTGTTTTAAGTGCCTGTGATGAGAGGATCCTGTTCAGACCCGGTATCATGCTATTCACTTCAGCTGGTTACTAATCCCGGCACTGAGTTTGACCCTTAAGCTTTTAGTTTTTATCATGTGCTTTGATACAGTCATAAAAATACTGACTGGCTGGCAGAGCTCCAGGGCTTGGCTTTATGTTTGAGCAACTGCAAAACGAATGTGCTTAACGTGGTTTTATGCTTCAGNTCCTAGTTCTGGGGACAACTATGTTGCCCTCTGCACGTTGTGCAGGGCAGGTTCATCCCAGGATTGCTTTTCTCTGGGTCTATGGAAACACAGGACTTCAGTGGAAATACTGCCTCAGGCAGGCACCATGGGAGAGGAGCTGGAGCTGGAGGTGGGCTGGGGCTGGGAGGCCCTCCTTCCCCATGATGCTGAAGCCTGTGCTCTCTCCCCACCAGACATGCCTGGTGTTTGACCTTTCTGAAGCATTTGGTGCTGGGATATCCCATCCCCTCTGGGCTGGGGGCTGTGTGTGTCTGTGTGCCTGCACACGCAGTGACACGAGGAGTGCTCCAAGAGAAAACACCTGGGCATGACTGAGCTGCTGTGCCCCCATGCCAGCGGGTCAGTGGGCTTTTTATATCCCAGTGGAATATCCCAGAGGGTTTGAGTGTGCCACAGAGAGACTCCAGGGAGTTTATTCTGCTGCTGGGAGGGGAAGCTTTGGTTGCATGGGGTGTGCCCCCCGTGTTAGCTGTGAATTTAAATATAAATGTGCCCCTGGTTCTTGCTTCACAAAGCTGTTCCCTCTTCATTTCTGTGAAAAACCGCCTTCTAACTGCTGAATTTTAATCTCTGCTCTATAGTGCCCCTAAAATAGATTTTATCTGGGTTTAACTAGACCTTCCCTTACCCTGCTGCTTCCCTATGGGCTGCAGAGCAGTTCAATCTCCAGGTGCTGCATCCAGGTTTATCTTCAGCTGCTGATAGAGAAATGGAAGGAATATACTTTTTGTTTGCTTTGTATAGGGAAAATACAGCTACTGCTCTGCTCCATTCCTGCCATAGGGCAATTCCTTCATTGCAGAGGGGCACTGCACCCTGTAAGAGCAAACTTAACTGTGATGATGTGGATAGACAGGACTACTCCTTGAAGGCAAGTACCCAAGAGAGCATCTTGGCATTTCCTGGCCAAGGCAGGACATAAAATTGAGTCAGATGTTACTGACCTTGGGAATACATCATTCCCTAGAGCAGGCACCTCCCCAGCATGCTCCCAGTGGACTTCTGATTGTTCTGCTGTCCAGGATGAGGAGCTGAGATGGAGACCTCAGTGCTGGTCCTTCTCAGGCAGTGCATAAACAGCTGCTGGGCAGGGACTAAACCCTCTTGGATTCTGCCTGCGGTGTCTGTTTTGTTCCAAGTGCTGCTAATTATTAGTCAAATAGAATGATTACTAAGAAAAGGAATTTGGTTTATTGGAAGAACGTTCCAGGAGGGTTTTATAGCTCTGGAATGGTATCTTGCCAATCAAATAAGTATCACAGAGTGAAGAGAAACACAGTAGCCAGCTTGGCAGTCAGTAGGCCAGCACCGTCTGTAGCACAAGGCTTGAAATAAACTTGGTATGAAAATGCATTATTTTATAGCCACGTTGCTCATTTTTCCTGGAAAAAAAAACCTTTCCTCCAGAAAGTTTTTTCTTCTGTCTTGTGTCTGGCACTGTCAAGTTTACCTGTCCCAGCTGTGTGTGCTGGTGCTGGCATTCTCCAGCTTGTGAATTCCCTCTGCATTTCACTCCTTGTTTCATGGGTCTGTAAGGCCAAAGCACAAGATTTTCTCAAAGAGTTCTGCTTCTTTTGTTAGAAAAGCCTCTTCTTTTGTTAGAGAAACCTCCCATTCCCCCCACCCCCAGATCTGAGCCAGTGACGAGGTTGAGTTGGTTCTTGGATTGGAGATTCCAAACAAGGCTCCATTTCAGTTGTGTAGCTTCAATTCAGTCTTCCTCTGGAAACACTGTGGTTCTTTTTAAGGCCACGTTCTCATATTTGGGAAACAACTCTTTAATGTTTCACAGTTCAGACTGGGCCTCTCAGGAGCTCCATCCTCCCATCAATCCCACTGGCATCAGTGGCCCATGGCCCTGTGCTCATTTGAGGGTAGGAGCTGAAGTCTTTATGCTGTTTGCCTTGTTCTGAGTCCTACCTGGTTTTGTTGTGAGGAGTTTGGTCAGGTTGCTGGAGCTGTGATAGATATCCAAGCCCATTTCCATGGTTCCTTCTGGTGAAAAGATGGTTTCTTGGCAGCTGAAAAAAATCCCAAGAACATGAAGTTGAAAGAGAATTTCAGCTCATGTCAACCTAAAAATGGGAGAGGCTGCACAAATATTTTCCACTGTTACCCTGTTTGTTGCCTACTAGGACAGAACAGTTCCTGGGAGCACAAGAGCTGCATCCCTCACACTCTGCAACTGAAATCAGTGTTTGCTTCACCACAGCAGTCCTAAAATTGCTTTTCTAAAGGAGTCACAAAGGTACATGCAAGAGCCTGGATATGGAGGAAGCTTTGCTTGAGTTAGTTTTAGGAACAGATCTACAGACTGTTTTTATAGATAGGTATGTCCAGTCTGAGACACTTGTTTTTGGAGGGTTTTTCTTTGTGAGAGAAGAGAGATGCCTTACCTTCTTAAAGGGGGCTGTAGGTTCATTGCAATCTGTCACTGCTGATTTTTATGTAGCAGAGACAGGAATGGTATTTCCATCCCCCTCCCAGCTACAGACTGATTATAGTAGCTGTGTTTCTCCATGGGAGAAGGGAATGGGAGTCCAACCAACTTGCTGGAAAAACTTTAGGAGCCATGCATTAACTGACAGCATCCCTTCCACTCCCTGGGCAGGGAAAAGAAACCTTTGGAAAATGTGGCTGTTGGTTTTTCTGGGATGAGGGAAAACCCAAGGTTTGCATGCCAGATGTCCTTTCAAGGGAAAAAAAGAATAAAGTGACATGGCTGGGATATTATTTGGATTGTTTTTTAATGTCACACCTTGATGGAGTCTGAGGTTGTTAACTGGGGGATTGACTCTCAATATTGTGGCCAGATGCAGGGGTTGGCTGAGCTCCCTCACTTCGGAGCTCACTTTTAAATCATGCTTCAGTAATTTACCCTGCCTAGGAGATTTGTAGTTCAGTGGTGTTTTGGAGTTAGTTTTTGAGCTAAGGAGAGCTCCCATGTCAGTGAGAAGGTAGCTGGGTCTCCAGTCAGCCTCTCAGGTGTTTCCAAGTGTGCTGGTGGATCTGTTTGAGTGGCCAGATCTGCAGATGGGGATTGGTACCCCTTTCCTGTAGATGGGATTTCTCTGAACTCCTGAAAAAAACCTCAGCCTGTTTTGCCTGTCCTGTTCCTTAAATCCATAGGACTGTAGTGGGGCTAATCAGCTTGAAGTGTGACATTTTTCTGTTTTCTGTGCTTTCTCGCTGTGATAGTGCTTTGCTGACTGGGGGAGCTGGTGACATGCTTGCTGGCTGTGGCTTTGTGGTTTCAAGCTAAGAGGCAGTGCACTTAGACCAAAGCCATGTGGCAGCCTCTCCACGGAGTCCTGGCTGCTGAGTGACTGCAGTCACAGCTTGGCTTTCTTGCCACCATGAAGGGGCTGCTTCAGATCCCTCCCTGGGCTGCACTACTGGCAGTATGGCATCCACAGCTAGCATGGTTTAACAGGGGTTGGAAATGCGTGTAGGCTGCTACAGCTGTGGCAAGAAGTGAGCCAATATGGAGAGGATTCAGTCATCTCCAGCTGAAAGCTGGCAGGTTGTAACTGATGTGTTGTAACTGAAATAAGAGTATTGGAGTGGTTCTTGTGTGCTAGACTTGTGGAGATGTTGGGCTGGAGGGTTCCTGCTCGTCTCTGCAAGGCTGGAAGAGCATTATTGGTCAGGGTTGTAGACCAACTGCATGGACTGTTTTTGGGAAAACCCCGAATTATAGTAGAAGGATGATACTCAGCAAGTCAGGATTTTCACAGAGCCCTCAAATCAACACCTGTAGAAGTTCAAGCGCTGTAATTTGTCACTTCTTTGGACAAAGTGACAGAGAGGAAGACCTTGACAATCACAGGCTGAAAATCAGTAATAGAGTTAAGTGTTTTCTTAAGTCCCACTGAAATCTCTGAAATTAAGGCCCTTTCTTGTAGCATACCATCTCCTTCAGTGTCTTGGCAAGCTGAGTCTCTAAGAGATGGCTTTTGTGATCTCCAGAGTCTCTGCCCTACTCTTTCTAGGAAGATTTCCTCTCCTGAGGAGATGACATTTACCCATGGGACCAAAGCAAGTCATTCATCACAGTGTTCAGGAAAGGGATTTTCTGTGACCATGAAGAACAGGGAAAATCTCGCCATCAAGTGAGGTGTGCCTCCTTTGTGACAAGCCTTGGGGAATGTTTTGGCTGTCTTTGTGTTGCTGGTGGAGAAGCCTCAAAGGCAGCTGGGGAAGCAGAAATCGTGTCCTCTGTAGCAGTGTGGGACACAGCCCTGCAGCCCACGTTGCACTCTTGTCTGTCCCATCCAGGGCGGTTCTGGGCTTGCTAAGGCACTCATGGAGAATGCTGATGGGGCTGTGGTTGTGCCCTGTGGTCAGCCATGTCTCAGGGCTGATGGTTATCCTCCACTAAAACTACCAGTCTGTTCTCCAGCTGGCCTCCTTCACTCACCCTTAGGAACAATTTGGGTGGTTAACAGAGAGGAGAGACTGTGGGAGCCCCGTGGTGTCTCTCTGGCACCCAAGCCTGTGGCTTTCTCGTCTGGTGAAGCTCCTGCCATCATTTTGTCTGATTTTGTCCCTTCCCTCAAATGAGGGCAGCCACAGTGGCTGTGTCAGACAGGATTTGGGATGTCTTGTGGAAGACTTACTCCCTGCTGGCTGCTTCCAGTGGAATTTGGTTGTCCTGTGAGCACATTTCTGCCCCAGATTTTCTTTTCTTGCTTTCTTTCTTTTTTTTTTTTAACCTTGGAATCTCTCCTACTGGCCTGTGGAGTGATCAATCACCCTGTTGCTGCACCTAGGAGATGTCCATTCCTTCTTCCTGAGGCAGACCAGGGCAAATCCTGGAGCTAGTGGCCCAGTGGAATTGCTGAGGGCAGGCCCTCACGTTTAATAGTCCACATCTGCTGGTGTGTGGGCAAGGATTTATTTGTACCTGTGAACGTGCAGGTGGAGAGCCAGCTCCCATCAGCAGTCTGCAAACAGAGCTGGGCCCATGGAGAATGGGGACCTGGACCTAGAGCCGTGCTGTCCTCATGGCAGCCCGTCTGTCCCTGCCACCCAGGGGTGCATGGCAGCAGCAAAGGGAGGCATTGCTGGAGCACGGCATGCTTTCCCTTTCAGCAGAGCCCACTGACAGCACCGCTTGTGAATATGGTGATTTTACGTTTATCTTTGTGGTGTTCCAAGGCAGCAAGTGTTTTTTATTTAAAGAGTATTAATTTAATATTACTGAAGCCTTAAGAAAAGGCACTGTGGGCCAAGTCTTGCTAGTTTTGCTTGCATTTCACAGGGCTGAGGAGGGTGAGATTTGATTCTCTTTGGATGTACCTCTGCTGGAGGGGCAGTTGTGGGGGAGAGAGAAGAGACAGGGGAATTACAACACTGGAAATAAAAAATCCTACCTCTGCCCAGAGCTGTTTGGCAGTAAGACACTTCAGGGTGTGAGTTAAGATGCTGTAATTCACACCTCGTGCGTTTTGTGGCATTCAGCCGACTGCTTCATGCCCTGCACAGGGAGGGTGAGTGATTTGGGCTCAGCCCTCGAGCAGAGATGGCTGCATGGAGATGGCTGCACTTTGCAAACTGCCTCGTGGTAAATGGCAGTGGTGCCTCCAGCTCCTTCCTGTTTAGCGCTTCATAAATTAGAATTTAGAATCACTCTGGGCACCCAGCTTAAAAACTTTGAATCTTTTGAATGAGGGTTGGAGTAAAATCCTCACTTTTTTAAAAGGGTCAGGCGCGTGGAAGTGTTACATCACTCTCAGTGCTGCTGTGCCAGAGCTCAGGTGCCCTGCAAAGATTTGGGGCTCTTCATGTGAGTGGGCTGACCCAGCCAAGCTGCTTTGTCGACCACCGTGGACTGAGAGTGCTGCAGCACAGAGGAGACACAGGTCAGTGTCCATCTGGGCATCTCTGCACCATGCAGGCCTTTCCTTGCTGCACTCCCACCTTAGCCTCAGCCTTGCAGACATCAGATGTCTGGCTGGATTCGCCTCTTCCTGCAGCTCTAGAGATGGATGTGTACCCCTGCCACTGAGCTGGAGAAGGATCTGAGATGAGTGGCTTTGGCCAGTTTGAGATCTCAGTGTAGGGTTGTATAAAACTAGGATTTTTTCTCCAAATTCTGCCTGGCAAATTCCTGCTGTCTCTGGATGCTGATGTGTTGAGTGCAGCTGTATTCGTTCTTGAAAGCCTTGTTAGAGACAGTGATCTTTTTCGGCTTTGGGTGGACACTTAAGCAGATTTAAGAGAGTTTCTGTCTGTGCAACATTCATAATTCCTTTAAGTGGTTAAGAGTGGGAGAACATTCAGGCTTGGGGAGTGAAAGGAAGAGGTGTGTTTGTTCTAAGTTCTATGTAGTTCTAAGGCACTGTAAGCCCTGAATTTGACAGAAATGTAAACTTACATGGTCATTTTGCTGATTCATATTTTATTAGTGATTTTGATAGAACATACAATATGGGCATGGCCCTAAAAAGCTTATTTCTAATGGGACACATGCTGACTTACAGCCACATACCCTCCTTCCAAAAATGAGTAACCCCCAGCGTATGTGAGGCTTGTGCCTGAGCTGTGAAACAAGAAGGAATTAGTGTGGCCACTGCCACTGCCACCCCTGGCAATTCTGAGAGAAGCTGCATCGCCAAACAGCAAGTGCATGTCTCCAGAGAAAATGTGGAGTTTTTTATGGGGGGAAGCTGTGCAGGTGACAATGCTCAGCTTAGAGTGATTGAAAATCCCTGGGAGTGTTCTTCACCCCTACACTGAAAGAGTCCAGGCTTACAGCAGGAGCTCAGGTGGTGGCTTGTGCCAGCACATGAACCAGGTAAGGGGCTGGATTTAGTGATCAGGTCCTTTGCCAGTATGGTTACAACTGCTGAGAATCACCACCTCCCCTGATGTTGCACTCTTTTAGGGGCCCATCTGCTTTGTACCCCATGTGCATACTGCAGAGAAGCAGCTTGGGTTGGTGGGCAGTGCAGGTCAGTAGGACAACTTTCTCCTCTGGCTGCAGTACAGCCTGGAGACTCATCTCCCCATTCCTCAGCTGGGGATGAAGTAAGGCAGTGTGACTGTCCTGTCCAGCCACCATCCCTGAGCCCAGCAGTTAACACAGCTTTTCCTACCATTGGATCCTTATATTTACAGGGTTTAAAAGGAGTGACATTTTGAGCAGAAATACCCCAAGCTCCGTGAAGAAAGCATCTCTCCCATCCCTGTGCATCCCAGCAGGGCAGAGCAATGCTCGCTCCTCCTGCTATGATGGACAAAGGCAGTCTGGAAGCTGCTGAGGATGGCTGGGTGTCCCTCTGCCTGTGTGTGGCCCAGGGTGCAGTGGCAGGGTTGGAGAAGGATGGGTCTGCACTGCCTGTGATGGTCCTGCGTGGCTGGGGCGGGAGAGGGTGTTCCTGCAAGTGGGAGGGCAGGAAGCCAAGCGTGGGAAAAGGAGGATGATTGTGAGAAGAGTAGGAGGGAAGGAAAGGGCAGAGACAATAGTTCAACTTAGCAAAGAGGCAGTGATTGAGGGTGTGAGGATTTGGCACAGTATCTTCCTGAAAACCCTGAAGGTCCACAGGAAGAAGGTAATTTTGTGTTTAATTGAGTGCCGTGCCCTGCCGGGAGGGAATCCGTTCTGCTCAGGACTCTTGCATCAGTTTTCCTGGTTTGGCCAGAAGGCCAGGGGGTGAGGATTGGAATAAGGAGGATGCTGCTCCAGGTTTGCCTCTTAGGCATTTTGCAGTGCAATTCAGATATTGTTTGCGAGACTAAGACACAAAAATAATTTTCTTCTTTCACTCTTCTCCCCACAGGGAACATGGATTTCTCTAAAGCCTGAAGTCAAAGGTCACTACAGTGAAAGACATTTTTCCAGTGACTTCAGCATTGCGTCTTTCTGGAGTTGTGGAAATTTGTTCCTTTTTTTTCAGGAATTGGTTTTACATTGTCAGGATTGTTCTGTAGAGAACAAGTACATTCATTCTTTTATATTTTTATAGATATATATAGATATAGCCATGCAGTATAATTAAAGACCTATGTGCACTGCACATTTGCTGCATGGTGTTCGTGTTTTGAGGATAGCTCCTTTTTTAGTTGCTCTTCTATCATTTTGCACTTAAAATGCAAATACAGTTTCCCTGCCCATGGCAGGGGGGGTTGCACCTAGATGATCTTCAAGGTCCCTTCCAATCCACACCATTCTGTGATCTGTCAGCATGTTATGCTGGCAGTTCTGGAATGCTTTGCTGGTTGATGTTGATTTCACCTCAAGTTTTGTCCTTTAGTCATGCATAAAAAATGTAGTTGCACAAAGGGGATAGAAACTAGAAGTTTGTTTCAGAGTTGTTTTTTTTCACACTTAAAGTGCTGTGCCCCTCAGGTCTGGCTTTGTGAATCTGAGGGTCTCTTGGTTTACATGAACTTTTTATTTCCCTCTACTCAAAATGAGAAGAAAAAAAATCCCACTATTCTATGGCAAAATCCCAGGAGATTTCCATTATTTGGACTAAGAATGTCCCAGAGTTTTGTCATTGTTCTGGAAGGGCCTGGAGGAGTTTTGCTCGTTTTCCCAGGCCCTTGCTTTGCTTTTCCAACACTGCATCTGGGGGTCATACGTAAGGTTACAAATCAAAGCCGGAAGACTTGCATGCTAATATAAACTATATGCAAGTGTTGCTGCAGAGCAGGGATTCTGAATGCTGGAGGCCAAAAGGGAAGCTGGGTTGTAGCAATGACGCCTCTTTGTGACTGTAAGGCAGACTGGGCAGTGAGCACTCACCATCTGTGCCAGTGAGGGTCTGTAGCTACAGCAAAACCACCCTGAGACCGTGTGTGAAATGGGCTTGGCTGTACCATGGGGTGCTGGGTCTGCATGTGGCCACAAGCTGTGCGTGCTCCAGCACTGGACATGAGCTCCTCAGCTGGGGAAATGCATCAGTCCAATCCTGCTGGTACACTGCAGAGGGGACCTTGTTCTCAGAGCAGAAAGGTGCTCCAAGAGATCTCCCACAGGCACAAATAAATCTGTGCGGAGGTGGGTGAGACCTGGTGTTAAGTGGAAAACAGCAATATCCAGGCTGTATTTTGTCTCTCTCTGTATCTTGTCAGTCTTGATGCACTTAACAGTAGCAAGCAGGTTTTTGTTAGTTCTCATTTGACCGAGCTATTCCTGTAACCCTGGCCCCAGGGCACTTGATGACAAAGATCCCTTTGCCTGAAATATGAGCAGAGCTCTACTCATCCTATTTTGAACATCCCTCAAGTCAATTCCCCTTGTGCCAGAATTAATGCAGCTGCTTCCCTCATAGGCCTCTTTGATTTGGCAGCATCCTTCTGATACTTTAGCAATCTTGCTTTCATGTGAGGTTTGATCCAGCAATGTGAAGGGAATTAAACTCTTCCTGTTGGCTTCTGTGGGTCTAATGAGGCTGTAATGGCCATCAAAACCAGATGCAGGTTGTACCCATTTGGACCAGGATTAGATTTAATATGCAAACTTTGCCTTCATCTCAATGATTATCATCACTGATGACAGCAGAGTGTGATCTCTTACAGCTGAAGATTGCGAGATGTGTGAGGAGTGATTTTAAAGATGCTCCTGTCTCAATACCTTCCTGTTAAAACTCATTTCAGTTGAAGCAGGATGAAGCCAGTTTTGAGTTGATTTTTAAGATTTGTTCCTGTGTTGAGAAGAAGGGCAGGGAAATTAAGTAATTTCATACTGGAAAATAATTTTTTGAAAGTGCTGCTTCCCCTTGATGTCTATCCTTTCCCTTTCAACTGACATGATGATGTAGGAGCTGAGAAGTTATTGGCTTAGAGGCACCTCTACCTCACTTCCCCATCCAGCACTGGCACTGAGGATTTCTACATTAAGCTATACTCTTTGGGGGTAATAGGTTTCATTTCAGAACAACTTCAATTGCATATCAATTTCTAAAACCAGTTCAGTGAAATTGATACAATTCCTGTATTCAAAATTGGCCAGTGAAACTTGGGAGGATTTAAAACTAAAGAGTCTGTTTTGTCTGTTGATAGTTTCTTTGTCCAATTCTCTTTTTTTGAATGGAGCTTCTCTTTTTCCACCAGGACATGCTCATATTTTAGGGTCCTTATGAAACACCAACCATCTGCTGAGAAGGACACAAGCATTGAGTTTAAATAGTTTAAAAGTCAGATGGCATCCAGATTTTAGAGGCAGTAAGATGAAAAATCTTTACCTCCAAGTACAGCTGTAGTATTTTTGTTTGCTTGCCTTAGACAGCCTTAGACAGTATTTGAGAAGGCCACGAGGGAGGCAGGTTTCACGGAGCGCCTGTATGTTCTTGTTTCCATTTTACATTTGTCACTCTACAATTCTAATGCTCTATAGGCTTAGATGTTGTGTTTTCTAATAATCTGTCAACTCTTAAATGGCAGAAAGTGAGGCTTGTGGTTATTCTGCTTTACAAATAGTTCCATCACACATGGAAAGTAAATGCAGGTGGATTGAGACAGACTGGAAACAGAAATATGAGTCCACGTTGTGCTCTGCACAGATGCTCACTCTCCCTCATGCACACATGAAAATATAATGGGTGGGTGTTGTCCACCTCCTTTGTCTCCTCCCCTTGCAGGGAAGCTGCTGATCTGCTTCCAGAAGCTGGGAAGTGGTTGTAGAGAAGTGACCAGTCTTTACCAGTCCTGTTTCTTATTCTCTTTCCATAAGCTGTAGCTGTTTGATATGCTGGAGTTAAGATAGCCTTGACAGGTCTTTGACATGACCCAGGATATCAGTTAAAAACAAACAAAACCCTGCTAATGCAGCACAGGTACTGCCTGTCTGCAAGAATCAGACACATAATATTCTGCTCACACACCCCCAAGAATGAACTTGAATGAAGTAATCAAACAAGCCTGGCAAGAGGCTTGGAGGTGGTTTGTAACCAAGCTGCAGGGCTCCCAGCTGTTCCAGTTCTGCAGCTCTCTGGTCAAGTTACTGCCACAAATAATGGGTGCAGATTCCACTTTTTATCTTTTTATGCCTCCCGTGGTCATTTGCATGGCCATGAAAAGAAAAACAGCAGGGAGGTTTTTCTGCTTTTGTCTTATTGCTCTGATTGTGTGGGACAACTTAGCATCTTCTTACCTGGAAGATGCTGGGAAGGCCTGAAGATAATGTTCAGAAACTCAAGGTGGCAAAAGCCAAAAACCTGAGGGGTGATGTTGTGACCAAATCAGAGTTTGAACTGTGGACTTTAAAACCTCATCAGTGCATGAGAAAAACATGGGAGGCTAAGTACTGTCTTATTCTGCCTGTGTAAACACGACGAGCTGGATTCGTCATTCAGACACAACTCTATTCTGTGTCTGGTCTGTCCCCCTGAAGCAAGGAAGCCAGCAAAGTCATCCAGCCAGGTGCCTCCATACTCAAACGAGTTCCTCTTCCTGTGTTCCAGGGATGTCTGCTGGCTGGCTTGAGGCAGTTGTTTGCTATTCTCATTTGCTTTTAAGTACTGGGATTTGGCAAAGAGAAAACAGATTTAATCCTGGTTACTGCTCCACCAGGAGGAAGGTCTGTGCCCATACAGGTTGCAGTAGTGATGGGGTTTTCTAAACTAGAATGGACCCAGTTTGAGTCTTGAGAGTATGGCTAGATTTGGAGTTAGAAATGAGTTTATTTTTTTGTGTACTCAGAGCAGATTTGGTGTGATGTGGCTGAAAAGAGAATCAACATTTATCCAGCATTGATCCTTTTATAGTGTAGTTTAGAGATGGAACAAGATCCACAAAAGAAATCAGTGAAGAAAGGAAAACTCTCGCATCCCCCCTCCCTGTTTTTTTTCTCTCCTCTCACTTGTATGTTTTTTCTGACTGTAAATTAGCTTGCAAATTATGATGGAAACTGGAATTGCCATGTCCTGCTTTAGTTGCCTGTGTGGTGGCTGCTCACAGATGAGAACTGGCAAATGCTTCAGTTTGCTCCCTCCCATCATACTGTAACTCTGCTTTGCTTCCAAAACTTAGGTACGTGCAACATTTGTCCATGAGACCCCTGGGTCACTTTGGCTTTTTCTCAGTTGCATTTTCCCTGTTGGTAATGGAAACATGAGCTGGGTATAGGGGTGTCCATGAAAGCACATCTGGCGCATGAGAAAAGCAGACACACCACACCTGTGTGCAGCCCACATCACCCCTCCTTGGGACTGCTCTGAGGCATCCTGCCCTGGCAGCAACCACCCTGCAAGGACCTGTCCTGTTTGGGCCTCTCTGGGTCTCATGTTTCTTCCAAGTCTCATCTCTGTTTCTCAGCTCAGTCTTCAAAATGCTGGAGTGAGAACAGCTCTGGAGTGGGTTTGAAAATAGCCCTTCCTTGGCCCTGCCCCGGCTGAGCTGCGGCACCTCAGAGACCATCGTGCTGAAAGGTGACCTCACTGCATGGCACCAGTGATGGACTTAGCACTGGCTTGGGGCTGAGGCTCTGACTTCATCTCTGTGGGAACTTCCCTGGTCTCACAGTGCTTTTTAGGGCCTTTGAATGCTGGTGAGCTGGGCAAGAAGCCCACACTGTGCTCACTGAATCCAGAGTCAGATGTGCTCTGAGCCAAGTGAAGGCACAGGTGATGTGGGGGGGGAAGGGCTTGCATTCTCTATGCCTATTCCTGGAGCATTTTACTCTTCCTGGAGCATTTTACTCTTCCTGTTGCCACACTGGCGCTTGTATAGGGCAGGAATTGAGGACACTGGGGCCCCTCATCCTGGGGAAACCCCAGCTACTGTGCCAGTCTCTTATGGGTGGAAGAAGATGCCTAAAATCAACCAAACCACATCAGGAAGCTGAACAGCTTTGCTGCTTTGGTCTTGTGGATACCAAAATTGCTGTCTCTAGGCTGCTATCACTCCAAATCTGGATCTGGGCCAGCACCAATTTCTGCTCATCAGCACGTCTTTGACATTAAAATGGTTATGCAAACAGTGAGTTGGTGCAGTGGCTGTACTCTGGTAATTTAGAACACAGATGTATGTTGACTTTGCTGAATTTGAGTTGTTTTAATGCAAACCCCACCAGGAAAATGAAGCAGCTGAAATTGCTGCAACCCTGCAAAGCTGGGTTGACTTTGCATGGAAGTGGACTGGGGAGCATTCACATCTTGAGCTGTGCTGGTGGAAGGCTTCCAGCTCACAGGCAGTGATAGCATCTGAATATGGGGGAGAAGATGCTTCTTTTCCAACTCAACCCTGATTCATAGGAGGACAAACATCCAACACCTCAATAGGAGTCATTGAAGAAGCTGACATTTTGCAGGATAAAAGGGGATATCGTGATGGTATCTGCATACAAATTGCACCACAGTGTTGTCTTTTGCATTCATAGAACTCTCTTAATAACTGGTGTTTACTGTAATTACTTATTAAAATAATCAGTAACAACAGCCTCTCTTATGTGTGCAGGGATATTTCTGGTTTCTGCTCTTCAATCTTCCCTTTGCCAATAGCTCTTGTATTTGTGTATGTTCTTATCTTGGTCTCATCAGATGACTGGTTTCAGACATTTGTCTTCCACTCCAGCTCATCTGGCTGTAGACAACAAAACATTAGCCTCTAAAAAACCAAGTGAAAAATCAGTCACATGAGAATAACCTGAATTTGTTACCTCTGGGGTTTGTGCTGGCTGGAACTGGATATTTTCCATTGAAAACAAGACAGTCAGTGATAAGGTCATGCCCAGTGACGTTAGAGTGGATGTAATTTGTAATAGGAAGTCATCTCTTCTCATTGCTTGTGTGGGCAATAAAGTGAGAGCAGTCACTTCAGTTTACAATAAATTTTCTGCTCTGTGGTGGGTTAAGTAGAAGTTTCCCAGAGCTAGATTTAAATAATAATTAGTAGCTGATAAAATCCCCCTGGCACCCTGCACCTTCTTTCATAAGCCATGAATATTAAGAGCTACTTATCAAGCTCAGTTCCTGATTAATATTCTACAGTATTTAAAGGCCTGCATCTTGTTTCTCTGAAGAAGGACTTATTTTAAAATGTAACAATAGACCAAAAAAAGACTACTTGGGAAATTAAAACTTGAACATTCTTAGTGGCTGGAGCACCCAGTGATTGTGTAGTGAGTTGTTTGTCATTTGTACTTCAATTTTTGCTCATTGTTAAGGACCTTTTGTTAAGGATTTTTAAGGTGAAGCATTTGAATAGCATCTGTGTTTTGACTCCTTTATGGTAATAAACATGGCAGATACATAAAGCAGGTCTCTTTGCCTTTAGTAATTAATTGCTGTAGTAATTTGGAATCTTGATTACAGTTTAGTTGTGTGTAAGAAAACACTGTACTTACATGAAGGAGCTTGCTCCCAGACATGTCAGGTACTTAGATTTTATCTTCTTTTATCAAGACAGAATGTGCCAAGGAGCTGGGACTCTCTCGTGGGCAGGAGCAGCTGCATGTTGGAGTGGTGTTTTGTGTGGCTCAGTTTAGGGGAGTTGCTGGGTGCCCCAGAAAGCCTTCCCTTGGCTCTGCAGGCGGCTGCGAGGGTGATGCTGGCTCTGCCGGCTGTTTGAGCGTGGGATGACTCCCTATTTATCCTGTATTTCCTGCTGCCTCCTTGTCCCATTGCATTTGCATGACCCTTGGCTCCCCCAGGACTGCTTTTCTCCTTCTCTCTTGGGATATTGTTGATCACTTTCACAGCAACCCATTTTAAGGTCTGAGAAAAAAAATGGTGAGGTAAGCTGATGTAATGTTCACTGCTCATGAAAAGGTTATGGGTCTGACCAAGGCAGCAGAAGCAAATAACTTCCAAACTCAGATATCTAAGGGAGAGAAATGTGATATCTAAGGCTTTTGAAACCTCTAGACCTTGAGTTTATAATCTGGCATTTTATAAATCTTCTTCAACCAAACATTTATATTCCATTAATTTAAATGGTGACTTTTTGAGAAGCAATTTGATTTGGACAAACAAGCAAAAAAGATCAATAGCTGTTGGAGATTTTGCACCTGTCTCCCACCAAGCAGATTTTGAGCCTACTGCTTTCTCACTTCACATAGCACCAGGTTATGATTAAAGGCTTTTCTTGCTTCTGCTGTAATCTTTCCATGAAATAGAAGTCAGTTTATCTGCATGCTGCCCCATCCATCACTTGCTGAGCTTGAGGAGACCCTAGGCTCAAAAAGATGTAATTGCTGTTCTGAATGTACAGCAAAATCCTAGCTTGACTGAAGTCGGTGGCAGCTTCATTCCCACAGAGCCTGAATTTCAGATCTGGGGATGTATCTGCACCATACAGTGAGGTGCTGCTCTTACAGCTGTTCCCTGCACCAAATAAATCCAACCTCTTGCCCAGAATATCCCTGTGCACCCAACTCTGGCCCTTCTTTTGTCGTGTGCCACTTACTGCACCACCCAACTGGAATCTTGAAGCAGGATTGACTCCTGCCTGGGTTAGATTTCGAGCAAGCGGATTTGTAGGCTGTTAAAAATTGTAGGAACTCATATTTTTTGTGGGTTCTGAAGAATAGCACAGAGGAGCCTGAAGTGCCATGAAATTCAAAGTGCCTGGATGTCTGTGGCATATGTGTTTTGTTTCTAGTTTCTGAAGAAAAGATGTATAATGAGAGAAAAATTATAATCTTTATTTGCATGTGCAATATGTTTCTCCTCCTGTCTCATCCCCTTTGTGAGAACTCAGGGCCAGAATTACAGTATCTGAAGTTGCTTTTGGATCCTGTTCAGCTCCCATCTGTCATGATCTGTTTTTAATCAAATGGGTTTTCCATCTGAAAGTAGCTGTTGGATGGAGAATGAGTAGAAATATTTGTGTGTGAATTAGCTCAGAGTGAAGCTACAAACTTTTTTTTTTTTCCCCCACAACAAACACATGGAAAAATATTCTTCAGTGTAGTGTGGCTGGCCTGAAAATTGGCAAGAGCAGCTTCCTTCCCAGGCTCTGACTCCTCTGCCTTGACTGAATGGGTAAGATCTTTAAAGGGGAGCTGAAATCTTCATGTTACACAGTCTTATCTCCCCTCCATGAAGCAGAGCAGTGCTGGTGTCACCCTTGTGTGTATGGACATTGCAAGAGGGTGCTTGGGTGGTTTGGTTTTCCAGGAGAATGATGAGATGCAGCAGAGAAGTAACCTGGGTTTGCTGAGAGTCATGCTCTTACCCCTGGGTAGTCTTCCCTTTGCCAGCCTCAATGGTCTCTGCCCTGGTGGGAAGAGCAGATATGTTTGATACAATCATGATAAAGACCCCAAATCTCCTTAACAGCCTGTGCTCAGCAGCTCCAGTTCTTGAATGCCATGGAACTGGGCTGCAGGAGATGGGAAACAGATTGCCTTGGGGACTGAATGTGGTTGTAACAAGCAGAGAGGAAAGTATGGCTGCAGGATCTCTGTGGTTTCTGGGAGGACACCTCTCCTACTGGGAAAGAAGAAAAAAAAATCCACTGGTGGTCCTCGGAAAAGTGTTGTTAAGCCCAGTATTCAACACCCCTCCAGGGATTTTCATGCAATAATTTTTATTGGTAAAAATACAGAAGCAATTGGATGAGCAACTTGGAAGATAGTCTGGTGTCTTAGGGGAGATGGAGAAGAGGCTGATGTTATCCATCCCCCACTGCTGGAGACAGAGAGCTTCACTTTTGCATCCACAGCAAAAGGGGAGCTCCTGCAGCAGTGCTGTGGCTGAGGGAGGAGGAATGCTTTCCTGTTTCCTCTGCCAGATTGTTATCTCACTCTATATGTGAAACCTGGAAATGCCTTTAAAGGCCCAGGAGCTGTCCTAGCTGTGATTTCCATTATATTGGTGTTGCATGGTAACCCTTGATAGCTCCATCCTGTGTTTGCTGAAGTCTTGTTGTATCTGTCATCAAGGCAGCAGGACCAGCATTGGCCTGAGGGCAAGTGTATGAGAGAGAAGAACCTAGTGCATTTTTAACTTTGAAAAAAAGTGTTCTGGAGGTAGCAGCATTGGCCTGAGGGCAAGTGTATGAGAGAGAAGAACCTAGTGCATTTTTAACTTTGAAAAAAAGTGTTCTGGAGGTAGCAGCATTGGCCTGAGGGCAAGTGTATGAGAGAGAAGAACCTAGTGCATTTTTAACTTTGAAAAAAAGTGTTCTGGAGGTAGCAGGGTCAAAAGGAAACATTTTTGTGTTTTGTATATGTGTGTGTATATATGTATATATATATATAAATGTATATGTACAAGTTCATGTGTGTGTGCGTGCAAATCATTTTTTATTGCAGCTTCTGGCAAAATGGTGTTTCTGTAAGATGATTGTTTTGGGGACGGACTAGGGTTGGACCGGGGAAATCCTGGGCTTATTCTGGGCTTCTGTTGCTGTTTCCATCAATGTAAGGAAGCAGTGTCACTCTCACTGTCCGGATTTACATCACCTTCCAGTGGGTGCCAAAGGTGCCGAGTGGTCCGATGTGACTCAGCAAGAGCTGTGTGCTGTGACAGGGTTTGGTTTCTGTCACACATGAATGGGTGTGAGTAAGCAACTGTGTTGCATGGCTGTGGTTCCACAACACCTGTGGAGCTGTGTTTCCTTTGAATTTCCTGTTGAACCAGAACCACTCCTTGCTTGAGAAGCGTGACAGCCACATCTCCATATACAAAGACACCCTGGAGTGTGGCATTGGAGATCAGCACCCCACGATGAGCTGTTGTTTTAGGGGTGGAATAGCTCTCCTGGCCATGCCTTCAGCTAGCCCTGGGACTATCCAAAGAGGATAGAAGGCAGGGTGTGCTACCACAGACCAGAAAATGTGGCATCACTCAATTAGAGCTTTTATCCCAGGCAGAGCAAAGTCGGTGGGAGCTGCTGATGGGGAAATGTGGGAGAGCACTGAATACTCTCCTGAGACTTCTGCTGACGGCTGCAACAGGCTTCAGTTTAGGCTAGTCCTGCACCCAGGGCTATATTCCTCACTGTGAGCAGGAGCAGCCAGTGAGATCTGAAATTAACCTAGGCTGACTGTTCAGCCCTTGGATGTATCCTGTGTTTCATGGCCCAGGCTGATTTGTGTTTTCTTTTCCCTGAACAGGTCTATATCATCAATGTAACATGGTCTGACCTGACTTCTCAGATCATCTACCGGAGATACAGCAAGTTCTTTGACCTGCAGGTAAGTCTGTCCTGTCTAACATAAAATATGATTTCTACTCATGCTTCTAGTCGTGTTTCCAGCTGGGTTAATAGTGCCTTTAAATAAGGCTTTGTGCTTGTTTGGTCTGTTACATGTCATGATCTTGAAACTTTTCAAACTCTGTCCTTGTAGGGTATAAGATAAGTGGGTGGTATGCTCACAGTGAGTAACTTGCACTGTAAAGACATTTAAAGCTGACATTTTCATGAATGGTTCCTATTGAAGAGGGAATCTAATTTTAAATACTTCAGATGCACTTAAAACAGACAGAGCGCTACATTTTGGGCCCCCAGAAACTACTTACCCAAGTCACTGAAAACAACAGAGCTCTTGCACACTCCCACAGCAGTTCAGTAATGGAGATTGTAGTGGAAACCTTCCAGGCTCTCCTCCTAACCATCTACCTAGCCAGCCAGTGTCCTGGCTCCTGCTGTTTTGCTCCTTTGCTCTATTTTGTGCCTGTATATTTAGATTTCACTGAAAGCGTTCTTGCTGGATAGCTGCTGACCAAAGTCTGAAACCAGGAAATCAGCTGCTTCATTGCTGGTAGTGATCCCAGGCACCTGCGTGGGTAGGGGGAGCTTTGGGGTTGGTGTTCTGTTTGGCAATAATCCAGATTCACTGATATTTTTGTATCATTGTAGCTTTGTAGGCAGCAAAACTGTAATTGCCTGGGGTAAAAATAAAAGCTGTGGTTTGAGAGACTCCTGAACTTTGGGGAAGATACTGATTTTTGGGCTGGAGCTTGTGTTTGGAGCTGGGCTGAGGTTACAATATCAAGTGATTCCTCACGGTCAGTGTTGAGGATGTAGCTGACTGCGCTGTGTCCTGAAAAGTAACACTGAGCCTTTTCGTGTGATAAATTAGGAAAATGCGGGTTCTTGTTTGAAGCATCTTCAAGAACTCTAGTTTCATCTTTTTTCCCTTTTATGTTTCATTTCTGGTACTTGGAAACCTGAAGTCTCTAGGCTGTTCTGTGAGCTGTATCACTTATTACGGCCTCCTGGCCTTTTGGGTGAAATGTGACCATTTCTACAGCCAGTCCTGGTGCCCGTTTGCTGTGTGGCCAGAAGACAAGAGAGGGATGTTCTCAAGCTTCCTCTTGTGTCCATCTCTACTTCTTACTGGGCTGAAGTGCCAGGCCTGCCAGTCCCTAAGAGTATGTTAGCATCTTCTCTGTGTCTGCTGTACCTGCTAAAGATGCACAGTTCCCCAGTCACAAACATTTGTTGTCAGCATGCGAATTTTGGCCAAAACAGTTTCTTTCTTTTGCTCTCTTCTTTTTCTTTTCGCCCCAGTTCTGTTTTCATGTATATGTTGTTCTGGGTCTCCCGGCCTTTCCTGGTAGGTTTGAAAAGTTCCCATCAAGTGTGTAGTTATCAATGGGGTTAGTGTGTTGGACAGGAAATGATGTCTTAATCAGGGAGTGAGTCCTGAAAGGTCCCATTGATAAGTGCAAAGGGGCCTAGCCAGTGGAAAACTCCCGCTTGCATGACGCTTCTCCCCCCACGAGAAAATACGACAAGAAAGTAACAAAATTCCCTTCTTTAACCCTTTTCTCTCCCAGGGATCTCTGTCAGGGCCAAGACTGCATGGGCAGTGACAGCCCTCTCCAGCAGCCTCTTTAGCTCTTGCAGTGTGAGGTGCTGTTACAGAAACTGATGTCTTCACCAGAGATTTCCACAGGCCTGCCATGTCTCTGTACTATGTCACTGTGTCCATCTGTGCCTCAGTTTCCCAGCTGTGAGATGGGGACAAGGCCCTGTTTGCTCAGGCTGCCATAATGTGCTTTCAGACTCCCAGAGATGATAGGTGATTTTTTTTTTCCTTCCTATTACTCTTTCTGGGTTATTGATTATGCCTGAGCATCTGTTAGGTGAGGCAAAGAAAACTGCTTTGGGTCTTGAATATAAATTTGTATTTCCAGCTTTAATAAGGCTTGCAAAGAGTACTGGAAAAGCAAATGAATGCTTAGGGGCACTTTGGGTAACCCTTGCATTTTGGGAAACCTATGCCTTGATGTGCAGAGATTCTTGCTCAAAGAGAAATTTGCTGCAGATCTTGGGATGACTTGCGCTTTCCAGATTTTTGCTGGAAGCTTGAACTTCTAACTTAGCACTGGTTGAATGTGGGGTTTGCAATGTGATACCATGCATGGTGAGGTGGTCTTAGCAGAATCAATCTACTTTGATAATGTCCCTGCTTATTCCCGTGTGGCCATTCCGGGAGAAAGCCAAGCAAATGCTTGGGGAGTAATGCTCAGCCAGCTCACGGGCACCACTCATGTCCAGAACAGCTGGAGTCCACAGGTCTCTGCCAACTCCACTCACCCTGCTGTGTCAGTGACAGAGCTGCACTTCAGGGCTTCCGAAGGCTGCACGTGTCTCATTTGCTCTTGACTGGAAGTGGAGGAACAAGGGCTGACTTGTAATGACTTAATCAGGGCTGCAGTGCCTGGCGTTGACAGTGAGACTGGATACGACCCATGGGGAAACCCAGGGGGCTGCCCAGGAGCAAGGAGGGAGGAATACAGATAATTAATTTCACTACTCCATTTTCATGTTTGTTTAAAAACGAGCCCACCCTTCCCCAAATGGCTGTCTCTGTGGGAAGTGGCTCAGTGGTTTTGAGAGCTGTAGCATTAATAGAAAATGCATTTTTTAAAATACTTCTTTGCAAATTCTATTAGGCACTGCAGGCGGTAAGAGGCTCCTCTGTCCCAAGGATTCAAATCCCAGGAGAGTTTGGCTGTGCTATTTCAGCAGTGCAAATGCTCAAATTGGGAATCAGGTTGTTTTTAAGTTGAGTAATTGGGCAGTAAGGCTGGTCATACCACAGGATTTTTTTGCCCCACAAAGGTGTGAGAAGTACAGCAAACACAACCCAAAGCAGCAAGCCAACTGTCAGCCCTGTGCTGCTTCACTCAGGGCTGGATATCTGTAAACACAGATTTTAAATTAAATTAGGGCATTGCTGCATCGTTTAATTGTGCAACCAAGTCACATCTGCTTCTGAGCATGGGTCAAATGATGGCAGCAGAATACATGTGGGTGCCAGTGTTTCAGTAAATAGGATTGAAAAAATTGAATTAACTCTGCATAGATGAAAGCATTACTATAAATTGCTTGTCAAATCCAATTATCTATTGTCTTTCACCCTGGGGAGACATTTGCACCTGAGCACCATGTGGGGTCAAAGCTATCTCTAATGTAATATTTTGAATGTTGTTTTCTTGCACTTGCCTGCAGTGCAGAACAGAGGAGAGTGATGTGAACATCACCTGTCAGTAGTGCTGACCCTTGTGGCAGGCTGGTGGCTCACTGGGGCACGTTCCCTGGATGCTGTTTGAGGTCTCCCCTCACCATTGATGGATTTGCTGCTGGTGGTTGCAGACTCCTGTCCTGAGGTGATAGTTCAATAACGCTCCTGTTGTCCCCAAGGGAACTGAGGAAGGACACTGTTTTATTAGGATACCAGGGATAACTCCTGGCATTTCCACTGCGCAATAAAAGACATCTACAGATGTAAGGCCTGTGTTTTTCTTACTGGAAAATGCTTTTGGAGGCTGTTAGCAGGATGGGGATTTGTAATTGAGTGTGTGCATAATTGCCCAACGCATAAGGTGAAGAAGTGTGGAGATGCAGCCAGCTCTCACCCTCCCAGTGGCCATGCTGGACTGGGAAGCAATGACAAAGTTTGCAGCTAGCAAGAATGAAGGATGGCTCTTTCTCCTCTCCCCAAATCACCCTTGCTCAGTACCACCTTGAGCTTTTTACAACTATTATGACCCCAGTTGGGTGCTGGTCCCACTGCTAAGAAATCCCCTCCCCAGCAAAGTGAGGAGGTAAAACGGGACCAAGGATCCATGCCTGGTCTCTCAGCTTCAATCACCAGTGGACATCTGCTGCATTTTATCCAGTGACTCCCAAGTGTCCTGGTCTGAGTCCATGCCTGTGTTACTCAGTGCCTGCCTGTCAGAGCATGAACAGGACTAACACCACAGCATAGGGACCAACCCCTCTGTTCCGTGAAGATGGCTGGGTCTCTGTGTGGGGAGCTGGGGGAGGATCCTTCCCCACAGCAGGTGAAATGCAGCTTTCTCCAAGGAAAATAGCAGCTGGATTTAGCAGCATGCCACCATCCCACGTTGGGTGTTTGGCTGCGCGAGAGGCGAGCGGCATCCCCGCCAGAGCCGCGGCAGGAATGTGAGGTGGGCAGATCTCAGTCTCTCCACACTATGACACCCACGGGCAGTTTGGCTCCAAGGAGATGTCTGAAATGTCACAGTTTTGAAAAGGCAAATAAACAAGGCTCTGTTCAAGCACTGGCTTTGTGCATCAGCAAAATATTATCTGCCCAGCGTAGTTTGCTGATCTAAGCAGGTTTTCTTCAAAGTGGCACAGAAAGAGGAACTCACTAGCAGCCAATTAGAACATTAAAAAGTAAAGACTATAAAGAATTTTATTAAGAAGAGGAAAGACACGTAAGGAGTTTTCATCATGATGATAAAACATCAAGAGCTTCATTTGTTACTGCTAGGGTCATCCTGATTGTTTATAATGGAGTCATTATAAATCATTAATCATTTATAATGGAGTAACTGAACATTGAAGATGACATTAAACAAAAATGGTAGTATAAAAACTAGTAATTGCAGTCTGTATCTCTGCTTTTCTTACTCAGACTGGAGTTCACATGAACTGTGCTGTTATCAGTCATTCTCCTGCTACACCATACTGTGACAACATCCCTTTCTCCATTCCCCAAGCTGTATCAAATAGTGTAACGTACACTCTCATTCCCAGTTTGGTTGTAACTGAGCCTTGTGCCTGAGTACCCTGGATTTCACTGGGTCAGTATGATTTGAAACAGGACCTGGTGGCTTTGGCATGCAGGCTTTCTGGGGCAGAGCAAAGAGGGAATTCTGTGATTCTGAAGGAATTGCGTATATTCACTCCAGTAGTTAGTCTGCGTTAATTGCCCAAAGCCCTAATTCTGGTGGGCCAGTGCAGTCTAACTCACCACTGAGTGTTTTTGTAGGGCCTCTGATATTTCAGGTTGCTCATGCTTTTCGCTCTGCAGGAGCAGTGAATGGACAAGCCCAAGCATGCACTCACTAAGTTTATCAGTGGTGAGGAGCATAGGTAAGAATGCAATGGGGCAAGTGTTCTCCTGTGTTTGCAGACACTGACTCCTAACCCTCAACCCAGCAGGCCTCTTTAGCAGGATGAGTGGAGTCATCTACTGGTCTTCCCAGCCATCCAGAGCAGCAGGGTCACTCTGCAGTGGGTGACCCTCTCTTCTGTAGGTGCCACCCTGTGCAGAGCTCCTGGCTGGCACTGTGGGAAGGGAGGGAAGGAGGGCTGCTGCGGTGGCTCTGCACGAGATGCAGCTTGCCCCTCTCACAGCGTGGGAGGTTTGTGTTGAAAGGATTCCCAGCCTCTGACGAGCTCAGGGAGTGTTTCTGTTGGGCTGCGTGTGTGTATCTGAAGGTGCGTAGGGAAACGGGCAGGAAAGCTGGAGGAGAAGGTGGGGTTGAGTCGGGCAGGGGAGGAACAGCATGGCAGAGATTGCTGCATCAGGCTGTGGTGCAAGTGCACAGTGAAATTGGTGTTTCTCCTGGTGGGCTCTCTCTCTGCTCTGGGCTGTGCTGGCCTTGGCCGGGATGGGCTGGGTTCCAAGGATCAAGTTTCCCCTGTTCCCATTTCCTTGGTGCAGGATGCTGGGCCTCAGCATCCTGGCCCTGCTGTAAATGTTGAGAGCTGCTGTGAAATCCTCCTCCAGACCAGGGGCCTGGCTCCATATCTGACCCATGAGGTTCAGACCCTGTGCTTGGCTTCAGGGACATCCCTGATAATCTTGGAACTGTGGGGATGGAGTTACTGCATCAGCTGTAGGGTTTCATCTATAAACAGCTTCCTTAAGAGCATTATTGAAAATGAAACAAGACTGGGAAAATTCAGAGGAAATCTGAATGTGGGTCTGTCAACACATCAGTTCCCAAAGGTCAGTGCTGGCTCCTTGGGGAAAAATGGCACATCCTTTCTTCTGCATAAACATGGGCCTGTTGTTTGCTGCTGTTATCCCAGACAGTGAGTGGGGAGGCTGGCAGTGCAAGGTTTCCAGGGGATGCAGAAAAGCATATTTCTAGAAGGAGCCGTGCACCACTGTCTGTGAGGGCTGACTGTGCCTCCTGTGTTTCGGCAGCTGTGCTGGAGCTCCTGGTGCAGCCACGCTTTTGCAAGACTTGGCTTTCAGTAGGAGAGACCCCTAAATGCCTGCTCTCAGAAAAACAGCCCAGCAGCAAGCTTGTAACAGGCCTTCCCAGGGGAACTGAGATGCCCCTGGGAGAAAATTAATAGCTGGCATGGTTATTGAGCTGAATATGGTTGTCTCCACTGATTTAAAAGCTATCTAAATACCATTTGTCCTTCTAGCCCTTAGTGCCTTAGGATACCAGCTGGCTTGTGGCAGTATCTTTGTCTTCAGTGAATAAATGGAATTGTTTATAATTCTTATTTCCATCATTATTTAAATGTTTGCTTGGCGAAACAATCCGTTCAGCTTCCAGTATTTGTTTTTAAAGAGACTTTACACGTCAGACAAAGATGAGGGCCATGATGAGGAAATGGCAAAGTGCCTGCCCAGCTATAACAGAGGTGCATTGAATATGGCTATGGCATAGAGAAGGTTGAGAAGGTGACCCAGACTATGGGAACCCTCCCCTTTGTACTTTTTCACTTGGGTTCTGTTGGAGCATAAAGCTGACACTTGAATATTGCCCTGATGCTGCAGTATGGGAATCCCCTGCAGGGTGGCTGTGGGGCAATGTTTGCTGCTCAGCACCAATCCACCTCTCTGGCCCAGAACATGGGTGAGCTTAGAAAGTGAGGTGGCGGCTTAGCCAACTCCTCAGGGTGTGACAGCAGCAAGGCAAGAACAGAGGTGATACCCATGCCACTCCCTCAGTGATCTGGGCTCCATATGTAGTTAGGCAAATGAGTTTTGTTTGGTTGGGTTTTTTTTAAGAAATATTGGGAGCATCACAAAGAGGTTGTTGACTTCTTAGCTGTATCCTTTTAGCTGTATGTGGTCTGCCTCTAGCAGGCACAGAACACAGAGAAATCAGTCAAAAGTTGTTTTTTTCTGGAATTATTCCCCTGTTTTCTGGAGTTTTGGTTTGTGTAAGTTGTTCTTACCAGCAGTACCTACATCCCCCCCCTTATTGCTGGTTTGGAGTCCATGAGGATTTTGGAGACCCTGTATTATGGGAAGGACTCTCCTGGATACAGCCACAGAGAGGAAAAGCAACAAGTTCTTACTAATGAACTGAAGCGACTTACATCAGCTGTGGAGGACTCAGACCTATTTTCATAGCTGTTGGTTGCTTTGCATCTTAAAAATCCAATGTGTCAGGAACATGGGTCCCTGCAAGGTTGTGGTGCTAATGGAAATCTAAAAACATTCCTGAAATTGACAAAAATTCTGAATCATGATGGAAATCTTTGGTCTGGGGCCCAGACCTGCTGGTTTTGTGCCTGGACAGTGTCTCATACAAGGGTTTATGCAGAATCATGGTAAAAACTGGGCTGAAAGCCCTTCTTCACTAGAGTGTGTCAAATCTCAGTGTATACCTCTCATGTTATCCCTCTTCCATCTCCATTTTTTTGGTGTTGGAAATTCTCATCATAGATCTCCACAGCAGGACTTAAAGCTCAGCCTTGGGAGCAGCCCACTTATTTGTTACCCTTGTTCCAGGTTTTGTTTGCTGGAACAATAAAACACAGGAGAGTGGTTTGGCTGTGGGACTGGCCAAAGCTACAGCTCTGGAGCTGCTGGCCTCACACAGGCAGCAAATTCTTTAAGTACCACTTTATTAGCATATTTCCTCTTACCAGAGATCAAGATCAGCTTTCTTTTTCTTCTTTTTTTTTTTTTTTTTTCTGGAATATCTTTGTGAAAATTAAATTCCTTAGCAGGATTTTTCCGTGGCCTTTTTTTCCCCGAAGCACCCAAGCCCCGAAAGTTCAGGCATGACAGTTCCACCCCCTCCACTACGCTGTCGCTCTCCCCTAATCGTACTCCGCTTTCAATTATTTATACTGCCGGAAAATTGCATGGAGTTCACACCCCCAGCCCTGAAACACAATTCCACTTTTGTGCAGGGAATACAATCCTTCACTTTCATTAAGTGTGCGGAGACCAAGATGAGAAGTGCCTGTTGTGTTCGCATCCCTTGGCTCGCGATGAGAGGAGCTGGTTGTTTTCGCAAACGTCCTAAATAGCCCTGGAAGGGTTACGGGGAGTTTATTTACATTATTGCATTTAAGTGCAAATAGAAAATTGCCCAGCCATAATGGAAAGTTTATGCAGGGCTCTGTCAGGGCTCTTTTCCATGTCACCTCACCCTTCCCGGCTTTCTGCTCTGACAGTCTCAGATGTGGGAAGGCCCTGTCTGGAAGGAGCAGTAGCTCTTGGTCCTGTCACACCATGGTCTGCTTACAGGACACAGAAAAGCATCAACTGGCATCTCTTCCACTGTGGACTGTGGACAGTCCTGCCTGCCATAGGAAAAGCTCCTGATCAGGCTCACCCCAGCCTGATTTATGAGCAGTGGGTGCTATTTGCTTCTTCCCCATAGCATCTGAATGACTGATCTTTTCATCATCAGTGTATGGAGCATGAAGCTGGGAATTTGTTTTCCCCTATTCCCTTCCTGCTTGCTCTCTTCTGCAACCAGAGCAGTTTCATTTCTCGTGCAAATGCAAGTATTCCCACTGCAGAACTGTCTTTTGCAATTTCCACTTCCCTCCCTTCAGGGGAAGCGTTGAAGTGGAGCGGTCAGGGCAGTAAAAGCCACAGAGCTGAGCAGACACATGGTGAAGTCACGCAAAAAGCAGGAATAGGGATGCTCTGGGGGAAGCACAGTTCTGTGCACACTCCTTCCTGGGTGCCCTGTTTGAACAGTGTTCAGCCAAGTGGAGGGCTTTGCTCTGCACCTTTTGCTATTCCATTTAAAAGGAGACCTCTGGTCTGTCGGATCTGTGCAGCAAAGGGAGGACTTGAACGCTCACAGCACATCAGATCTTTTGTCATTGCCCTGGCTGGCAGCCTGCTGAGTCCACACCTGCCACTGAGCATTTACCTACACAAGTGCCCATAACTGAAGTTTCTTTTAAGCTATCCCATCTGGGACCCTGTGAGGGTGCAAAGGCAGCAGAGCAGGGAGTTGCAGTCCAGTGAGGAGCTTCGCACTTCAGCAAGTTGCTGACAAGTTCTTGATGGCAGGGGCTGTGAATGAGCTCACAAAGGACTAAGCAGAGACTCAAAAGCACCCCAGGGTGTTCAAGATAATTTCTGTAATTCTATAGTAGAAACAGAGCTCTCTAGTAAAGCCATTCTTGAGGCATTAGTGTTGATCCAGGGGTGCCTCTGATTCACCAGGTCAGTCAAGGGCAGATCCTGATCGATTTAGTGGTGCTTTTGCAAACAGAGGTAACATCAGAGCCGTGTGCCTGGGTCTTGATGCATTTGTTTTTTAAAGGGTGTGTTAAGAGAACCAGTGATACTTGCTGAGCTGCTCCCTTCAGCCAGGTGTTTTGAGAGAGGTGAAGGACAAACCACGAAAACACTGTGAAAAAAAGGGAAAATGCCAAGTGGGAAGAAACTAGAAAGCAAACTAGGAAAGAACTAAGTAAAATGATAGTAAGGAAAAATTTCTTCAAATGACTAGGATGAGTTTCATAACTGAAGTTTTGTCTTAGAAGGGAATACACCTTATCCACCTGAACCAAAAAATTATTTCACAGACATTTCTTTTTATCTGGCTAATATCTCACAGCCCAGTGAGTTGGGATGTTGTGGCTTCTCTGTTGTCTGGGGATCTTTGAAATCCAAGTCTAGGCTTTTCCTGATCACTACAGTGATGTGCTGCTGCTTGAACAAAACTGGCATGTGTTTTCTTGGTGAAGAAAATGTGTCATGGGATGGCACATGACGAACACCTGTGTTGTTGTATCAAGTCCAGGTTGTCTGGTAGTTTTTGGTGTGTTGGTAACTGTTGGTGCAGCTTTGCAAAAACCTCTGTTGCCTTGTGCAACACTCGTGTTACTGTGCTGAGGATTAGAGGGTACTGGTTGCTTGCACATAAGGGTAGGTTTAACATTTGGTGTTCAGGTGGTGGTAGAGATTCATTTGCCATTGGATTCTTGGAAAAGGCAGATGGACTAAGTGGTGTGCTCCATGAAGGTGGTCCCTGGTCATCATTTTGTAAAGGGAAAAGTTTGCAAAAGGTGCTTCCAAGGTAGAGAGGAGCCCTGCAAAGTTTCAGGTTTGTTCTGGGTGTGGGAGAGCCCTGGATTATACAGCTGAGCAGGGGTGTGCTGTGAGCTGCAGGAGCACTAGGGCTGTCAGTTCCTGCCTGTTGTTGTTAGGAAACCTCATGCTGAATCCTGTTCCACTCTTAGGTCAAAATATATTTCATCGCCTTAATGTGGAAATGTTTTTTGTGTAATTAGGATCTCGGAGTCTGTGGTGTGGAAGAAGGAGGGGGAACTTCTGGTGTGGCAGGAAGGTTATCTGGAAATATCCACCCGTAAAATGGGGGCTATAATCAGCCCTCCTGGAGAAAGTTTATTCATTAATGTTTGTAAAACGCTTTGAAGTCTTTGGCTTGGAGTGTTTTTAACAGAGCCAAATGTTAGCTGTATTACAGTAGCTAAGCCAGATGGTAATGACCACGTTCCCTCTCCCCCCTGCCGAGCCCCCAGCCATTCCTGACAGGGTTTGGTGAAGAAGTGAAACATCAGCAGAGTGACCAAAGAGAAGTGAAGTGCTCAGCAGAAATATAAATAGTGTTTTTCATTCTTGGGATTATGTCCTGGTCCCATGGAGTCTTGTGGTCAGAAACGGAATTTGTAGAAGGGATGAGGGGTTTATTTCCAAGCTTGTACCACGTTATCCCAGTTGGTAACTGGTTTAGGGTCCCCCTGAGTTAGGATGCACTGGTGGTCTTTGGGTGACTCCAGTTATCCCGGCTTGTCTCCATGGGAAGTCACCTGAGACTGGCATACTGGGATGGGAGGGAGACGTGGCTGTTGATGGAGTCCATGGTGAGCAGGGGAAAGACTTCACTGGGGCAAAACAAGGAGGCCCCAGAGCAGGATGCAGAGAGAGCTGGTTTGATGGACTGCTCAGCTCTGGCTGCCCCTAAATGCCCCTTGCTCCACGCCTGTCCATGTCTTACAGCACTGTGGCTGCCCTGGCAGTAACAGAATAGCATTTGCCTTTTGTTTTGCCTGATCTCTGGTCTCAGGAGGTGAAACTTGCTGATGGCATTGGTGGCAGCAAGGATCATTCCTCTTCATGTGAAGGAACTGGGGGGGATTCAGTCCACGCTGTGTCCCCGGAGTACCTGTGGATGAGATTGCAGCACAGAGGTGTCGCTGTGCAAGACAAACGCACAGAAATAACCACACGAATCCAAGTTAGCAGGAAGCAGCATATGAGCCAAACTTTACTAATTTTCCAGGGTTTTTATAAGGTAGTTCACAAAGTGTATTAAGTCTCACAAAGTAATTGGTTCTACGGGCCAGCCACCCCTCGAGGGGCTGGTCAAAAACCCAGGCACATAGCAGGCAGTTGTTTTCCTAACCGAAATCATCACTATCTGAGAAAAAAAACCTGCAGGTGCAAGAAGTTTACAAAACGGTAATATTGTTTAGGTTAGCATGTATGGGAAAGACAGGATTCTCACAGAACACTAGAGAGCTGAAGATTTTCCTGCTACAAGCTCTGTCAGCACCAACGCAGAGGCAGCAGGTAAATGGATGTGCCAGGAGTCATGGTGTAAGGACACATCCCAAAGAGTGAGTTCCTCTTACAAAATTGTTCTCTGGGCTTGCAGGCATTTGCTCTGGGTGGCAACCAGGAACATCTCATTAGCATGACCTGGTGTGTCATGTGTTCAGACACAACCCATAGCTCTCCTAGCCAGCTCTGGCACTCTGGCTTGCGATGCATCCATTCCCTGGCCTCACCCAGGCTTAGGCTGGGATAGCTTCCTGCCTCGGGGACTGCATTGCTAATCTTTGCCTGAAGATTTGAGGTGCCCAGACACGCCTTGGTATTGGGGAGGCTGCTCTGTATTATTATGATGGGTCTCAAGTGGGTGAGAAAGGAGATGTCTCCAGCCCAGAGGCAGAGCACACTGTGTTGTGTGCACCCTGTAGCAAGGATGCTGAGAAGGTGGCTTGGCAAAACAGAGGCACCAGCACTTTCCCCAGAGACCTGATGTTTCTGCTGATCTGTTGTCCTTCAAAAGCACCCTCTGATCATGGAGCTCACAGCCAAAGACTGACCCAGCCCTCACCTCTAATCTCATCCTTCCTCCAAGAGTCCAGTCCCTGGAAAGTTGCAGCTCTCCAAGAAGGCATTCCAGGGGGGTTTAATCACTGCACTCACTCCAGCCCTGCTGCGCTTGTGGTCTAAGCACCTGCTGTTTCATTTAATTAGCAACAAATGGGAGGCGTGGGTTGGGGGAAGAGAGAGCAGCACCCTGGTGAAGTCTTTGCTGCGATGTAATGTATTTTATTTTGGGTCCGGAATGGAGGCCATGAGGAACATTTTCCAGAGGGCTCCATAAACCACCTCTGTTCACAGGGTGATTATTTGAGGAGGGAGGGGAGTGTGGATTTAAATCGGTGCCGCTAATTTCTGGAAGCAACCACATTATTTTTAATTCATACTCCAGACTCCCTCCACCCATGGCTTGATGTTGGGAGCTGTGAATTTTCCACGTCATAACAAAGTCCCTCTATAAAAGAGAGCCCTTTAAATATATTTTTAAAAGTTTATTTCATTCATGATTTCAAATACATCAGGCTCTCAAATAAGTGAATATTCAGAATAGAAAGCTAACTCTTTTCTTCCTTCATAGTGACCTGCTCATTTATTTGTATTTCAGTAGCACATACCAGCTCTGAGCAGAGGTATGTCTGTCTGGTGTTAAGGGCTAGAAAAGGCATGAGGAGCTGCAGGATAAGTTGAAAGAAATAATGCCTTTGTTCACCATGGTTAGTTAAGTTTGGGAGCTCTCTGTTGAAATCAGTGTGTTACGTTGCCAGTAGCATTTTACCAGTGGAAGGAAGGGAGATGGGGACAACTGGGAAGCCAGACTTCAAGACTGAACCACTTGTGCTGGACAGTGGCTGTGTCCTGTCTTTGGGAGATCAGCAGCCAGAGCTCTGGGCAGGGAAGATTGCAGTCACAGCTTCCATGTGCTCCAGCCCACCAGCACTCGGAGCTCCTTTTCTCCATGGGGGTGGCAAGTTTAATAATGATCTCTCATACTTCTGCTCATGCAAACTGTGATTCTTAGTCTAAAGGCACAAAATGTACATTGGCCTCTTGTCTGATTTTCTTCAGGCAGTGAAAGCACCATAAGAGCTGCAAGACAGAACACTGTAGTTTTCCCCTGCCCTGACTAAAGCAGGAGAGCTGGGTTTGAAATATTTATCCTTTGGATTCCCTGTTCTGAAAAAGTTCATCTCCCATGGATTTAAGAGGATAAATTAACATATGGCTGTCAGGTATCCAAATGCACCCGTGACTCTGGTCGTGTCAAGAACTCAGACTGATCATTTTGTTCTCATGTGGAGTTTTAAATTCAGTCCTGGGTATTGGGTTCTGCTCCAAGAACAGTAAAAGTTCACAGAAAATTCTCTTCTTCTGAGATTGTCATAATCTTGAAATAGAGAAAATCTTGCTGTTAAGTCCATCCTACAGACCTTCATTATTAGAACAGAATATTCCATTTGGCAGGGACATAAAATGACCCTGTAGTCCAGCTGCCTGGGCACTTCTGGGCTGACCAAAAATTAAAGCAAGTTAAGGGTATTGTCTAAATGCCTCTTAACTACTGAGAGGCTTGGGGCATTAACCACTCCTCTATGTAGCCAGTTGCAGTCTTTGACCACCTTCATAGCAAAGAATAAGCCAGGCTGTAGGTACTCATTGCCTACATAATCATCATCATATGCTCACTGCTGTCAGTGTGGCACTATAGTAGCTGCTGGTTCCAAGTGTGAGAGAGGTTTCCCTGGGAAGGGAATTCGGTTGTGCCTGAAAATCCAGTGGCATTATAAAAAAACCCTTGCCTTTACATGAGTGCCAAAGCATGCAAAAGTGGCCTCTGCATCCTGGAATTCATTGCTTTTGCAGAAATTGGCTCTTTTTCTTACCTTTTGGAGTAGTTTAGTTGATTTTTTTTATCTGCTTGCAGGCACACAGGGCACCTACACATGTCCCAGAACTGTCAGACTCCTGCAAGTCAGCATTACACTCAGAATCAACCCCACAATCCCCCAGCAGTATCTCTTCCTCATCTTAGTTTTTCCTTCTTTCTCTATGTTCCTAACTGATGATAGAAATAGGTTCTTTCTGCATGGATCAAATATGGAAGCAGTACCTCGAGGGACTCATTCAGAGTCAGGATATGAAGTCTGGAGTTCTTTTTCCACCTTTGACATTTGAGAGATGCTTTTAAGTAGACGAGATACTATTACAGCGTCAGCCCATCTGTCAGCAGAATTGGTGTATGAATCCTATTCCTTTGCTCAGTTTTAACAGAAAGGCAAGTGAAGCTGTCTGGCAGTTTACCTTGTTGCATGTCTCAGTATGGTTAGGAAGGGAAATCTGTTTTTGTTTTCAAGCCTCTGTTGTACTTGCAGTGTTTCATGCTGCTCAGTCTCACATCCAGGCAAGGGGATCACCTGCCCAAGCTGCTCTTGCAGTTTCTCTTGTAATGCAGAACAGCCCCTTTGCCTTCCCTTTCCCCTGCTGGCTCTTGCTTTCGAAACATGAGCATCTTCCTCCGGCTTCAAATCCTTCTCCAGGCTGATACTGATCTGCAGGGTTCAAAGCAGGGGTGGGATTTCAAAGCCTCCTCAACCATATTGGATCTGCAGTGTGACGCTCAGGCCGTGCTGAAAGCCTGACTTTTGAGGCACATTTAATCACATCTCTGCACCTGTTAGGGTGGAAAAATTTTCTTCTGAGTTTTGTTTCTCTTGTTCCTAGGCCACTCTCGGGTTTTCCTTCATTCTTGGCCAGCGCAATGTTCTCTGGCATCTGACCTCGTGGAGAGACGTACACCAGTCCCAGATTAAGGGCTAGAAACAATTGTCTGCACCTGGCTCAGCAAAATAGTTATTTGTGTGTATGTGTGTGTCTGGTAGTGTAATTTATTTGTTCAGTTGCTTGAGCCAAAGGAAGCCCTAATTAAGCAAGATAACTTTGCATCTGGGTTGCTGGCAAAGAGCAGTGCTTTGATGAGGCTGGTGCCTTGCTTTCTGATGGAAAATGGGCCATTCTGTGCTCTGGTATTTTTCTTATTCTCAGGAGGGTGCATACATGGAACCCAATTTTTGAAGTTGCTTGTGCCCCATAGAAAGCAGTTGATGTGTCATTCCTCCTCCCATCTCCTACTCAATTCACTTCTTTCTTGGTATCTTTTTCATTTATTTATTTAATTGAACTTTTAGAGCTAGGTTCTGCAGATGGCAGTTCTCTAGAGCTGATTCCTTACAGCCATAATGCTGAGGTGCTAAAGATAGATAACCCTATGGAGGACACAAGGGTCATGTGGACTTTCAAAACCAGCAGCCAGGTCTCATACTGCAGTGCCATCAGACAGCTTGACTGCTTCTCACAGGGGAATTACAGGGCCTGGATATGGTCTGCATCTCTTTGATTCAAGTTAGTGTCTTCCTGGATGCTTTCTGTGACGAAGTATCACAAAATATCATGTAATTTCAGGGGGGGGTGTATGAAATTTTAATTTCCTACCTGAGCCAGGGGCTAGGGCAGAAGAGAGCTGCGTAGTACCTGCAGCTTGTTGGCCTTTCAAAACATTTTTGAGGATGTTTCTACAATCTGGACATCTTACTGATGTTTCTTTATTGTGGCTTTGTGTGAAGGAGAAGAGGAGAGAACAGACAAGTGCAAATCCACAGGGAGGATGAGAAATAACCCTGGATGTCTGCACAGTGCCCAGCAGGGCACAAATGACTGTCGTGCTTGTTTGCCCTGCCTGTCTGCCCCATCCAGCTTCTAAAGCTGGTCACAAGATGTGAAAAGGCATGGAAATATGCATCATCACTGCTCTTCTCCTGGATGGACGTCAACCTGCCCATCAAAGTAGTTTGTAGGTCACCTTCTTCCCCTCAGAAATGTTTTGGACAGAGCTGCTGGATGTGCTGTGTTGTTGTGGCTACAATTTCCTTGCTTTCCCTAGCACCCTTTCCCCAAGCACACCTTGCATAGTGCACACCCAGAGTGTACCCTTCAGCTGGCCACCATGGTTTGCATGTGTGGCCAGGCAGGCTGGAGAACACTTGTGGTTTTGTTTTATGACTGAGAACGTGCCTAGTTAAGTACAAACTGCTCCTGGTGCTGCCCTGCTCCTCTTGTCATTGGAGGAGGATCTGCCAGAGGAGAGCAGGCATGGATGCTCACTGGCTGGCTGGACATGTACCCAACTGCCTGTGAATCCATAGGTGCTGCTGCTCAGCCCACACAGACACCCTTGGCTTAAAACTCTGCTGCTGCCCTGACAGGGAACAGCTCTGGCTTTGAAGGCAGCACTGTGCTGCCTGTCGTGTGTGCTGGGTACCTCTTGCACCTGGCACTGCTGACCATGGGCTCACCATCAGGTCTTACAAATGCCACTAGGCAGGGATATAGGCTGGAAACCTCCTGTGGAAGGACAGAGCTGGAAGGAGTCCCTCTCCTCCTGGATGCAAGCATCTGCCTCCCCATGCTCTTTCTCTCTCACAACTTGTAGCAGTTTTCTCATCTGGAAGTTTGGAAAAGTCACAGCCCTGACAGTATTTCTTGACAGCGTGCCTGTGCCACTTAAAAGCTACTGAGATAAAAAAAGACCAAAATAACCCCTGCCATTGTCAAAGACCTCCATCAATGCTTTTCATACCCTGCCAAATATTACATGTGATTAGTTGGTACGATACACGGAATAGCATCTGGTCCACAAGGAATGTGTCCAGAGATGGATGATTATTATCTGAATGAAAACCCCAGGGTAGGGCTCGAGCCTGCCGAGCGTAACACGGGGGCCCTGTAAACACTTGGAGTGCCCACCCGGCTCCGAGCAGCACACGCAGCCACCGTGGCTGCTGTCCAAGCCCGTCTACTTTCCCAGGGTTTGCTTTCGTTCTCAATTAAATTAATGAAAGTCCTCAGGCAGACTTGTACTTAGAAAAACAAGATTTCAGTCATAGCCACCCTTCTTAGGGTGCTGGGTCATGTTTGTCCTGCAGGATGTGTTGTCCCTCCTCGCACTGCGGTCATGAGTCATGGTTTGGCCCATCTACAGGGTCCTTTGGGACAGCTCTGGTCCCAGGTCTGGGCATGGACTTTATCAACTCAAACGTCACCCAAATTCCTCTTTCACTTTTAAAGAGAGAACACTGTCCATGCTGCATGTTGGGACCAGAAGGAGCTGGTGTGGGTCTGAGTGTGCAGCTAAGGTGCTTGTGTTGTGTGGTTGTGCTAGCAATGGCAGGGCTCTTTAAAACAGCTTTTCTGATACCCGTGAATTTGTCCTCCCTGTCACGAAATAAATATACAGAGAGAAACCAATCTCTGAGATGCCATTACTGTAGGCAGCAGTAAGGACTGATTTTTGCAGACCTAGGTTTGTTCTTACATTGTATTCTAGAGTGCAAATCCTTTCCTCCCCTGCATGGCAAGCCCAACTGGACAGCCAGTGCTTTTGGAGTCTGCCCTTCCCAGCCACTGGCACCTCTGCTGTCCTTACATGCCAGATGAGCATCCTGGGGAGATGCCAGCACAGCACCCAAGGCTGGGCAGTGCCTCAGCTGAAGGGCCCATGCTGGGGCTGGGGTGCAAGGCTGGCAGCTGGCTTCAAGCCCTAGGAAACCTCCTGTCCTGCTGGCTGCTTGTTACCTCCCTGGAGGCCCACAGCAAGGTATCTGTTACATGTGCAGCTCTCTCTGCCCACTCGGGTGCTGGGATTTGTTGTCTGTACTCCTTTCTAAATCCCCCCAAAGACGAGATACACATGTGTTTGGAACCAGATACGCAGGCAAAGCATCTCAGGGTTTGGAGGTAGGGTGAGAGGAAGAAAAGAAGACAAAGGAGTCTCCTCCCAGCGTGGAGTTAAAACCTGTGGTTATGTTGTGCTTGGCACAGTCTCCTCATTGTACTGTGCTGGGCGGTCGCTCTCCTCTGGCAGATGCTCTCCCCAGAGCTGTGAGAAGTGTCCTACGGAGAGGAGTAGATACCATTTCAGATGGAGTTTGTGAAGGAAAATGTGCCATTGTGTTCGGAGCTATTGTTTCTGTTTTCAGTATTGAAGTTACTCATGGTTTCCAGGGGACAATATATCAAGCAAAGCTAACAGGCTGTAGAGAAGATGTAGATTATGAAAACAGAGGGATTAAGTTTCATACATTTGGAGCTAAAGTCTCATCTGTCTCTTAGCAGTGGGAGCAGGGAAGTAGTCTTGCAGATTCACAAAACTCTACCAATTTAAGTGAAGGTGTGTTTTTAACAGGCTTTAGTTAAAACTATGGCCAGCAATGTGTGAGCAACTTAGAAGAGTCTTTAAGGATGGATTCTGTGGGTGCAAGTTCAATAACTATCCAATGTATAAATTTGGTTTCAGAAAGTTTCTGTGCCAGGCTTTGCACCAGTTCAAACCAAATCAGTTTGCAAAGATGGGGTCTGGCTTGCTGGGTAGTCCCTGCCTAAAACACCCACAAAAATCCACTGTTACCTCTTTATGAGAGAGGAGTAAGGAAGGATAGAAGAGGGCATTGCATGACAGATAGGATTCTCCAGCTCTTGACATCCTTTTTGGGGACTGCCTGAACCCAGGAGGAGTCACACTGGCAAAGAAGGGGACCCATTAATGAAGAGCCAGCCCCCATTCCCACAAGATGCCATCCTAAATCTGTCATGTTATGGAGAAGATCAGGAGTTTGGTTCCCTGGATGATCTGACAGCACTGAACAAAACAGAGGTAAAACCAGAACAGCCTCATGCTGACAATATCTGGTGTGTGGTTTTGCTAACAGTAGGGATGCAGTTAATACCAGCACCCTGCTAATGGCCCTTTGCTGCTTTTGGGATGCACCCTCCAGCACCCTGCTTGCAGCTGCAATGCAGTGTTTGATTCTGCTGCCAGGGGTTTTTTTTTCAAGGACCAGAGGTTTTTTTGAAGCCCTGCAGCCTCCTACAAACCCGTCCAGCCTTTGTGCTGGGCTGACTTGAGTTGAGCTGCTCCTACTTGCATGAATTCAGGGCAGGCACTGTAAGTTTTTGCATTGTGAGGCCTTTAGAGCGGCTTGGTAAGGTTAGTGAACTGATAAACCCTAAAATCTTAGTGGGCTTATGCTGTATTTCAATAATTGGCTTGAAAGGGTTGAAATTTAAAGAAGGATGGAGAGTAAATATTTTTTAAAATGTCTAAGTAATGTAGGAAGCAGTGATTAATGGAAGTGACCTTGGTGCTTTGCTCCCTTTCAGTGAAGCTCTTAGATTTGCCATTGTGTTTAAAACTGGAACCTCTGCTCTGACAGTGCTGTCAGATGCAGTTCTGCTGTCTGAAGGCCAGAGCTGAGTGTCCAAGGGCACCATTACTGCAGTGTCTCTCACTGGGACACGCTGGCCCTCTTGCTGTTTACCTGCAATCTGAAAGAACACTTAAAGCCTGTGGGTTTTGTAAGGATAAAAAATTTCAGGATGTAAGGAAAGATGCTCTTCTTTTGAAGTCAGCTCTTCTCCCAGGCAGGATTTTTACTGTGAGATGCAGTGAGCCTTTTAGAACATGCCTAGGTTGTGCAGCCTGAGCACCTGGGCTGGCTCTGGATGTGCCAGCTCTGGAAAAAAGTCTGGCAAATTGCTTGCATCCCATCACAGAATTATGAGCCTTCCCCAGAAGCTAATTGACCTGATAGGGCATGGCATCAGCATGGCTCTGGCATCTCTGCATGACCCACATAACTGCAGCATTCATCTCCCTAAAACAGGCATTGTGGTGTGGCCTTACTTCCCAGGGATGCTGTCGGGACAAATCCTCTGCAGATACCAGAGTAACAGGGGATGTATAATCACCATGGAGAGATGGGAAAGTATGAAGTAGCCTTTGTCCAAGCATCTTCCACTGTGGTTAAGTTGGATGAGGCCAGTTTAATTTAGCACTGGGGAAAGAAAATGCTTCTGGCAGGAGACTTCAATAGCTGCTCTGTGAAAGGACTGTGTGGGCTTTCTGAGGAGCTCTTCAGAGATGCACCAAGTGCCTCTGTCATCCCAAACCAGCACCTCAGAATGTTTTGCCAGTCTGTGTTAGCCACAAATGCTGGGCTCGTTCTGCGGAGCCTTTAGAGAAAGCTGCATTTCTTTATGAAAAAATACCCAACATGTCAGCTGGGAAACAGCATTCCCTCTTTTGATGGATTGTATTGGGGAAAGACCCTCAGTCTCTGCTCCCTGCCTTCTCCTCCCCTGGCTGTTTTAGTTGGATACTGAGAAGTCTGTAAGATTTCCAGGATTTCTTGTGGAAATTTTCAGACCTGAGAAAGGCATTTTCCCTTTGGGGATTACACCATGCTGTAAATGTCTGTTCTCTTTATTTTATATGCATTTTCCTGCTTTTGTTTGACTTTCTCATGGATTGCACTATATTTAATTCAGAACATATCCTATAATGCTGTAATTGTCAGGCATGTCAGCTGGTTATCCAGATGACTTTTTGCTGTAATTTTTTTTTCTTTCAAAATAAAAGGAAAGCAGTTGCTGCTGCTTCTCAGGGATTGAATTATTGCACTTCTCTTGCATGCTGTGGCATCATGTAACACCACAAGGGAGCCAGTGTCACTGGCTGCCTGATACAGTTATTCCTGCTGCATTGTGGAACCCATTACAGTTTTAGGAAGAGATGGAGTTTCACCTCCTTCTGCTGTGTAAAATGTTAGTTCTATGTGTGAGTGGCTAACAGATGAACTCCCCTGGGCTCACTCTGTTCCACACCCTCACCCAAAGATCTTTTGCAAATTTTTCCTAGTTGGTGTTATGCTCAGGAACAGTTCTGCTCTGGCCAATTTTGCAGGGGTGGGAGTTAAGCAGACCTCCTGCTGTCTTGTGTCTGTGAGAGTGAACTGGTTTGTTGTCCCCGTGAGAGGGTGAAGCAGAGGAGAAATAAAAAGAAGCTCAGAGAAATCTAAATAAAATTCTCTAACAGCTGTACGCTGTGGAGGGATCTGCCCCAGTGGCAGAGGTTTCATTCCCTGCCTTGCATCTCCTTCTGTCACTGATCTCAGCAGGTATGGTTCTGAGCTGGAGTAAATCAGGTCCTCCCACTTACATCATGGATGCTCCACTGATTAACCTTAGCAGAAAACCTATTCTAAACCCAAACAATTGAAGAAGTTATCTTCTCTAGACCAGTATGTAGAAGGTGAATCTGTGGAGATGGGCTCTTGTGTTCTCCACTCTCTTGCTTGTTTTCACCCACTGACATTTAAAGGTTGATACGTTACCTATTAGCATGAGATCCATTCTCTGCAAATGGTGGCTAACCATCTTCCTTAAGTGAAAGACCCCCTTGGATTCCCTGGTTAACCAGGATTTGGAATATGCTATAATGAGAGGATAATCATATCTGAAAACCACCAATAATACTTCTTCCATTTGCTTCTGTCCTGCTGAGTTTAGATGAGTGTAGCTCCTCTGAATTCAGTCTCTGACTTCTGCTCTGCAGCATAAGGCTCAGAGCCTGTGATGGCTCTTGATTAAATCTCACGCCACGTACCTGAGATCTGTCTCGCATTTTGCAGGTGCAAAAGCAGAGACAGGACCAGAGAGGTTTATCCACAGGAAAACTCTGGCAGATGACAGAATTCAAGCCCATCCTGGCCGTTTCCTGTCTTGCAGATCATGTGGTTTATAATTCAAAATATAGCTGATGATGCTGAAGCCATCAATCCCATCAGCAAGCAGCACAGCTGGTTTCCAACTTCAAAATGAAAGGAAATTACTGCAGCTCCTCAGGGGTTTAGTTAATAACTCCTATTCTGGTATCTTACCTCTCCTTCTCATCTAAACTTGTGTTATATGCATTAGGGACGATTTGCAGATGCCCTTAACCCCTCTTGCTGAGGATGTGAATTCCATCATCACCAGTTTCAGATCCCTGGTAGTATCTTTGCTTTTCTTCCAGTTTCTTTGGCAGACTCTCTCAGAAGTGTTGCACATAACCCCATACATGTACAGATGCCTCCTCTCCTCTTCCCTGTCTCCCAGCTGGCTGTAGTCCTTCTTTGCTCCTTTGGACTCTGAGATCAGATCAGCCTTGTGGGAAAGGATGTGCCTGATGCCTGACTGTCCTCATGTACTTTACCTTTCAAGTCCAGCAGAGTCTAAATTGAAGTTATTGTCAGCTTGCCTCATTTTTAATGAAAAATGCATTTTCTGATGAGTGCTTGGAAAGAGGGAAGCTGATGAGCTTCTTGGCATTCAGTGTAGGAAGAACTGTAGCCGTGGCCATTTGAGTGGCCAAGAGTAACGTGGTGAGCTGAGGTTTCTAGGGGCCCCTTGCAAAAACTCTGCAGCTCTTGGTCATGGTTTGATTTTCAACTGCTCTTTCTCTGGGACACAAGTAAATTATACCCTGTAAAGGGAGCAAGGCCTCATCTCTCCCTGTAGAAGGTCAGAGTCCTTCATAATTTTGCAAAGGTGGATGTTGTTTTGCTTGCCAAAGTAAGGGCTTGCATGAAAGTCGTCCTCAGGATCTTTGTGTTATAAATAAATCTCCCTGTGACTGCAGTGCTGACCTCCTGCGGAGCTTTGATTTTATCTGTGCACATGGCAACATTCTGCATCCACTTGAAAAGGAACCAGAAAGATTTCCACACTAAGAGGTCGTGTGGGTGTCCTCATTTGCTCATTTTGAGAGGAAAACTGCATTCTTCTGACCAGAGGAGTTAAATCTGCTGCAAGGAAGGAAGGGGAGGAACCAACAGCCCAGCAGGAACCCATCTATAGTCTGTGGTGTAAGGCATAGGTGGGGGTCAGGTGACTGTCTCAGTGGATTAATTTCAGGGAGTTGGATTTGGACACGAACTTCCAAAACCTCAAAACCAAACCAGGACCAAAGTTCCCACTGGCAAATGTCCCAGGGTCAAGCCATTGAAGAGTTTGTATGTTCATGTTCCCTGCACTGGTTGGTTTGTACCAGAGTAAAAGCCTCTCCTGCAATAGAGAAATTGCCTCTTAGTCTTGGGTGCTGTAAGTCCTTATGTCTGCAGCAGCAAGAAATGTTGTTTCATGAAAATTTAACCAAGATAGGTAAAATGTAGTAAGTAAATTATCAGGAAGATGCTTGGCTTCTCATCCTCAGAGATGCTACTTGCAACATCTCAAAGGGCGCTTGTTTTTCTTTATTAAGATTTTTAACCAGGTGTTACCATTGCAAAGCAGACAGGACAGAATCCTATTTTCACAGCAGAGCTGATGTGAAGTGACCAGAGATGCTGTTACCTGGCAAACACAAATGGTTCTTGTGTGCCTGAGCATCTCTTTCTTCATGGCATATTTGCATTTTAGGTAAAGGTGGCCTGAGGCAGAAGAGATGAGAAGGAAGATGCCTGAGAAGTGGTTGAGTTGATACTCTGAAATCTCCCTATTTCATTCTTCCAAGTCAAGTGATTTCATGTTTATGTACAAACTGAAAGGAGTGGAGTGGGCCAGTGCTCTTGAGTCTGCTTTCATTTTAATGAGCAGCAACTCACATGAGTAATTCCCTTGATTTTTAATGAGATTAATTGCATGATCATTTGCTGACCACTGCAAAAAAATCATGATCTGGACCACAAGGTTTTACAGCAGGTCTTCTGAAGGAGTTTTAGGCAGAAGCAAGAAGGACAGAACAGAAAGCACGACTGTGCAGGACTTGGGTAGGAAAGATCTCAGCAGAGCAGTTTGGAGAGACAAAGCCTGGAGAGGCAGTGTTGGTGGTGAGTTATTCATGGACACGCATCTGTTGTGCCAGAAGTGAGAGTGGGATGTGTTTGTTCAGCCTGACTCCAGACATGCTGCCTGAATGGATGGAAAGCTCACTTCCTGGTTTCCATACACCCTCCCTGTTTCCAAACGGATCCTCCACCCTCTGATACAGGGACGTGGTAACAGTTTTCTTTCTGCTCACCATACCAGTCATGCAATTGGAGGCTCCTCCTCAGTGTAAGCAAATGAACTGAGCTCCTCCAGGTTTGCCAAAATGCACTGCCCAGCTGTGTGGTTTTTGTCTGCCCAAAGCCAACTACATCCCTAATTCAGTTCTTTGGGACTCTGCATCCAGACTTTCCTTCTTTGCCTTCATACTGGGATGATTTTATTCCAGGTAACAGAAGTGCTTTCTGATTTAGCACACTTTGTCCCTAAGTTTACTGTCACATATCACAGATGTGAGCAACAACTTGTGGAGACTGCCCATGTCTGAGCAGAATAACCTGGGGCATTAAGTGAAGGGGTTTTTTCATCAGTCATATGTGTATTTGCAGTTATAACAAGAATAACTTCCTTTAATGGAAAAATATTTGTCACAGACAAAAGAGTTTTTGACTTTCAGATGCTCTGCAGACATCTAATTAAGAGAACTGAAAATCTGTTTATTGGTCTTTGTCTGTTAGTCATGTGAGGAAAGGGCTGTGCCTACCAGGAGGAGTTTTGGTAGTTCAGCCCTTAACTTTCTTAATTCCCAGCTACTCCATTTGTCTCCTCTAACCAGAGCTGGGCTGAGTGGGGATGTTAGGCATTGGCTTGGGACACCCCATCACGTTTGGAAGGTTTGGGATGCTTCATTCAGGTCCACTGATATTTTTTTTTCTCCTGTATACATTTCTTCCTCATCTTCCACTTTGCATCCTTCTCTGTGGATAGGAGGATACAGAATCCTGCTTTTCTAGGACTTTAACTCTAACTTGCCCTGGCTTTGAACGGCAGAACTGGGTGCAGGAAAGTGCTGAGGAAGGCTCCCTGCTTCTGCTGCACTTTATTTAACTTTAACATCCTGAAGGATCCGTGGCTTCCGGAGTGCCCCTGCCTCTCCCAGGTCCCTGCCATCCAGACCCTCCCAGTGAAGGCAAGAGCTGGTGTGGAAAGTGTAGTCTAGGAAAGTTTAGCCAAACTCTTCCAGCTGCAGTTTATTGTATCTATTTTGCTGATATCCACCCTTTAGATAAATACCACTAAGTTAGACACATTGTGACTCTCTTGATGTGGTTAAAAAGGCTTGTATTAGCCAAGCTAATCTAACTCCAAGAATAACCATGGGAATTTGACTGTATCAGTTCCAGCTTCAATCAGTCACCGCACAGTAAAGTGAGAATTGCCTTCCTGGCTAAAAGTGTAGCAACAGTGAAACTTGAAGTCAGTAGGCAGGGATTCCCTCCCCCTCCTTTTTTTCCCCTTCTTCTTTGAAGGAAACTCCTGCCCATGCCTGACCTCAGACACCCAGAGCTCTACCTACAAGAAAACAAAATTTCCCATTTTCAATAAAAAACGTGTCTCTGTAGGCAGAAAAGCGAGTTAGCTAACAATCCGCAAAGCTCCGGTCTATTTATTTACCAGGCTGACTCCCTGATGGGGAAACATGTGGGATCTTTTAAGTTCTTCTCCTGCACAGATGTTCCTTCTACTCCCGGGTTTCCTCTTGATCTTTGGTTTGCTGTGCCATATGGTGAAAACGCTGAAGATGTTGTGTGTGGTGGAAGACGAGAAGGATTGTGCGTGCTTAAAACAAAACCAGTGAAAAATAAAAAAAATAATTCTGACTGTTTTTTCCCCAAGTTAGCAAAAAAATATTTTTAAAAGGAAATCTGTCGAGCTAGCAAAACCACTGTTAACTCACACAGGCTCCCTGCTGGACATGCAGCACTGATGAGATTAAATGTTGATTGACGAGTATCCCCTCCCTACCCACAGCTCTTGCTGCCACTTTGGGTATTTGTATCGAGCTGTAGATCCAGTTCAGGTGAGGAAGTAGGGGTTCTGCAAGGGCAAGTAACATGACTGCTTGCTTTTCCTTCCTTGCCTTCCTCAGAGATCACAGGGGTTGTGGATTATGAGTTGAAAGATGTCTCTCCTGGTCTGTTGGAAAGGAGCTCTGGGGCTGGAAGGAGATTTGGAGTTCCCCCTGCCCCTTCTGAGTAGGGAGGGGACATAGAGCATCATAGAGACCTCATGTACATGAAACATGAGGAGAAATGAAACTATGTGATGATTTTGGTCTTTATCTTGGTACCACCGCATGATGAATGAGAGCAAAAGGTTGCAGAGGGTGAAAGGGAGAGATGAGAGGCTCTGGCAGTTTTCAGGACTGGAGTTGGTCTCTTTTGGGAAAGTCCATGATGGTGTCACTAGAGCAGGTGCATCTTTCTGTCTGAGGCCTTTCAGCTGGTCTTCAGCCTCAGTGGCACTGGTCCATCAAGTCTCATCACCCAAGGATATATTGTAGGGCTCCTGTAGGAATGCCAGATCAGCATGCAGCTTTCCTAGGCCAGGAAACAATGTGCTAAAGGGTACCTGGCTGAGAGCACACCAACCCTGAGCTGTGCTTTCAGGCTATTTGTGGTGTTCTGTGGGATGCTTTGCTCTCTGAGGTCTTCTTGCCTGCTGTCCTCCATGGAGGGACTGCAGTAGAAGACATTTCCCAAAAGCCCATCTCTGTCTCCTTGGGAGAACAGGAATGCTCTTTCTTACAGTACCAGGGCAGTAGGTCTTTCTGGCTCTGCCATAAAAACAAAACAGGTGTTTTATTAGATGTGTTTTAATCTGGTTGCTTGAACAGCACTTTTAGCCTGGAGGGTGGTCTGTCAGATGGGCAGGTAAAACCTGTTGCTCCACCAGCACAGGCAGGCTGTGTATTAGAGACAAGGCATATGTTTTGTAGCAAAAACTGGGAGCCTAATTTTAGAATGACAGCAAGGCCAGGCTCAGCTGTCTGCCTGGGCCCTGTCCCAGCTCCTCTGTGCTGCCAGAAACTCGCCCTCCCTTTCTTGGAGTGAACTATATCATACCTTTTTAAGTACAGGCTCCCCTCCAGCAAGACAAAGTAATTCCTGCAGTTGCTTTTGTCTTAAACCACACACAAACCAGGGGATCCCGTGGTCCCTATGCAGACAGTCCATGTTTCCCCCTAAGACGTTTGTTGTGCTTCCTTTGCAGATGCAGCTTCTGGACAAGTTCCCTATTGAAGGAGGCCAGAAAGATCCCAAGCAAAGAATCATTCCTTTTCTACCAGGTAATGCTGTGGGGAAAGCCCTAAATAAGATGGGTGAGAGCAGCTGGAGACTGCAGTTCCCCAGCTACTGTCTTTAGTACTTTCTGTGACCATTCCTTTAAATGCCTTTTCCCTGGGAGCTCATACACCCAGCCTTATGATACCAGACCTCCACCTCCTCCTGAAATAGCTGGCATGGTGTTTAGGGCTCTCAGGGGATCTTGCATCAGCTGTTCAGTTTCAGGTTGGCTCGTGCCCTGCCACACAAAGGGATTTAATGGCTTCTGGGGGCTGTGTCTGTGGGGTGCAGCCAGGCAGCCTGAGCTCCGGCCACCACTTGGGAGACTACTGGGGACCAGAGTCAGTGTTTGTCATTTCTGGATGCTATGGCTCTGCAGACACTGTTACTGTACAATAAGGAATGAGTAACTGAATTTGCCACTGGGATAGAAAGGAAACTGAAGGAAGGTTAAATGCAAATAGGGATTTCTGCAATGCTGGCCAAAAAGATATTTACTTATCTTTTTGTCCTGAGCCACTGTGCCCCTAACAGCTTTCACAGAGGGCCTGGACATGATGGATGTCTTTTCCTCAGGTAAACAGCACAGCTTCTTCCAGCAGTGGCTGCAGGGATGGCATGGGGGAGGTGAGCCAGACCACAGCGTGCTCTGGAAGTGCAGGCTCTGGCCAGCTCCCTATTGTCTCACTGCACGATTCTGGCTGTTGGCTTAAAGTTTGGCTCGCTGCACTGCCTGCCAGGATAAATGGAGTATTTTCAGCCTGTTAAAAGGTCTGTTCTGTCTCCTGCTATTAAAAGGAGATCCCAGCTCTTCCCTTAAGATCTGTGAAGAGAAGCTGGGATGGGAGGGTTTAGTCCTCTCCAGGAGTGTGCTGTGCTCCCCAACACTATTTGCAGGCAAAGCAGCTGCTCCAGATGTGTGGTGAGCACAGCTCCAGAGTTACTGGGGAGTAGGGACTTAGAAACCAGCAGCACAAATACACAACACAAACATCAGAGCCACAGCAGGGCAGCACAGCTGCCTGGCAGCATGCTGGCAGCCTCCATCAACCTTGTGGAAGGCAGTCCCAGGCTCAGGGTTTGCTCTCTGTAGTGTTCTATGCTGCACGAGCCTCTGCAGCCAGAGGAAGGTGGTGTTGCCATCCATTTCCTATCTGGGATGAGAAGTCCAAGAGTGGGCTCTCTTTTTAGCTGTATCACCAACAAACTCATAGACAAATCACTTTATGAAACCTCTTTGTGATAAGAATGGATACTGCTGGCCTGCCTTTTTTGCTGGAAAGCATTTTGAGGTCCCTGAAAACACTGCACAGGAGTGCAGATGGATTCACATGAGGTGCTGTAGGAAAATCCCATCTGCAGGTAGCATTTGCTCTTCCTGCATTGACTGTCATTGGCCTATCTGTTTTATCTTCTAGAAAAATGTTGGCTGATTGCAGGTGGCTGCTGCTCAGCCTTTGTGCAGATCTTAGTGATGAATATCCTGATATATGGGTGCATGATATTTGCAGAGGGTAAGATAAACCCCATATGCCCATTACAACATTTTCTACCTTTCCCACCCTCCACAGACATGAGGGAGATGGCAGTGCCACATGTCCTTGAGGGGAAGAGTTGTATCTGGAAAACATTTGGGTTGACTTAGTGTCCCAAAGAGAGAAGCTGCCAGAACAGACTAGACCTCAGCTGTATTTAATTTAAAATTTCTGTGATATACGTTCTACTTTTGATATCGAATCTCTGCCTCTTTCTTGTTGAACTGCTGAGCAGCCCTTGTTGCTTTACCCAGGAACAAGGTGACTCAGCTGAATGTCAAACAATGTCAAACTCCGTTAAATAAACTAGCTGCCATAATTAGAATACGCATGGCATTTCTGCAGCTGGAGCCGTGGATTACGGAAACGAATACCTAGCTATGGACTCACTCAGTTAAAAAATGTCAAGGCAGATGTTTGTACTTAAATCCTACTTCATGAAGATGTTAAGGTGCTGCTTGCTTATAGTGGGCCTGATTCAGCCAAGCTGGAGTGGTTGTGCATTCTGGGTTCTGAGTGCCCAGGGTTTGCTGTGCCACTTGTAGGGTAGGACAAATCTGCCCATCAGGTCTGGCTTAGGAAGTCGGCATACTCCATCCTGCAACTCCTGTGCTCTGCTGAAATAATAATTAGTAATCAACTGTGCTGGAAACCTTTTACCCATAAAACCAAGGAAAGTGTGAAAAAAAAGTGTAAAACCGAGGAGTTCAGAGCCTTGCCCCCCCAAAGAGAGACCATACTTGGTTCAGCAGCAGGAAGGTGCAGTTCTTCTTTCCTCTAGATACCTTTATCATATTTTCATCGATTTCTTTCTTCAAATATATTTACCCTCACTTCTCCCTTACACAAATAAGGACTCTGTGGGTTTCAGTGCCATGAAGAGGTGCAAGGAAATTATAAGCAGTGACAGGTAGTCCTGCAGAAAATGTCCTGTGGACAATTTTGTAGTTTTGCTTTACTTTTTGAGAGTCACTTCCTTGCCTTCCATTTTTTGTGGGGTTTTTTTTAACCATACTGAGAGCTCAAAAGTGATATTTTCATCTCCTTTCCTCATTTTATCTTCTTCCCATGAGTTTTTCCATTCTTCTCTCCAATTTCCCTTTCTAATGTTGGAAAATTCTGCATCAGGAGTGGTTGTGCAGAAGAAAACTGTATAAGAAACTCTCCGGATTGGCCAGAGAGCATTTCTGTAGTTGGTGGTATGATTTTTTCTCTTTGGAGGGAGACTGTGGAAAAGTTAGAATAAAATTTGCTGCAAAACCCCATCTCTAGACCAAAGACAGTGTTGCTCTAAGAAGACATGGATGGAAAGTGCTGTTTGAATGTACCAGTGTCATGTTGGTTGAGCCCATTTACAATACACTGATTTCTGCATCACCTCTTCTGCTGCATATCTGAAAAATGATCTTTGCAGTGTGGATTAGTAGTTTTGTTCCCTCCCTGTCAGGTACTTTCACATCTGTGTCAGCAGAGAGAAGGGGTTATGGATTTGGGCTCCTTTTTTCAGGGATCTTGAGGTAATTAATGAAGGAATTTCAGCTGGAAGGAGAAGAATCATCTGCTAAGCTTCTGGAGACCACAGTGGCAAATGAAATGGCAGAGACAGGGCGATGCAACTCTGGGATTAACAGTTTTGCAGTGGTTGACCCAAGACTCCAGGGCTTGCATTGTTTTTCATTTCTCTTGGCACTAAACAGGAGAGCCATCTGGAGACCAAGCTGAAGTTGGAGGGATGTCAGCTCTTCTTGCTCCACTGTGTCTTCCGAAGTGCAGCCCTGGGGAAAACGTGCTGCATGGCATGAACTCATTGTGTCCTGATGGCTGCTGGGCTGCAGATCCCTGCCTTGGAGAGAGGCTTGCCATGGCATGGAGGGCTGGCCATTGATAATGGCAGCCCCTTGCACTTCCCACGCAGATTCCAGCTTGATTCTTGCTGTACTTCAAACCACTTCTGACCCCCACTGAAGAAACAGGAGGTTTTTGCATAGGATGTGCCGGAAGGGGAAAGTTCTCACTGGGTGCCTGCTCGGCAGCTTCCATGCTGCCTGGAGAGGGAGACATGCTGTTTGAGGAGACTGCTTTGTGTCCTGGTTTTCCTAACTCTTGGGAAGCCGAGTCTTACCCCAGGGGAGCAGGGTGATCAGTGCAGGCTGCCCTACCAGCTTGGTTAGGCAGCTGGAGGAACAATACCACAGCCTGGCTCCAATCCCTGCCTCCAGTGCTTGGGAGCTTCTACCAGAGAGGAACCTTCTCTCTTCTTTTTTCCCCACTCAGGTTTTCCTGAGTGCAAGGAAAGAGGAAACCATCCATTTTGGGGCGCGTGCTGCCAGTGTAGCTCGGTGGCAGGTGTCCCAGGGCGCTGGGAGGGATGACAGCATGGGGGATGAGATGTCACCCAGCTGCTGTCACCCCGCTGTGCCCCGCTGCCCTGCTTTGCCCCGAGAAGAGAAACGCCCCTGCAGCATCTCAGAGGGGTCTCTGGGCCCTTCTCCTTCTGGGCCCCGGGAGCACACAGCGAGCGTGCTGAGGCGTTTTAGGGACTGGCAGCAAATCCAGGGCGGCACAGATCCCTGCTGGGAGTGCGAGTTCGGCCCCGTTCGCTGCTGCACGGCTGGGGCACGTTGCTCCTGCCGGGAACAGCGAATGGGAGTGGGGTGAGCTGATCCCTGCCCGGGAGGGCTTTGCCTGACTGCTTAATCTCCGGGAAAGGCTCCCGGTTCCCCAGTGCCTCCCAGCCGGAGGTTTGCTGGAGGCTGTTGTGCAGCACAGGGGAGTCGGAGGAGCGAGCCCCAGCCCAGGGCAGAGCCATGTGTGAGTCAGGAGGGCTGCGGGAAGGGAGAGGTGCGCTCGCAGAGGGCGCGGGCGGCCGCCCCAGCACCGCCCAGATACCTGGGGCTGCTCGGGGCTGCCGCCGGGAGCCTCCCCGATTTGCACAATGCAGGAGGATGGGGAATAACTTCTCCCCGATGCCGGCTGGGACCTTCCTCACCTCTGTTTCTGCCACTCCCGGGCTGCAGTGGGGAAGGAGATCTGCCGATGAACTGCATCCCAGGTGCTGCTTTTTGGTTTCGGTTTGAGGTGCTGGGTTTGGGTTTTTTCGCCTCCCCTTTCCAGGGCTGTCTTTTGGGCAAGATGAAGCTGAGGGAAAGGGCTTCAGTAGGTTTCGTCCACGGTGATGAGAGCAGGGTTGTTGGGTTTCAGCTTTGTATATTCCAGCTTTTCACTTTTTGTTTTGCTCCGGGCTGGAGGAGAAGCAGTGTTTTTTTCACCGATCATGTGCTGGAGCAGAGATGAGGGGTTCATCCTCACAGCCGTCACCGCAGTGACCCTCAGACCCAGCCATTCATGTTCCACCTGTGCAAATCGAGACCAGGATCAGCAAAATTAGGATGTGGCCGTGTGGTGTTTTCGACATTTATTCTGCCCACCTTGGGAGGCAGGGGATGATGACTGTAATGCACACACTGACCAAGGAGGAGCCTTAGAACTTTTAGAGATATTTTTATTGCAGGCTGTTTTCTCCCTTGGAGAGCTGGTTGCTAGCAGAGCATTTAAAAGGAAGAGCATTCCTTGTCCTAATTCTTAGCTGTATTTTATGCGCAAATTTCAGATTTCTAAGAAATTTTTGATTATTCTGTCCTTCATCAGTCTGAGCTGGGGCAGCAAGTTATTAGTAAGTGACTTAAACTTTTTTTTGGAGTAATTTTGAATTCCTCAGAATTTAATTTCTGACCTACTCAGAAATGAACAGCATTGCAGCAGTTCAAAGCCAGTCAAAAAGTAGCATAAAGATTAAAAAACCCAAGAGAGATCAGATAAAATTCTCTTTATCAAGGCATATCTTATGTTTTAGATTAAAATATGAATTAAGTTATTTGAAACAGTGTTCCTTTAATATGCAGGGGTCGTTTTACAGGTGTGATAGGCATACACACACAGAGAGCAGAGTCTCAGATGTCTGGTTTGCTGAGCCTTACCTGTGTAACATCAATATTCAAGGTGTTCTGCTGTGCTTTTCTGAATATGAGGCAACAAATTCCCAGAAAGAAGAGGGGCTCTGCCCCCATCCCCTTCCACCACCTGCAGTAAGGCAGTATTGCAGGGCCCTGTCCTCATCTCTGAGGAGCTGCCAGAGGGTAGAGAGGTGACCCATGGCCCTGTGGCATGAGATGCTGTGGGCTTGAAGAGCTATGGAAATCTTTTTGGGGGCCATTCCATAATGCAGTGCAATTTCATTTTAATATACGTATTTTACATTTTCCTGCCTTTCTCTGAAAGGGGAGAGTGCTTCCAGGTTTAAAACAAACCTGTGTTTGAGCCTGGATATTGTGTTAGCAAGACAGCTAACAGGTCCTTGGCTTCTTTCCACTCCAGCTTGTTTGGGACTTGGGTGATGCCGAGCTTCTGGTGAGCTGCCCTTCAGCAGCTCCTATTGTTTGAGTTAGCAGTTTCTATTGTGTCTTTCTATTTTCTGCCTTGCTAGGAGAGCTATTGTGGAAAATTCATCTCCTGTCTCTCGCAAGAGGAGAATGGATTTCCTGTCGGCTCTGAGCTTGAAGGGAAAGCAGGGGCTGCCGGGAGGAAGCGGCTGTTCCTCGCCGGGCGGCGGGAGGATTGATGATTTTGAGGGGAACAGGCATATTCTTTTCTTTAGGCTCCGTGGAGATATTTTTAGGGTTTAAGTGTTTTCTGGTTGAAAGACAAGTCGTCAAGTATGAGATCATAGGATGCCCTAAGGCTGCTGCCTATTGAAAAAGCTGTGGAAAGGCATGGCCAGCGCCAGCTTTCAGAGCTGTCAAGGAGGAGGGAGCTGTAAGGAGCCCCATGGACTGGAGTGCAGGGGGCTGCTGGCTTTGCATGCTGAGCCTGTTTCACAGGTCAGGCCTCTGAAGGTCTTTGGGCATTAATAGGGCATGAAATAAGGGTCTGATTCCATTACAAAAGGAAGAAAAAGTGGGAAAAAATATTCCTGATATCTGCCCAAGTACCTGGTGCTCTTCTCTCTCTTTCAGTCTCTTCTGAGTCCTTTCTCATCATACAGATCCAAAATCCACCAGCTGACAGCTGAAATGAGGGGCTGGAATAGAAAAAAGCTATGGTATCTTTTTCTGGGGCTTGTAAACCCACTCTTCTCACACAGGTTAAGAACTTGTGTTTTGCTCAACCAGAAACCACCTCTGGGCAGAAATCAGCATATGCAAAACATGATGTGCCTCTCATTAGACCACTTGAATCTCCTGATGAGGATTTTGTAATGATCAAACCACGGTTTCAAGGGAAAACAAAGAATGGAAAAGGATTTGGGTTTGGGTTTCCTTAAAGCCAGAGCTAATAGGGATTGTTTATTTTTTTTGCAGCTCTGGATGCTAGACTGAAAGGCCAGGGAAGGTTTTCAGTGTAGTCTAGCTGCCTGGACTCCTTAGGGAAATATACAGTCATTTTTACTCAGAAATTAGTTGGATTTTGATTCTTGTTTTTAAAGGCAATAAATAAACAAGATTATAGACTTGAAAAGCCGTTTGAGCTGCATTGGGCTCATCGTTTCCTCAGGCAGCCATTCCAGATGAGTGTGCCCTCTACTACTATAATTACTTTTTAAAAATAACTCTGCAAGTCTGTAATCTAAAGTGGGTGGTATGTAGCAAGTCTGAGAGCATTCTGCATTCAACCCACAGACTGGAGAGAGGGTGACTTTATATAAGGGTTTGCTTGTCTTCCTCTCTGGTCTGAAATCTGACTTTTTCCCACAATCCATCAACAAATGGCCCATACAGTGAAAGTGCTTTTTAACACAGGAGTCAAGCTTTCCAGGGACTCAGATGGCTTTGCAGCCCCACAGGCTCTAGATACTCCCTCTGGATATTACTTATCTACCTAATCTTGTCTTTGCTGTATTCAGATTTAAGTTGCCTAGGCAATACAGGAGAGACGAGCCCAGATGAGATTCACAGCTAAGTAATAGTCTAGGGCTGTGTTTGAATCTGTTTTCAGTCCACTTTGCCTTTTGGCTGGGCCAGCTGATTTATTTATACACTCACATGCTTAAAATAGGTTGTGATTTATTTTTTTCCTGTACATTGCAAACAATGAACCTGGGAATTTGCTGCTTGATTTCTCCTACTTTATTTTCTCTATCTATTGAGCTTTTTAGGTGGTGATGTTCTCTAGTCTTGTGTGTTTGCAGACCTCCCTGCTCCACAGTGCAGCTTTTTCCAGGCTCTCATGAACATGTTTGTCGTTACTCATAAGGGGATCTTTATACTCAGGAGCAGAGTGAGGGGATACCGCAGGCAGGGATTTGCCAAACTTAATCCATTTTCACTATAATGAAATAACCCATGGCAGTGTCTACTCCCCTGTGGGGTTTCTTTTTTAGTGTTCAGTCCCATTTAAAGGGAAAGCTGAGGTAGAGAGAAGGAAATAATGTGGGAATTAGAAAGAGGAAATCAGGCATAGGTAGATGAGGAAAGGAAAGTAAGTCCTAGAAGTGGGAAATTCAATCCTCTTGAGCATCTTCCATTCAGAGAGGTGCTAATACAGGCCCCAGGCTTGTATGCAGGATTGAGGTAATTAATGTTTGCCCTCAAATTTCCATGGGTCTGAAGTTAAGCACTTCCACCATGTCGTTTTCTATCAGAGTTTTGCCACCTCTAAATGAAGAGCAGAAAATTACATTCCTTCTGCTTTTACATCCTAAGCATCGGCAAGTTCAGACTTGCAGGGTGCTTCTTGTATTCAGGGCTCTGAACAGCACAGGGCTGACCTGGAATAAGCAAAACGTTTACAATCTGGTTTGCCCATGATGGGGTTTTATTGGTGTTCGGGCTGGTGGACAGACTTCAGTTTTTCACCAACTGCACTGCTGGATGTGATTCCCTCCAAATTCTTCCAACTCTTCTCACCAAATGCTGGGTAGTTTGGTATTGTCTCAGGCAAGGAGTAAAACCACCCGACTGGAGTGCAGGAGAAAGGCATTTGGGCCTATTCCCACAGGGCAGTGTCGTCATGGCTGGTCTATTTAAATCATTAGATGTGGAGAGCAGAAGGAAGAATGTTCCTGTATTAATCCTGCCTCCTACAAAACACAGCAAATGCAGATTCGTGTGTTTAGCAGATTTCCTCTTGGGAAAAGAAGTCTCCTATAGATAATAATCCTTTTAGCAACATCTCCAGTGAATGAGGCTTTGTCCTGTCCGAAGAACAAAGAAAAAGTCGCAAGCTTGAAATATGCCTGAATTTCCTGAGTGTGCTCGCCACTGTGTGCAGGCAGGAAGCTCTGTTAGTCTGGTCTGGATGTTTGCTCTGAAGCGGCATAAACAGAGTGTCGGGTCTCCCGGGATCCTGATGTGACCTGTGGACCAGGGAATAGGGGTTCCTCTGAGCTGCAGCTGTGAGAAGCACAGCCACAGCCACAGCCACAGGCAGCTCGGTGGCTGATGTTCGTCGGGTTCTCCGGGGTGCCTTCCGCTTGCCTCGGTAGCTCCAGTGAGAGAGGCTCTGGCCAGCCTGTTCAAAGGCTGCAAGGAGGCTGACTCGGATCTCCTGGAGGTCCTGAAACTCCATGCTAGGTGGAGTGCTGGGCAAGTGGTACCTCGCTGTTACCAGGTTAGAATGGACGGACCACTTGTGGCTGGTATTTATAAACTTTATTCCTCACAGAGGAAGAACAGTACAACTACACCAAGCAGCAAAATGGCCCCACTCCTCCTTCGCCAGGGCTTTTTCAGCCCTCGGCTGGAGAGGATGGGGCGAGGAGACGAACCAGTGTCTGAATGATTGTGCAGTGACATTCAGCAAATAGGGAACAAACAGGGGAGGAACAAAGGCAACAGCACCAATTATGAACTTGAGAAACCTGACAACTGCCAGACCTGATGCAGAGTCAATGGACCTCGTGCACAGGCATCAGACATCCAGGGGATTTATCCCGAACTGGGAATAGCAGCAACAACAGCAGCACCCATTCAAGGGCACTATTCAGTCTGTGGCTTCTGGAACATTGTAGTGTGCCCATCTCATTTTCTTCCTAATGGGCAGTTGCACTGCCACAGGTGGCCACTGTCCCATTTCCACTCTGGCTATATCCTCCAAAGATCCTGGGTGGATGCAGGGGCCAGCAGCAGAGGTGAGCAGTGCAGCTACAGTAGACCCAGCACACGTGAGTGTTAAGCTGCCAGCCAGCAGGGAACTCATTTCCTGCACAATTATGGAAACAGCTGATCTGTGACATTTTAAGAAGGGGAGAAAATACAGGGCAAGGGAAGGAAGGCCCTGGCTATGTAAATATTTACTCTTGCACAATGTCCCAGCCCCCATCTTCTTCCAGGGTCTGGGAGAAGAAGGGATTGTTTGCTGCTGGCTCTGGCACGTGGTGACAGGGGCTGGGGAGCCACCAGTGGGCTGCCTGCAGCTGGAAGGAGGACACTGTCTGCCAAGCAAAAGCTGCTCTGCTGGAGTGCGATACTACCCTGCTTGACCCACCTGCTCCCTGCTGCTTCCCACAGCCAGGGATGTGCTGCTGGACCACTAAGAGCTTGTTTGAATCACCTGCCTGGGCCTCCTTTCCCATTTCTTGGTCTAACAAAGTCTGACAAAGCCAAAGCAGTGAGAGTGCTAGTGAGGTAACAGGTAGCCCTGCTCCTTCCCAGAGAGCAGAGCAGCTCTGGAAAGGGTGTTTGGGAAATGAAGACTCAGAGCGCTCCAGGGCAGTGGTGCTGCAGGCAGCTGAGGTGTTGAGGACCTGCAGCATCTTGTGTGACACCATCACCATGCCACATGCCCCCCCAACAGCCAGGCCTGGAGCAGAGGTGAACTGTGTTGTGATCAGAGGAGGCACTCAGAGCCACATCCCTAGATCTGACTGAAAACACTTTTGGGCATAAGTCATAAAAAGACCCTCCGAGACAAGAAAGGGCTTTTTTTTGTGTGGTCATGGCATTGTTCAACCTGATACAATACCTGTTTTCAATTTCTTTCCCTCACTCTAGACAAAAATGTGATTTTTTCCGTTCCTATCAAAGAGAGGGTGAATTGACTCTCTGGTCTTTAAATACTGCTGAGTGTTGTCCTTGCATCAGCCCCCCTTGGCTGTGGTGGTGGCTGCAGTGGTGTCTGACCATTGAGCATTTCTGAAGTCCCTCCTGTGTGTACCCAGCAGATGAAAGGAAGGCTGTGGTGTACTTTGCTTTGTCCAGTTTGTGTTTGTAGCCAGGATTGCACAGTCTAAGCCATGCTTCTGCAGTGCATCAGCCTGAGGTGACTGTGTCAGCATGGGGTGATGTCTGTGAGGAGATTCAGTGGGTCTCAGTAGGAGTGACACCAATCCACTGGTGGGTCTTGCTGTAGTTTGCTCTCCCAGTGCTTTCTGTGAAAGCAGAAGAGTTGGAATAGGTGGGATTCAAAGATTTGTTTCATAGAAGTGGTTGATGTGGTAGGAGAGGTAACTCCAGCCTGTTGCCCTCCACCCCTTTCATCAAGGAAACACCAGTTAAGCTCACTCCCCAGAACATGCACCGTCACTCAGTGGATAAACATAAGGGATTTGTTGTGGGTTAATTCTGCTGCTGGAAATCAAACCCCATTCGTGGTCAGATGACGTCTTTTTTCTTTGAAAGGCACCAAGGTTAAGAAGACAAGGAAGGCAGGTTAGTTAAAATATGTCAAAGTCTCTTGGGTGTAAGTAAAGAGTATAAATAAAAGCCTTTTAACTTGGAAAAGAACTTTAGAGTGATATGATCAGGCTCAATTTAGTCCAAATATTGCTTTATGCCATTAAGCTGTTATCAGGTTTTGGTTCAACTGCAATAGTTTTATGGCTTCACTGCAGTGGGAACAGTTGCAGCCTTTATGCAAGTAAAGCATTTCCCCTGAAAGGTTTGCAGGGAAGACTGCTGTATTGTGAAACTGCCTGGAAACCAATAGCTGGGATGGTCACCTCCCCTAAATCTTTTTTTTTTTTTCTCATTCCAGTGTAACTACACAATCTATGAATTTATACTGTGAACAATGAGGGGATTTAAATTAGGTTTAGTTTTACATTCCTGTTAATGAATCTTCAAACTTAGTTATAAAAGCTGAACATTTTTACTTATTTCCTCTTAAGCTGCAAACATGTCTGATTCAGCAGTGTCTTGAGATGATTTGTCAGGATGAGAAAATAAGTCACATCCCTCTTCCTCTTGGGATTAATAGAGAACAAGAATAATCCTGTACCCATAATATTATTTCAGATGGGCTTGCATAATAGCCTGGAAATGGTTATACTCAATGCATTGTAATAATGATGTTTCATCCTTTGAAGTTAGGTTAGTGCATGTCACAATGTCAGATCTGCACAAATAATAAAACACCCTCCCCCCCCACCCCCAATTTTTCCTGACTAGTCTTCATTTTCTGGTCCAAGTTTTGCTACAGTCGATTAGAAGAGAGTGGATTTTATTGTTGTTATTCAGCACCATCACAGCTCAAAAAGTCCCATCTCACATTTGGTGTGTTTGCATGTCACTGTGCAGCTGAGGTTTAGGAAGATCCTGGTGTTTCTAAGAAGTCTTTCTGTGTGAATGCCTGTGCTCAAAGTCTCTGCAGAGCCTGAGTAATTCCACCAAAATCATTGGTGGTAACTGACCCTGTCCATGAGCCAAGGTTTTCTGTGCATCTGGGCCCTTATTCCTGGCTTTCATTAAAGAAAGTGAGAGAAATCAGGCCTCCCATAATTACTTACAGTCTGTGAGCTAGGCACATATGTAAATATTTTCAGGGTCACAGCTTAGCTCTTGACTTTTAATATACTTTGTTATTAGTGATCGGTTTTGAAGAGATTGAAAATCCCACCCATAAGTTTCCGTAGTGTCAAGCCTGCTCAGCCTTGACCTCTGCTCTCAGTGGTATCATTGGATTTACTGTTGACTTCAGCAGGAGCAGTCACAGAGGGTCTGAGTGCTTTTGAAAACCCTTTCCCTGTGTTTTTCTGTGTAAAACCCATCACTGTAGCTGCCAGATTATATGATACTAGGGTTTAAAATGATTTAAGAATGAAATCAGACTGATAAGAAGGCTAAGTTGTAATAAAGCTGAGCAAAGTAAACTTGCTTTCCTTCTAAGACAAAGCAACTTTCACAAGGTTTTAATTTTGTCTGGCCCAAGTGGAAAAGCAATTGAGCTTGGTTCATTGTGAGCATGTGTGTCCACACTGCTCCAGCAAAGCCCGAGATGACATCCTGCACCCACTACCTGGGCACGTGGGACCAGCTGAGGGGAAATGGAGCCTACTTTGGGGGCTTGGTTTCAGTTTATCTCTGTCCCCCTACCACAGAGTGTGGACTTGGGAATCACCAGTTAAGCCCATATTTAGTTACTAATTCTGCCCAAGATGTGTCCCCAGTTTCCCCCACTCCCCGGACTTCTTTACAAATAGGAAATAGAACATCTGGGGCTTCAAGTAGAAGAAAGAGAGTCCGAACTACCCCCAGACTCTCTGCACATATTGTATAGGGGAAAAAGTGAGACAGCTAGAATTGCCATATCTCCCTGTGGCAATAGAAGAATAAATCCATAAAACATTGTATAGCACTTAAATACTGCAGTGAAAAAAGTCCTTCTGTAGTTACCTATGCCCTGACTGGTGGTATTGCTGAGTTTAAAGCCTCCATGCTCACATCTGTTTGCAGATGTCCTCTGGAGCAGGGTGGTCTCTTGCTGTAAGAATGATGATAAATACTTAGCTTTTACAGATTAGATTATTCCTCACTACTTGTTCTCTGTTTCATTGGAGGTCAGCTACACTCATCATCTATTTGGATTTTTTCCCCTGGGCCTGTTTTTGGTTTTTTGCAATTAAACCAGGTCCTTTGTTCTGTGGTGTCAGCAGATAGGAGTGTTCCTCCAGGCAGCCATGAAGACAGAAATGCGTGGGCAAGGCTGTTGCCTCTGCAGCTTTCTGCTCCTCCCATCAACAGCTCCCTGTGCATGGTACTCACTTCAAGGGGTGGTTGTGTCCTCTACACCATCCGTTTCTCAGTTCACCTCCCCTTGAAACGAGCGTTCAGATGTTATAATCCTCTGGTAAGCCCTAAAACTGGCAGGATTTTTGTGTTTGTTTCCATCCTTCTGTTTTATTTTCATAAGCCTATAGATTGACTTTATTTCTCTTAAAGGTCTCTGGGCTGAGAGATTGCTATTCATCCACTTTTAATTAAAGCAATATAGGGAATTAGGCCTTTCACAGGGGTGGTTCTGGTGATGGCTCTGACTGTTTTTGTTAGTTTTTCTCCCATCTGAGCATATGCTTGGAAGTGTGAGTAGGAGCTTAAGCTTTTTAATTACCAGAGAGTGAAATTACTACATTATGGTGAATTGATTCCTTTGCAAAGGAAAAACTGTTTCTTGGCTGCTGCTGTGTGCAGTAGTGTAGCAAAGAGTGGAGGGTTCACTGCTGCAGCCTCAGAGGTTGAGAGGGTGGTGGGTGCAAAGAGCGAGTAAGGATTTGGGCATCAGAGCATTGAGGCATTTGGTGGGGCAGCTCAGGGTGATCTGTGATTTTTGCAGTGGGATTTGGAAAGGGTGGATGTAGTGGGAGCTCAGTCCCTCACCCTGGCAGTGTCCAGCTGTTCCCCAGAGGAGTCTTTTAGATTAGGTTGCCAAAGGCTCAGTTTCTCTTTGCATTGGTACCACACTAGAAGAGTGTGGGTGTAAAACTGAGGGTGCCCAGAGAGCCAAGTACTGCTCTTCCCAGGTGAGTTATAGTCTCCCATTCCCATTCTGTTGTCCTTCAAAGCAATGCTCCCAGGCTCATAAAACCAAGCTTCATCCAAGCAGAAGCTGATGCAGACAGCGAACTTCCCATTGGCATATGGGGGTCACAAACTGGTCTTTTTCTGTATCTTGGGGAAGGCAGTGAAATCATCCACCCCAAGAACAGGATTATTTTGGGTGAGCAAGTGAAGGATCTCAAGAGCAGCTCTCAGGCTGACCTGGGGAAGCAGCTGGCTTTTCCTCCTGGAGTGTTCACATTATTTCAGGGTAGTTTTACAGTGTGAAAGGCTCCAGCAGGAAATTTTCAGAAGAGCCCAAGTGTCATCTGACCCTGACTCCTGTTTTCTGAAGTGTCACTGTGTTCCTGGTGTGTGTTTGTGCATGTGTGTTTGGAAATTTGACTTCTGTTTCAAATTGGTTAGCTATTTTAACACAATGGAAGGAAAGCTATCACCCCAAGTGGCAGTATGCTTGCAGGAAAACCTGTATTTACCCATGGACCCTTGGGGAGAGGGGATAATCCTCTTCAGTCTCATTAACTTCTGTCTCTTGCTTCTGCCCTTGCACGTAGCATGTTTCCGGCACAAGGACACAGCTTCTCTTGGCTTCCTCAGCCCCATGAGCCACACGCAGGTCCCTGTGGTGCTGCAGAGTTGCCAGTGCGGGTGTTTGTGTCCCTTTCTGAAGTCCTCTGCGTCCATCTCTGTGCCAGCACGTGATGAAGGGACTGTCAGACTGTCCCTTCTGTGCTCGCCTCTTTTTTCCCCTCTTGAGAGTGGCTGGAAACAGTTTGCTGTCCCCCAGGGAATCACTGGTGCCCCATGTGTTTCTGCTCTCACAGCGCAGCCGGGCTGGTTTCTCACTCGCAGCGATGAGACGCCGGCTCCGATGTCACTCACTTTGGTTCTGATCCGTACGAGTCCTAGGGCCAGACTCTGCTCCCATTAATGGCTTTTCCATTTGGAAATACCTGCTTCCCTTTCTGCAATGCCTGGAAAAAACCAAAAAAATTTTTTCTCTTTTCCGCATTTGTGATGCCTCTGGTTCCTCAGGGGCTCTGGGTTTATGCTGTGGTTCGTTACTGACGCAGGTTTCCTGGGGGTTATAGGATGATCTAAAGCAATCTGACTGGTTGAGCTGACTCAGAAGTGACCCTCCTGAATCACTCCCTGGCAGCTGAGCTGTCTAAAGATCTGACTACAGGAGGCTGATCTGCTTGTCATTAAAAATAAGATGTTCTGTATGCCTTCAAAATACCAGAAATGTGTTAAATTCTTTGGTTTTGTATTTCCAAAAAGCTCATGTCAGTGCCCTCTTTTTCAAGTAATAGTTATTTAAATAATTTTCAGTGCAGTATCTGAAATGCACCTGTCTTGCCTTCTTGGCACATGAACAAAAATTTATAAAATCTGAGCTAAAATAAGCAATGTGGAAAACAGTCGTCCAGAGAAAAATTTTAAAAACCCACCTCCTGAACAAGACAAACACCTGTGAAAAAGATCCATCTGGTACATTTCCGGATAAATAACATAAAAAATAAAGTGGTGAGTAAGACCTAAACTTTTCTTCATGTCCTAAAAGTACTGAATGTGCATCCTCCTTCTTTTTCATAGTGTATTGGCAAGGTGATTTTGGATGGCCTGAAAAGGTGAGGACCCACCACTTTGGAGGTCTGTAACTACAGGTTAAACAGACTTTCTCAGCAATGCCATACGTAAAGTTGATTGTACCATGAATCAGGGTAATGGATTTGCTGGTCTCTTGAGCTCTTATGCTGTACTTCTCTGATTTGGTTCTTTGGAGCCACATGGTGAAAAGATCGTGATGAAGATTAATTCAGAGTGCACAGCAATTGGACATGAAGGGTCAATAGTTTGTGGTTACAAGATCTCAGCCTCAAAAAGAGGGATTTTAGTCTAGCCAGTAGTAGAAACTTGTCAAAATCTAATATTTTCCTCAGCTACTTCTGGTTTTTAATCAAAACTTCATGATTTCTGGACAACACCACTCTGATTTGTTAGTGGCACCAGTATAATTTGTGTCACCACAACACCAGTCCCTCAGTTGCATGTGCTCTTTCAAGTGTACATGTATGAATGCTGCATTCAGAAAGCCTCATGTCACAGAGCACTCATTGTAGCAGTTGCAAGAAATGCTTTTATTTCCTCTTCCTTGTCTATCTAAAAGGAAAAACCCCAATCCTTAAAATCCACTTGCAGCCACATGGTTTTATGTAACTTAGCAGGAAATCCTCTTTTGTCTGTCTTGTAGATGAGTGCAGTGGAAGGTTCTGCTGCATCGTGTGGGCTGTTGGGTGCCTGAGAAGTTTCTCTGCTGGGCTCCCATGGTCCCACTGGGTCCACTGGTCCCACTTCCCTTCTCTTTCTATAACCATCCCTTCATTCACAGGATCTTAGTAGTGGCTGAATCTGGCCCACCATTGCTGTGGCAAGTATAGCACCACCAAGCTGCTGAACAGGCAGCCTTTGATGCTCTGTATTTCTTGCAGTCAGGTAATTTTGAGGTGTGACCTGGATTTTGTTTTGCACAGGTGCCCAGTGTTAATTCAGGTGCTTGACACTTCTCTGCTCCTTATTAATTTGTTTAAAAGCCGCAGTGAAACACCCAGCATTTTGGTTGGGAACAAATTAATCCCAGGGACTGCCTTGTGTTTGTACTGTGCCTGGGACAGTGGGTTTCTGCTCTGGGAATAAATACTTTGGAAAATATCTTTAGATTCTTTGCAAGAGAACCACTCTTCTTCAGCCATCTTCTCTGCCCTCACACTTCTGGTTGGGAAGTGGCATTTCCACCATGCTGATCCCAAGAAGGGGACCCACTCTTATCCTGCAAAGGGAAAAAGTGAGGGCTGGTTCTGCCTAAATCAGCATGGAAAAATATTATGCGGGGTGAGGCTGAATTCCATCCAAACATAAATAGAGTAGCATGCCCCAGAATATCTTCTTGGTCTAAATCTTGCTCAGAAGTCGAAAGTCCCAAGTACCAATAAAGTCACTGACTAATGAACATTACTCAGTTCCTTTGGGTGCTTGGCTAGGGGCACTCATAGTTTCCAGTCATACGATTACTCCTTTTTTACTTTAAGCCATCCTGTTTTCCTTTAGTCTTTCAGCCTTAAAGAAACATTGAGTAACTCTGTGTTCTGCTTCTTAATGGCAAAGTCCAGGGATTCCAGAGACACAGATCTTTTCCTGTACCTGGAAACACCTTCTTTATCTCAGTGTCAGCTGATGTGTTAGTTTCCCGGTTTATTTTCCGTCACCTTTTCCGAGTCTCTCTTTCTCATGCCTTTTCCACTGGAACCATTAACAAGTTGGGATTTTCCAAGAAGTGCGTCTCTTAGATGTGCAGCAGAGATGAACCAGCACCAGGACATCTGCTCTGCACAATGGGTTTTTGATGATGACACAGGAAGGGATTAAAATCTAACCCTGATGTTTGGCAAAAGATTTCAGTAAAAGCTTTAGGGAAGGTCAGCCCCAGTTTCTTCTGGACAATTCATTCTTGACTGCCAGCGCAGGTACCAAGAACAGCCAGCTTCCAGACGAGTCATTAGCCTGGCACATGAGGAACCTTCAGTTCAATTCCTTGTGCTGTCTTGCAGGAGTTTACCTGCAGGAATGAATGTCTGCATGGTATGTGAGACCTGTGAGTCCTTGAGGTGCCATTGACACCTTATCCTGTGTCATTCAGAACTGCTCCAGCATTTAGTGATTTTCAGCATCCAGTCACATCTCCCAGGACCTCATGCCCAGGGTTGTGTCTTTGGATGGGCAGTGACTCTGCTGAGAAGTCTGGCCTTTCTGTACCAAATGGAGCTTCTGGTGTTGTGATTTCAAGTATGCAACCCATTGCCTCAGCTAAATTCACTTCTGCTCTACCTGAGATACAGGTACACGTCCCAGGACCATGACTCTTTTAGAAGTTGTGTGACTTGGAAATTTGTTTCACACATTCAAATTGGAATGCGGGTCCATGGTGGTTTGAGCTGAGTCTTTGAGTAGAGTTCTGAGTGGCAGATGAGCCATTTCACCTCAGCTGGGTACAGGTGATCTGTGTTGGTCTGCTGGTGAAGGGAGATGTGCTGCTCACTTCCTAAATCTGGCCCAAGTATTTATTTTTCACAGGACTAACACCAAAATATATGTGGACTGTGCAGCAGCTGCCACTGAAATTTACTGGGATGTAGTTTCTGCAATAATTATCTACAATTCCTGACACCTGTCACAATCCCATTCTGGGGCTGTGCCATGCTGGTATATTTGACTTATGTCACTGTGGGCATTGCATAAAAGTATCACCCATCAGTGAAATACCTTCATCTGTGGAATCTAGCTGCTGTATCACAGTGAATCTTGGATGGTAACACTACACCTCAGATTGTGACTAGGGATAAAGAAGAATCCCACATCCAATTGACCATGGCAAATCCAATTCAAACTGCAAAGGGATATTTTTCCTCCCATTAGGCAGAATGTGATTAATTTCCCATGTGGAAAATTGTTCAAGACAGACGTGCTCGTAAATTATGGCTTAAGAGATCCTATTACTTCCAGATCCATCAAAATCTACTGTGCCTCCCAAAATAGCAATAAGAAGATAATTATATTAACAGCCTTTCTTGTTATTTGATGTATGACTGACATAGGCTGTAAGCTTATTTTCTGCCAGGTTGGAGCCTTCATTTAAGGATGGATGCTTTGGCATTTGAGGACATTAACAACAATCCTTGGTTTTTGACATTTGAAATAAAAGCGTTAGAGAAAAGTTTTTAAAATAGGGAATTGAAAGCTAATAGGTGTCAATGAGCCTGCATTTTAAAACAATGCATTTTCTGGGGATGAAGACTTAAGAACTTCCTATCTGAAAAGATACATGGGTTTACCAGCAGGGATTCTTGAATGATCTAGTCTAGGAGGTGCTAGTGATAGAACTAACTTGGCTGATAGTGAAATTCACTTAGGATATTCAAATTTGGAGCTGACTGCAAAACGCTGGAGGAGGATCTCATAATATATAGGGTTAAAAGGCAGTTTGGTGGTGGTAAGAACAAAGCAGTGGAGAGGGCAGAGAGGGAGAAGAACCATTGCAACCTAGGAAGATTTCAGTAGGTCTGCAGGTGTTGCCACGAGAACTGCAGCTCAACAGTCAGCAGCAGTCAGAAAGCCAAAGGTGGTGCTAAAAAGAATTAGGCAAAGAATGGGGAACAAAACACAGAGCTTCAGCTGTGGAAATCCAAGATTTCCCTGCATTGTAAATACTGTATACAGGTCTGGTGTTGCCTTACGGAAAGTGTACATAATAAAGTAAGGTGCTGAGAAGGATGACAGGTGATTACAGAGGTGAATTGGCTTTTGTAGGACAGGAATAAATAGACTAAGAGTCTTCACTCTGGAACAAGGTGATGGTTGGGGTAGAGTAGAAGTTTGTGAAATCAACAAAAATTTCAGCGGGTGAGGAAACATGATTAATTTTATTTCTCAGAATGCAAAAACCAGGTGCAGCCTGTGAAATCTGAAAAGCAAGCTTAAAGTGAACAAAAGGAAGTATGAAATCACAAGCTGTGTGATTAAATTATGAAATTCATTTCCAGAGGACTCTATAGGGACCACAAAATCTGTGGGTTCAAAAATGCAGTAGAGCAGATTCTGTAGGATGAAGCCAACATTGGTTGCTGAAAGTTATTTTCTAATTCCCAAAATGTCTAAGCTCTGCTGTGCAGGAATAGAAAGTGTGTATCAAAAGAAGCATCTCATTACATGTATCCTGTTCTTGAATTTCTTGCCTGTCTTTTACTGTCCACTCTTGTAGACAGAGAGCTGGATCACAGAGATCTTTGACCCAACCAAATGCAACACTCCTATACTTGTGCAAAAAAGTGGATGAAATCTTCTGTCCCTTTTTAGTGTGTAATAACCACTAGTGGAGCTGCATTCTTGAATTGCAGCAGCTAAACACACAGATAGTGATCCTCCATCTAGAGGTGGAGGAGATGGCATCTGTCCATGCCTGACCTTCTACTGGGAGACCACAAGTCTGCAGGCTGGACCACCTCAGAGGGGTTATCTGAGGTACCCAATAGTGTAACTTTGTATCTCTATCCAGACCTGAATAGCACCGCACACCAGGACACAAAGGCAGAGGGCATTTGGGGAGCTGCCATTCCTGTGTGGTGGCACAGGGAGAGAAAGACAGGTTTGTTGGTGAGGTGGATTTTGTTAGCAGTCAGTCCTGTTTGGCGGCTCAGTGTCTCTGTGGCTTCAAATGCAATTAATCAGGGCCCAAAAGGGTAATTACCAGCTCACATTCCTAATTCAGATTTCTGTGCCTATTCATGCTAGTGTTTTTTCTTTAATTCAGCAATAAAGTTGGGGTTGTTTTCATGTTTTTATGCTGCTGGCCCAGCGATCCTTATTAAAAATAAAAAAATAGCAAAACATTAGTTTCCAGTCCTCCTTTTTTTCTTCTCCCTGGGAAATGAAAAGCCTGTATTAACTGTGAAAGGGAAACAAAAGTATGCATGGTCCTGGGGTCCTGGTGTCACCTTGGCTGAAGACACTTTTCCTTTCATGGGGTGAGTAATTGCTCAGAGCATTAATCTCTGAAAGAGGCTTTTTATTCTGCAGAGGGCAAAGCTGTTGACATCTGTTTCCTCCTTTGATCACACATAAGCACCTTGCTGAACCCAGGAGAAGGCGGCCCTGGAAAGCTGGAGATGCTCAGCATCCTGAGATCCAGGGCAGCAGCTCTGTCCTCTTGCAGCCTGAACACTGCATTTACTTGCATGTGGAGGAACTGAGGAGAATTTTTCAGATTGTCCTGCACTGTCTTCTGGCAGCAGCAGGCACTGCTGGTGCCAAGTCACACTTGAGCGTAGTTTGCATTAAGCGGCCTGAGCTGGAAGCAGCTGACGTGCTCACACACAGAGGAGCTGGGTGTGAAGGAGGCTGGTTATCAGATAAGCAATTATAAAATCATTTCCCTCTTCCTGTGCATCGGCTGAGCTGTGATAAGTGCCGGTGCGAGCGCTTGGAGTCATGCAGCCAAGGTGGAGCAGTCTGAGTGAGCTTTGCTGTCCCTAGGAAGCTGAGTGACCACACGCTGGCCCTTGTTGGTGCAGGCTGCTTGTGCCCACGGGGGCCATCATGTCCACTGTCTGCCACAGGAGTGGGTTACCCTGCTTCCATCAGCTGGGAAGGGGCAGTACGGACCATGGCTTCATGGTCCAGAGTTAGAGAGGAGGTGCTACTGGGTGGCCTGGCCACAGACCTGACCCAAAGGCTGTTTCATCAGGCAATGTGATGTGTGGGTTGACCTTGGCTGGACACGAGGTGGCCCATCAAGCTGCTGTATCACTCTTCTCCTCTGCAGGACAGGCAGGGGGGAAATAAGATGGGAAAAAACAACTTGTGAGTCAAGATAAAGGCAGTTTGATAAAGTGAAAGCAAAGGTCATATGTGGAAGCAAAGGAAAACAAAAGATTTATTCTCTACTTCCCATCAGCAGGCAATGCCTGGCCACTTCCCTGGAAGTGAAGCTTCATTATATATGACGGCTGCTCTGGAAGACAAGTGTCATAAATAATTAGCGCCCCTCCTTTCTCCTCCTTTCTCTCAGCTCTTAGTACTGAGAAGGTGCCATGTGGTTTGGAATATCCCATTGGTCAGTTTTGGTCAGCTGTCCTGGCTACGTGCCCTCCCAAGATTTTGTCCATCCCAGCCTTCTGGTGGTGGCAATGTTAGAGAGACAGTTTTGAGGCTGTGCGAGTGCTGCTTCTGGAGTAGCCAAAACACTGGGGTGTTACCAACACCTTTCTGGCTACAGATGCAAAGCACAGCACCATGCTCTGCTGCTAAATCATCTCCATCCCGGCCAGATCCAATCAATAGCTGTGGGCACAAATCTCAGTTGGGTTATTGCACTGCAGGCTCAGAGGAGGCAGGTCAAGGAGTGCAGGTCTGGCTTTGAAGTTGGCACAGGCTGGTGTGAAGGTGACTGCACCAGTAAGAGTCCCAATATGTGCTGGAAATTAAAATGCCTATCTCCCTTCTTCTGAAACACAGAAGCTGGTCATCCCTGCTTTAAAGTTCATGCTTGTGAGCCTTTGAAACAGCAGTAGCTTTATCAGGGGTCAGAGCAGGCAGAGAGGAAATCCCTACCAGAGATTGTCTTTATAACACTTAAAAGTAGGACATATTGAAGAGATGTGTCTGGAACCAGAGGATGGTGTCTGTGGTTTGAGATGGTGTCTTGGTCTGTAGATGAGCTTCATTGACTTAGGGGCTGGCCAGTTTTGGTCTGGTTGTTGTTCAGCAGCTTCTTCTGTACATGTTGTCATCTAGTGAAAATTCAGCTTAAAACTTGTCAGCAGTTTCACTTGGAGGACTCCAGGAGAGCACTTTGATTTAGGAAACAAGAACAGTGCTCTGTTTTGCTAAGCACAAGGGATTTCATTTCTTACCACAGCTCTCTGAAATCCTCGCTGGTGAGTCCCAGGCTCTGACAAACACAGACACCTAGTTTGTTTGCTGCCATGTTGTTTGTTTGTTTAATTTCTGTGTTAATTGGTGCCTTCCAAATACCACACTGCTCTGTGGAGCACTGTCCCTGCCAATTTGACTGCTGAATTCCACCTCCTACAATATGCGACACGTGTAACCTGACAGCTGACTTAATCAAGGTCTTCCACTGGAGAGAGTTCTGTCTCTGAAATTTAGAATTTGTTTTCAATTAGAAAAAATGAGCAGGAAGATTTCTCTGGCCCTAGATAGCAAGGTAGATGTATTTTCATCCTGCATGTGATCAGCAGAGGGATCTGGGGACGGGCTTTATGGCTTTCATTAGTGTGTGCTCGTTTTGTGACCTTGTGAAGCCACCTTTGCATCCCTACCCCTCAATTTCCCTCTGCAGTGTTCCTGGAGAATGCACGCTGCGGCACCGCATTACTGCATGACCAGCCTCCCCGTAATAATAACTTTGATCTACGTGGTATGAGTGCAAATATTATTTTATTCACAGCTTCAGTTCTCAACCAGCTTAAGGGTGGAGTCTCCCAAGCAGTGTTACTACCCATGGTGCCAGAGGATGTGGCTGGGATCTTACTGTGCTTTTCCAGTGTAGTTTGGCAAAGGTGTGGTGCACGTCCATCTCCCTGCTGCAGGGTCTCCTATCGCAGTGGATTTAGCCCAAAGGCTCCCTGTCAGTGAGGCTGGTGCTGGCCCAGTGCCTCTGAGGTCTCAGGCTTAGTGTCACACCAACTCCTGCATGAATGACAGGTCCCATGAGACAGGGCAAATGTTTTAATAGGCTCTGTTCTTTAAGGCTCCTGCTTTAAAAGATTGAGGTGGGACCATATGGTCCTTTCCCGAGGGTCCATACCACCAAGTGTCAGTAGGAAGACTCCTGGTGACTTTACCAGACCCCAGTGAGCAAGATGGTACTTGATGTGGGTTTGGAAAGAGCAGACTAAGACTTTTGTGAATGTAGCTACGGGGGCATGGTCTTGCCCTTTAGGAAGAGTATTTTTTATGGTTAACGTGGCACAAAGGCATTTGAGAGGCTCTTGCCTTTTCCTTCTCAGGAGTCAGGCAGTGAAGTAGCTCAGCTGAAACAACCATTTTCACCAGCAAATGCGTAATACCCACAGGAACTGCTGCTTCCCAAACTTGCTGGGCCAATGTACAGTGATCCACATCATTCCAACACTGCCCAGGGTGTGAAAGGTACTCTGGAACATAGCTCTGCAGACTGTCTGTGGAGCACTACTGGTTTGGAAATCACAGGTTAGGAGCCACTAAGTACCTTGGTGAAGACAGGACAGTGGCACCAGCTGATACAGGAGGAAAACCAAGTGTTTCAGCAGTGAGATGTAGTGGTTGATGTTTCTCTGGTCAGTTTGGTGTAGGGTCTAGATAGTTTGATCGTTATTCAAGCCTCGGTGTTTTTGGACATTAAATGACTTGGTCCTGGATATTTGGACATGGACCTTTTTGGAGGATGTTCAACAAAATGAAACAAAGAGTGCAGTGGATGTGATTCTTATCTTAGGGGAGAAGCATGCATAGGTAAGGATGATGCTTCGGATCTGCATAGGCTCTCCTGGCTTTCTGTCCCTTTTGCTTCCAGCATAACAAAGATTATGCAAAGAGCAGGACACTCCTGCATCCTCTGTGTGAGGAAGCCCTGCTGTTTCCTAAGGCATTGCTTCTCAGGTGTTTTGAAAACCTGACCCTCTTTTGGCTCCTTATCTCTGTGGGACTGGGAATTACCATCACGTTGGTTCCTCCGGGTGAGGGTGTGCCAGCTGCTGGTGCTGCTGGCTGCTGGTGTGAGCACCCTCCTCCCTCTGCCCTCAGACACACTGACTGCTTTCTGCAATTAAGAGCCCTTGGCTGTTTGCAGGATAATGTAGCACTTGCAACCAGCAATTACACGAGTTCACTTTCCACCTTGGAGAAGCTGAGCTGTGTAGTTTGAGAAGGCACCAATTTCACTGCTGAAGGCCTGACCCACTGAATCAACACTTCCAGCATTTTACAACCACTCACAGACTGGGAAATTCTGTTTTAAGGGTTCTGGAGACTTGTGCTCATACTGAGATCTTCTTGTGAGGGGTAGTTGCTTCACTTTGCTGTACTCTGGTGGTAAAGTTGTTTTAAGTGAGGTGGTGGATCTCTGGGTTTGCTGGTGCTCACTGACCAATGTGCAGGGAGCTGCCCCACAGTGAGAAAATTGAAAGGATAATTTTGTACAACTTCCGTCTCCCCTTTTCAGACCAAACTCTATATAATTTACCTACACCTGATTCCTGCCTTGCCTTGGAGATGTGGGGCATCTGAGAAGGGGATTACAGGAGATTATAGGAGGTTTTTTGGCTGATAGGAACAGGACATAGAGCAATATGAAGTAGTTCTTGGCTTATGCAAAACACTGTACAAACAGAGCTTGAGATTTGGACCCCATGGCCCCATCTGTCACTTCTGAATGTCAGTATTGGTGCTCGTGGCTTTTCTCCTTCCAACTGTGCCTGATACTTGAATTCCCAAAGTGTGTGCTAGCAAAGCTGCTCTAGAGCCAATGCTGTTGTCCCTGGAGAATAATGGCCACCCCTCCAGACACTGCAAAAGAGCCAGGTTCAGAGGTAGGAGCTCTTTGGAAGGGAATCCAGCCTCACCACTTGCCTGTCTTTGGTTTCCCTTTGTAGTTACTCACATAAAGGCATGTTCTGCTTATCACTTCTAATGGAGGAAGATTTCTCTTCCTGGTGCTGCTTTTATACAAGCCATGTTACTTCCCATGCTTTATTGCTTCTCTTTTTTAAAGTGATTTTCTTTAACATTGCAGCTTATGCACATTAAAAACAGGATCCAAGGGCAGGAGGACGCTGTCCCCACCATCCCCCACATCTCAGGGCAATATCGTTTTTGCTTGTGTGGCTTTCCTGGCTGCCCCATCTGTCTCCATCACCTCTTGTCACCTTCCATCGTAATTCCTGATGATTAGCAAAGGCCTTTATCAGCTGAGGCTCTTTGGCAAGACAAGTGCAGCCAACAGTGCTGACTCTGTCACGAGTTTCTACTTATTAAAAAAATCCTTCCCCCTCCCACCGGTGGAAACACTATGAATCATTTCCCTCCCCTTTCTTTGTCAGGAGCAAATGCCATCAGTGTTAGGACCCTGGCACTGACTTTCTGACTCCAGGAAATCATGGGTGAAACAATCCATGGAAACTGGAATCCCCATTTAAAAGTAAGGTATTATTTTGTAAGGAACACACCTCCCTTCTGGCTGCTATCAGATTGCCATCTGATTGACAGTCACACCTACTTCCATGAGAAAAATAATTTTTTGTTCTTTTCCATAATGTTGTGCTGTTGATGGGTCTGTTTTACACTGCAAGGTGGCAATGCATGTTTAAATGCTCCATTTGGGAGATAGATTGTGTGTCAGGTGCCCAAAAGTTTTGGCAGGACCCTGAGGTGGATGTCACAGCTTAAATGAGCTGAGGGCAATTTGTGTCATATTTGATTGCAGGCCTGTGCTTATTTGGTGTATCAAAATAATTCAAACAGCCATGTGTGAGAATTAGAAGCCTTCATAAAAATACTTGAGCAGCAAAATGATTTTAGTTACACTGGAAGAAGCTGCTTAGCCCAAAAGGAGAACCTGTAACTTTACGGGGGCTAAATGCTTTAATTTTGTTTATTGATGCAACTGATGCAGTGTAACTGCAAAAAGAGTCTGACCTCATCTCCCCAAGTACCTCTGAGAAACTGATCTTAGGTTGAACATACTGCTTGGCAATACATACAGACCTGGTACCTCCCAGTTTTCAGGTAGAAAAGGCAGAGAATCAACAGCACAGTAACAAGAACAACATGAAGAGGCAGAAGCAGGAGCTCTGTCTTGCTTCTGGGAGACAGAACTGACAGAATCTCCACAGCTGGAGCTTCTGTAGTCCAAGGGAGCACATGTCTCTTTCAAATGTAAATCAGATGAGACATTACAGTATTTTTAATGCTCCCATTAGTCTTCAGGCTGTCCACTGTAGAGTATTTATCATATGGCCTGCTTCACTTACTGCATTCTGAAGTGTGGTAATGGTGCTTGGAATTCAAGATTGAATGTCAGTATGCATTTGTCCATCATCCCTTTGATAGTGGGTTTGGTCCCTTCTTAGTCTCTGGCAGAGGCTCTTTGCATCAAACAATTGATGTCCCTAGGTCAATCCATCACCCAGACATACCTGGAAATGAGACTCAAGCTCAGCAATCAGAGACTAAGACCAAGAGGTGAATCTGTTCTCTGTCAGATTTGGAAAGGAGCAAAAAACAATTTCCCTGCCTCCTTGTTGCCCCTGCAGCAGCTGCCGCTCACTGCCTGGCTCCAGAGGAGCAGCAGAGCTGGCAGCTCGGGGCTGAGCCACTGGCACAGTGCTGGGAAAATCACAAAGGCACCTCTAGAAGGTCTCAGGGCCCAGATATGCAGCACCTCTCCTTGGTGGTGAAAGGTGTGATCAGGAGATTTGTTGTAGAGGCTTTGCAAGTCACCAGTCAAGGGCAGTGGCTGCTGACAGCTGGCATCTGCTGTGACTGTAGGGGCTGTGTACCATATGTCCCCCTTTCTTGAAGAGGAAGGACAGGATTCTTCTGCTAGTCATCCCCACAGGGACTCAGAGTGTTTCTTTGCCTGGTGGTGCCTGGTGCTGTCCTGCCTCGAGACCATGCTCAACAGTGTCACCAAGCCCCCCAGGAGCTGGACTTCTTCCCTACACAAACCACATCCTTGAATATTACAAAGCATTAGGCTGTAGACCCTTCTGGTGTGCTCAGCACAGGCCTGTGAGCTAATGGGAGCACCAGAGTGCTCAGATGTATTTAAACTGGTTTGTTCTTGGGCCTTGTGGCTCTTGTTAAAAGTCTGTGTTGCTCCAAGTATGAGGTGATGCAGGAATAAAGTGATATTCTGAGGATACATTTAAGCTTGCAGAGTCAGCAGCTGCCAGATAGACAGTCTCCTGCATAGCTTTATTATTCCCACTTTGTGTACCTGCTGTGTATACAGGAGGAAACTTTGGTCTTTAGAGAGAAGAGGTGTGTGGTCGTGAAATTAAAGACTACATATATATATATATACATGCAGAGATGAAGGGATGACTTAAGATGTCGTCTACTATGTTAAACCTGATACTTTGCCTCTTATCCATATTAATTTCCTAGGAATAATATTTTCTTTAAAGAAAAAATGATAAAAATAAATACTGTTATCCTGCATTAGCAGCAGGGCTGGAGCCCTGTGTCTTTCCCACGTCTCTCTTTCCAAGTGCTGCTGTCCTCAGAGCCCTTCCTGACATGTGCCAGACCTCCCTTGGCCCTGTCCAAGCCTGGCACACTAGTGAATGAAATATTTGCATGAGGCAGTATAATTTCATGTAACCTATGACTTCCCATCTGAATTGAGACAGACTTCCTGGTCACTTCCTAGCTGGGCTGCAGCATGGTTAAAAACCACTCATCCTTCTGTAAGATGGGGCTGTAGTGCCTGAGGAGGCTTAAAAGAGCTGCAGTAAAATTCAGGAGAGAGGAAGCAGCACTCTGTGTACTCACACAGAATAGATCCCTTCCTTAGAGATGGGGCTTTTCCCAAAGAAAAAGCCAAGTGGCACATAAACCACTACTCCACCCTCACGAGGAAATTGCCTGGGCTGTTCTGCATTTACCAGCCGCCCTGGAACTTCCCCACTTGATGTTGGTGCTGGGCAAAATGCTCCCTTCCAGTGTAGTCCAGAGGGCTCCTTGCTGGCTGGTGTGGTCCTGCTGCCCAGCTCTCTGCCTTCCCTGGATTGATGGTGACCCTACTGCCCTTGTTAGGCTAGGCTTTCCATTGATGGGGTCTGTACTCACTTGGAGAAGGTACAGAGTGTACAACATGGGCCTCTCAACATTCCCTCCCTTTTCCAGTCCTGTGGGATGTCCCTTGCTTTCAGAGGAAGGCCAGGAGAAAAGGGGGAACTGGAGAAAGCTGTAGTAACTCACACAGGGTCTGCAGTGGTTCCTGCTGGTCGGGTGTGGTGGCTTTGACTGAGCTTCTGTCAGCACGGTCTGTCTTCCCAGACAAGGGAAGAAGCTGGGCATTTGGGAAGCTGTCCCTCCTTAGAGGTACTTCAGTGACTCTGCCAATGAGACTTCTCTGTCTGAGGGCCTCCAGAATTTGTGAGGGGGTCCCTCCTTGCTGCCCATCAGAACTGGATGTGTTTGCAGAGTGTCCTTGTATTTCTTCTTCTTTTTCCTTTGTTGACTGCAACTCCATGGTGTTCTAAAATACCCAGCCTTCTCCAGATCTCACCTTTGAATGCCATACTGGACTGGGCAGCTACAGATCTTCCCCACTGGCCTCACTGAGCCTTTTCCAGCTTCCAGTAGTAGAAGGAAAATCTTCTTTTTGCTGATGGGATGAAAATGGAAGCACCTTCTGGGCTTTGTTTTGTCCTAACACCACAGTCGTCTTGATATTTTGCATCTCCATTTAAGGACTGAATTAAGATTCATCATATCCTGGGGTCTTTTTTGTACTCTGTTTAATATAACATTCTTTATGATTACTTTTAGAAAAGCTGAGTTGCATTTACAGGAGATCTTTCATGTGTTTAAGTCTTTGGTTCCTTTATGTTTTTATATGGTTAGCTGTTCAACTTTCAACTCATGTCTTGAACTGAAAACAGGAAAGCCAGAAAGTGAGAATGTTTCCAAAATGTTGTTCTCTCTTTGCAGTAAATTTATAAAAGTTGCAAAAAAAAATACCTGGATCTCCCACACCAGCATTTGTGGAGCACTGAGAAAGGAACTACTCCTTTCTCCATAGCTACCCCCACCTCTTTCCTCCCCAAAAAAGCAGCTTACTGCAGTTGTGCAGTACAAGTAAAGTGTGATCCTCGAGGCAGGTAATTCTCACCATTTACCAGACAGCAACATAGGAAAGTGAGAATGTTTTGGTGTGTCCAGAGTGGGTCAGTGCAGGGAGATGGACGTGTCAGTTTCCTTCTCCAGCAGCTTTTGACTAAATTGCTCAAGCTGAGATGAGTGTTTCAGACACCCATTGAAGATTTCCCCTGTGACCACAAGGCATCATGTCCTACAGGGATGGCTCAACACCAGCACAGTAATGAGATAACCACAGGGAGCCCAGAGAGATAAATTGATGGCACCAGGAAATGGCTTTACTTCACAGCACACACTGTTTTGTTGCCAGAACTGGGGATAAAGAGAAACCACTTTCTCCTGTCTGAAACAAAAGGCTTTAACACCTTCCAGATTAGCAGCTATGGAGGAAAAGGCAGCCAAAAGGGGCAGCATCTGAAGGGGATTTAGAGCCTCTGCTACTGGACTGCCAAAGGCTGACATTTCATTAACCTCTCAGATTGTGTAATTAGGACAAAGTCAAAGCCACATTGGATCTGATTTGTTTTCTTCATCCAGTTTCTATCTCACAATCTATGGATGAGTGTATTATTTGCCTGTTGGCAGAAGAAGTCTGGAGCAGGGTGTGGTATATGTGTTGTGGGTTTTTTCATAGACATTTGATGGACTAAATAATGCTGGCAAATACTGCTTTCTTCTACCACAAGGAGAACATACAATTTATTCTTGTCTCATTATATTAAAATAAATACTGCACAAAAGGAAAAGGGAAGAAAACCACCAAAAAAGGATATGAAGATATAATCCCTTCTAGCCAAAAAAATACCAACTCTATGACATCCTTGTGTGTGGGGAATCTCAGCTCCTAGATTATTTTGATAAACTTTGTTACAATCAGTTTCACACAAAACCCTGTTGTTTATTTAATCTTAACTGCTTGCAGAAATGTCATCCAGTAAAGACATGGAGGTTACTATTTTTTTTTAGTTTCAAAAAAAAGAGTTTGTTTATTTTTCATCTGTTAGTTGGTTTCTCTGTGTAGGTTTATAAGGGCTCTGTCACCAACAGTCTTGTATTTGCTTGTGAGCTGGGTGTGTGGTTTGTCTGCCTGGAAGGGTAGGAGCATCCACAGTGGGAGGCAGCTGAGTGGGGAGCAGATGGAGCCCAGTGATGCTTCCTGCAGAGCCAGCACAGACATGTCCAAGTGACCCTGAATTAGGAGCGAGTCATAACATAGTGTCAGTCCATTCCATGATAGTGCCATCACTGCAAGGGAGCCAAAACCTTTTGTGTTATCTACAGGATGAGCTCAGAAACCCCCCTCTGTCCCATTAGTCTCTTGAGGGCCCCCTTCAAGCAGCTCACACAGGCAGAACTGTGGTGGCAGTCATCCAGGTTTCATGCCAACAGCCATAGTTGGAGCCAGGGATGAAACTCTGTATGTTGCCCTGCCTGCTTGGTGCTGCTGTGCTGTCCCACGTGGCAGGTGATGCCCCTAACCCAACCCTTCTGTGTGTTCTCTCCTTAGGCAAGATCCTGTTCCGGAGGAGCCACGTCCGAGACGTAGCAGTGAAGAGGCTGAAGCCCATCGACGAGTACTGCAGGGTAAGGGCTCTGGGGGTGCAGGGCAGCCCTCCTGCCTGGGGGGCTCAGGGCCACCACCAGCGCTGGGATTTCCCTGCTGGACAGTGCTGACATCGTCACAGGGAAGGATGGTGCTTCCCAAACACCACCAGCACTAACAGGGCAGGTGGAAACAGGCTGCTGTTGGCTCCCAGGGTCCTTGCATCATTTTCCCTGGCAAATGTTATGTACTGCTTTGGTGCCTCATTTACTCAGTAAAGGTTCTGAGCCTCATCTGTCCTAAATGTGGATTGTGCTTCCACATCAGCCTTGATGATTCAGGAGTTGGGCAGGCAGAGTGGCACAACTAAGGCAGTGTTTTCTTCTGTTTCCTGCTTCTCTGTCCCCCAGTGCCACATGAGGGACAGTGGTGGCTGGTGCAGCACTGAGGGTGGACCACTGTCTTCTAGGAGTGTTCCTCCTCATGAATGAAAACCTGGAAATTTATTGCTGGGGAGAAAGGCAGGGCTCTGTTGAGAAGAAGATTAAGCCACCTAATCTTTTCTTTCTAGCCTAAGGTTTATGATTTTATAATTAATTCTCCGTCAGTAGAATAAAAGTCATTTCTAAGCAAGTAGGATTCCCAGTTTTTTTAAAGGTATTGAGTGCATCAGCACATTATTTAAACCCCAGACTTCCTCTCTTATTTCCCATGAGGTTTTCTTTCCATTTTTAGAAAGCCAGAGGAGCAGGTGGAGGGGGAAAAAAGCATTCCCAAGAACTTCTCCAGTCAGACATTTGCTCATCCAAAATTGGAAGCAGATTGCCAAAGTGCCTGAGGCGTGCTGGGGGATGGTGGTGGTGGTGGTGAAACCCATGCCATCTGCACCCCCAGGGTGAGGAAGCTACGATTAAAGTCTTATCTCATGAGATCAGGCTTTCTTGTGTGACAATTAGTGTACTGTCTTCCTGCTGGCAGCCAAGTGGCTCTTTCTGCAATGTGTAGGGTCCCGCTCGGTCCCAGCCGCCCTCCTTCAGACAGGAACTGCCGGCGACAGGAGCAGCGAGGGCTGGCTGATGTCAGGGTTCACCCAGCAGATGCGTGCTGGGGAAAGCAGGGACTTTCTGCTCCAGCAGTGAAAGCTGTTACCAGGGGCAGCTGGTTCTCTGGGACCCCACTGTCCGTGCCCAGACAGACCTGACCTGACCCAGCCAGGCCTGCTGGGGCTCCCCTGGTCCTGGCCAAGGGATGTGTTGTGGCATTGGCTGATGGCACATTCATTGACACTGCGGTGCTGCGATTCCTGCTCTCCTCACTTCCTCTTTTCTCTTGGAGAAGTCTGGCTCAGGTCACAGAATCATAGAATGGTTTCACTTTGGTTGAGATCTGCTTCTGCTGCCCAGACATGGCATCCCTGAAGCCAAGCTTCATCTGTATATTGACAGATGCTGCTTTTCTGAACCTAGACTCTGCAGTGCTGGATTAGCCCAGTTTCCCCCAGCCCAGTGTTCCCTGTCTCCAGCAGCAGCCACAGTGGCTCTCAGCACTGAGTATGACAAACCTGTAGTGACTTCTCCAGAATATTATTCCAGTGGTCTCTGGCACATACATTTCTTGTGCCTGATGTAGTGTCTTTATATTTCAGTTGCAGCTTACTGTAATGTGTATTTAATTTGCCTCTGTACTCCACAGTAGAAGGTGTTTAAATCCGGGTGGCATTGAAGGGGTTCTGGTCACTGAAAAGCATGAGTAGGAATTGCATCTCATGTTTGTGAGTGGTTCAAGAGGGCTACATCCCCCACAGTGTCTTTCTGCATGGGGTGTCATGTCTTTAAGAAAAGCAGGCCGTGGCTAATTCTTCCATCCCCAAGGGATATATCTATTGGAGCATGTATGTCTGTGGTTGTGCCTGAGTTGGGCTGCAGGTGGGTGAGTTCTTCAGCCGTGCTGGGAAATAAAGCAATGCCAAGCTTTTTTTTCCCATCCCCTGCATGTGCCTCTAAATCCATGCCCAGATGTTAATTTGTGTCCAGTGTGGATAACAGGCAAGCTTGTGCCCCCTCCTCAAAACCAGTGTAGAAGTAACTGTGATGTCCTGCCTGTCATCAGATCCAGTTTCTTTGCCTTCTGCTACATCTTCCTCCTAACTACAGGGAGTAAATGAAGATGGGAAATGGTCATGCCATTGTCTGGCACAGAACACACCTAATCATTCTGAACTCCCACAGCACATCATAGGCAACTTGTATAAATAAACAGAGACCTGAGAGTTGCAATTCATACCTCCCAACCTGAACATTTTATGAGAATAAGCTTTTCTTTTGAACATTTATGGTTCATCCGAGTTGCATTTATTCAGAGAATGATTGTCCTGTGTTACTGCTGTTCCAAACCTGGCCTAGGATATGAAAATCCACAAGACTGAAACTAATATGAAAATCAGGCTCTGAACATCAGAGGTACAAAGAATTTGGGAAAATGGCATGTGGAAGGAGAACTTTATGGTACAGTAAAGTCAGTGGTAGTTCTGCTGCTGAACGTCTTTGGGGACAGGATTTCATCTCTGGGGCTTAGCAAAAACTCAGAAATGCTTTCTTGCTACCTTTGCTGAGGGTCATCACGTACAAGGTTTCTGGAAGCATGACCTGTGTAACCTTACTGTCACTTTTCCATCCTGATACAAAGTTAACCAGGAGTGACAGGAAACTGAATTGGGAACAGAAATTTTAAGTGGTGAGTCTGAACCAGAATAGCCTCACTTTACCAGCCTAAACCAGTGTCTCTCTCCATTCAGCTGTGCTGCAGAACCAACCTGAGCGACTTGCTTAGCTCCAGTGCTGGCTTCTAGAAAGCTGAAGTGAGATCAGTGAATCCACTCGTGTTTTAAGAGGAGAAGTGCTTGCATTTTTTTTTTTCTAATAAAATACTGTTTCCTACTTTGTAGCAGGTACTGGCGCATGACTTGAGCGTGGGATCATGCCCACCTCTTGGGAAGTGTTATCTGTTTTCTGCTTTTCTACCTCTCTCCAGTGGATATTTTGACTCTTTAGAGAGTTGTATGGAACTGTAGAGCAAGAGCATAATTTTGACAAGTTCAGTCCTGCTTCGATAAGAGTTCGAAGCTTATGTCCCATATTACTCCTCAAATGAGTAGGCTGACAAATTTGAAAAAATTAGAGAATTATGCTGGAATGATGTGGGTGAAGCTGATGGAGTACATGTGACGTGGGATAATAAAATGAATAAACAAAACAATAGACTTCTGTCCACTGGAATCTGTGGGGCAGCAGAGGAGAAAGGCAAGTTCAAATACAAAGTTCATGGTATATATAATTTTTTTTTTCTTTTCTTTTTTTTGCAAGATGAGAGTTCTCCATCCATTTCACCTGTCCTGGAAAGCCAAAGCACAAATGGGGATGCAAATGTTTGACCATTTGCTGTCTTGTTTTTGCAGACTGTCTGTCAGTGTGGCAATTTGCATGGTTGACAAGCAGGTCCTACTCCTGCTGTGTGGATGTGTTTGTGGTTTCTGTGCCAGGAGCAGGCAGAGACTCTCTGAGAGTTTGTGGGGATACCAGGCAGTGAGGGGAGGTCTGCAGAATATTCTGTATCAGGGACATGATCCCTGATAGGGGACAGGACCCTAAAGCTTTGTCCTCCGTACCCCTCATGTGTGGGTTATTCCCATGCATTGTACCAGTGTAGAGAAATGCCATCACAGAGGTAACTAGGCCAGTGGTTTTTGCAAGAAACTTTGAAGTTGCAATGAAAACAAGAGGAGTGGGATACACGGGAAGATTTCCAGGAGTTTTCTCATCTGTAAACATGAAAGTGCAGAGTCTGGATGTCCTTACTGGTAACCTGAGTGACTTACCAAATAAACTGTGTTTTGCCAGTAAATGTGTGCTGCCCACTGGAATTAGTCTCTCTGGATGATTTCCCTCTTAACTGTAGGCTTGGAATTAGTTTAGTGTGATTTAAGGTCTTCTGGGCTCATTGGGCCTGATTTTCTAAATTTGTTTAGGAATTTTTGCCAATGTGAAAGAAAGAGCAACTTCATAGACCTCCCTTCCCGAAGGGCATTTTATTTATGAAGCTTCTGATCTCTCAAACACACCTCTGGTGAGTGTTTGACCATCCAGTCTTCAGGAAGGACCTTTCAGGTCAGTGGTTCACAAAACTGTCCCTCCGTCCTTTCACAGCCCTCTGGGAAGACTCAGGCCAGAATTTGCTGACTTCCGAATTTGCTGACTTCCAAATTTGTGTGTGTTGATCCTAATTGAGGGAAGCATCTTTACACAGGGAAGACCTTAAGATGTGAAGAACCATTGTCATAAACACTGACCTGGATTTGTCACATGCCTTCATGCTGTCCCATAAAGCTGGATATGGCTTTAAGTAGAAGCTATGGGGCTTTTCTGCAGTGAGACTTGAGTACCCAAATGGACACCACCTTAATAAAAATTAAATGAGCAAATCACATCAGTGCCAGGAAGTACTGGTCATTCTTTTATTAATGTTCTATTTGAATGAACTACTTGAGAGACCATACTTCACAAACATAATTGCTCCCTCTTTGTCTCTCAGTCCTGCCTCTCTTTCAAGGTTTAATCCTTAAACCTGTCAAGACAAGTACACAGACATTTCTCTCTGTATGCATTGTACAACTAAGCTAATTTGATTGAAGATGGAATAGTAGTCCTGGTCAAGAATGGGAGTTTAACTGAAATACTTTCAAAATTTATCTGTCATTAGTGAAATATTTTCTAACTTGATCTGTCATTTTTTAATCCATGTTTCAGAATCCCAATGCATTTAGACTGGCTGCAGGAATGAGAGTTAATTATATGCAACACTCCTCTCAGCACCTGGAGCAGAGCTCTGCTTCCCATTGCATTATGGTGCTTCCATGCCAGAGGCTCTTACATGTTCCAGTTACTTCCAAAACTGCACCCTCTGTCCTCCTTCTCTCACCTCTTTATTTATTCCCACTTCTTCTCCAGTCTGAATCATCACCATGCTCTCTTCATCCACTTCTCTGCCTGACTGTCAGTGTTTGCCATCCACCACTTCAGTGCTTTTGTTCAAACTTGGAGGCTCTCAGACAAAAAAAAAAATTATTTCTTTATTCTGAGAAATGATCTATTTTAGTTGCACCTTCCCCCTTGCTGGGCTCATGACCATTCCCAAACATCTAGTTCTAGTAATTAATGTTAATGAAAAGGATAAACAATTAGAGGGAGAGTAAGGGAGTCATAACTGTGCAATATTGTGAGTTGGTCCTGTGTATTTTTATGCAGAGCTGGGAATTAACCCACAGGATATTAGGGATTTAAAAGCTGTGCATCCAGAGTGTCCCTAGAGGCTGTGTGGAGGCAATAGACATGGCAGGAGGCAGACAGAGCATCCTCTGAATATGTTGCTCTTTCTCTAGTGATGATAGGAGTTGGTAGGCAAGTGTGAGCAGTCTCCCGTTTAAAACACATGAATTTCAGTGGGGTGAATACCATTCTGTGCACATGTACACACACACGTGCTGTGCATCTCTGCATACACACATCTGTGCATCAGTTTTTTATAAATGTCTCTGCATAAATGCAACCCACAGCACTCAACGCATCGTTACAAGTACTTGCAGGGCTTTATGCCATGTATTCCATGCAGCCTTTGAGCTGTGATACAGCCCCACAGAGCAGTTTCCAGTTCATGTAACCTTAAGCAATGAACTTGGTGCTCTGCTGGCTTCGATTGCAGCTTTCCACAGGTGGGCTGGTGCTGTGAGAGTAGCTGGCCATCCCCAGCACCGACGGCTGCCTGCTCACGCCTGTGTTAGAGCTTTTCAATAGCCTTTGGAGTCATCTGCTCTGCAAGACTGCCTGTAACCTGTAATACAGAGACAGACATCATTACAGGCTGCAATGACACATGAAAGCCAATCTCCTGAGGGATGCATGAGTGCTGAGCAGCGCACATCCGCCTGTGCATGCCGAGCAAGGAGACATCCTGATAGTATTCAGTGCTTGTGCAAGGCTCAATTCTGCTTGCTGGCACTTTTTATCTCTCACCTTTCCGGTGCGAGTTCCTTGCTGTTCCTGAATGGCTGCTGTTTGTAGCTGTGTGTATTTGCCTCTGGTTTCCACATCCCCAGAAGAATGTAATTTCCCTGTCCTTTCTGTCCTTTCACCATCTGTGTTCCTCTTTGTCTTTACACTTCTTCCCTTGACCCTGCAGTCTTTCCTTCAGGCTGTTGCAGCTTTGCCCTGGAACTGTCTTGCTGGAAATGCCAGAAGCTTGCATTTTCCCCTTGCAGAGTGACAGTGATGTCACTCATCTCCTCAATGCACTTTTTGTTTGCTCACCAGAATTGCCTTGACTTGTTCATAGTGAATGTTGTATATTTGCTGAAGAGACACTTGTTTTGCTAAACAGTGTTGCTGCTCCCTGCTGCTATTCAGAAATTAATAGAAGGATTCTGATTGGTTTTATACCCTTGTTTGCACTTTTTTTTACCATTTCTTAGAGTTTCTTACCACTTCTTCAGGTTTTGTTCCTTAAAAAAAAAAACAAAACAACCAAGTAAAAATTGACTGGATGGACTTTACACCTGAACTTCCCAAAAAACATGCAATGGCAAGTTACTATGGGGTGGATTTCAGTCTGTCTCTCTGCATAAGGCTGGAAGTTGCAGCACTTTGGGAGATGATTCAGAAGCAGAAGAGCCAGCCCTGCCCCAGGGTGGGAAGGTGGATGGCTGGGTGTGGAAGTGAGTGGCTGACTTTTATCCATGTCCTGCAAAATCCTGGAGTCAGAGAGGTGCTTTTAGTTACCCTCTTCAGCTCGGCAGGACCACAGTGCTTCTGGAGATTTCCACACAGCCAACCACTTATTCAGGGGGTTCAGATTTCCCAAAGCTTCCCTTGATTTAGAAACAAAAATCTCCACAGCAGCTTTGTGTTCCTCCATCACTCTGTGCTCCAGCTCAGTATTGACATCTGGAGCCTGGTTCTTGGGCAGGGTGAGCACCTGTGGCCTATAGGGAAGTGGTGACTCTTTGAGAAGCTGCCTGATGCTGAGACCCCCCTGCAGTGGGTGTAACTCAGGTGTTTGTGTTTCTCTGGTAATGAGACCTGTCGTGTGCAGTGCTTGCTCTTGCCCCATTGACTGCGCAAGATTGATCCCTTTGGGATTTCAAAACACGCTGTAGATATTGAATAGCTGAGCCTCCTAACCTTTCTGCAGATTAGGTAAGTGTTATTGCTCAGCATTGTAAGGGGGTAACTGAAGATCTATCCCAGATGAATTTGATGAAAAGAGGTTAAATAACCTGCCCTAACCAAGAAGGGTGTGAGTAGTGGAGCCAGTGCTAAAAATCAGCTCTATCCACTGTTGGTTAGACAGAATTACTTTGCTGTCTCTTGCTTGAGGTGCAGATGAATAAGTGTTGTTTATGTTCTTGTTAGCCCATGCTGGTGAGGCATTTCTCTTTCAACATGCTGTGATCATCCCTATTCCTGGGCACTTCCTGACTTCCCAGTGTTATTCCTGGTTTGCTAGCTGGATGTGTGTGTTTATGTAGAGTAGGAATAAAGGCAGAGCTCACTCCTTTGTTACACTTTTAGGCAAGTTTGAACAAACAGAGGTGGAGACCAGGGCATCCTTTGTTTACATAAAAGTGTTTGAGAGTGCCAGCTGTTCCATTTCATCTTGCCTTAGTGCAGCAGCCAGTGGTGCTTGCCCTGGCACTTGGACCCACCAGGCTGTTGCCTGGCTTCTGCCTCTGATGCTGCTTCCTTTTTACAGGGCATCTTTTTCAGCTCTGGAGTGCAATTTCACACAACCAAAGGTCAGATCCTCATTCTTCACAGGCCTAGTGATACCAAATGGATTTTCCTAATGTTTTTGTAACATCATTTCATGAAGAAAACGAGAGCTGTAAGTGTGGAAGCATTTGACTTTGAATTTCTGAACACCTCAAAACAAGACCCCATCATCTAATGCTGGAGACCTGCAGTTTCACAGCAGGGTTTTTCCAACTCTTTTCCTTCACATCCCCAGACAAATGGGGTCTTGGAGACAAATCTGACCATTTTTAAAGCCTGGTTAAAAATGGTTGTGGTGATAACCAGCTGTCCTGTCCTGCCTTTGTGCTTGGTTGGACCTTCTGGTGTGTCTGACCAAGAACAGATCTCTCACAGTTAATATAACCTGTTCACCCTAATGCATCTTCATTTAGCTCTGGTGCAGTTTTTCATCTGTCTTTCAAGATTGTTTGTCCTACTTTCAACTCAGAGAAGAGCCAGACAATCTCATTTTGTCAAACAGGTTTACAGCAACTCTAAGAAGCTTGGTCTATATTTAATCTGTGGCCTATTTTCAACATAACTTAGCGCAGGAGGAGGTGAAGTCCAGCCCCTTTTCCTCTCCTGCTTGTGATTTCTGGAGGCAGTCTCAGAGGCATGTCACTGAGAGCTGCTGCCCCATCTCTGTGGGCTGGGAGCAGCTCTTGGATTTCTTTTGGCACCATCCAGCTCTAGATTCTGAGCAGCAAATTCATAGCATTTTTCTGCCTTGTACGCTTGTCTTGAGTCTCACTTTCCAGTACACTTCAACATAATGTGGTTGATGCCCAAACTGTACTTAGCTGTTGCTGAATGTGACAAGTGCTATGTCCCTCTGCCAAGGCGAGTGTACAGATATTGTTAGCCAGGATGTGGTATTCTTCATGCAGAAAAAGCCCCTCTGTGTTTTGGTTGGGTTTGATTTGGTTTTTTCAGACACTTAATGGAAAGCTTTATGGAGCACAATAATCTGTTGTCTTAGTGGGTGTTGATTTTGTGTGCTTTGACATAAGGCCCATAAGCCCTAACCTCAGTGTCTGAGGTGCTGTGCAAGCCCACGTCATAGACTGTCCCAGCCACAGAGCACTTACCTGTGCAGTGTCATGGTTTTGCACTTGTGGACCAAATTCTGCTCTTGAACACATTGGCTGATTCTAAGATCCATTGCTTGTCTGAGCTCATTGCATCCTACTTGACACTTGCAGTCAAGGCTCTCTGTTTCCTTTCTTCTCAGGTAAGCAGCCAAGCGTGATGCTCTTCTTCAGTATTTCTTTCCCCCTGCCAAGACTGTTTGCCTCCTCTTGCTTAGTAGTTTAGATGTCTGAGGCCGGGTTTCAAACTTTGGCTTATGTCTAAGTGCCTCTCACTCCCTGTTTTGTTTTGCAGGCGCTGGTTCGGCTTCCTCCCCATATTTCACAGTGTGATGAAGTCTTCAGGTTCTTCGAGGCTCGCCCAGAAGACCTTAACCCTCCAAAAGAGTAAGTGTTGTGATGGTTTCCCAGTGCTGCTCAGTACACTTTGATTAGCTGGAAGGAAAAGGTCATTTGTTTTCATTTCTGCTGTAGAGGTGGGAACGGATTTTGTAGCTTTCAAGCACTACCTAGAAAATGCCCAGCAGTTTCACGCAACCACCTTGGGTGAGTGGAGGACAGGGAAGTCAGGCAACCCTCAGACGCAATTTTCAGCCATCCTCCACCCACCTTTGCATTGTTTCTTGCTCATGGTTCTAATGAGGGAACCTCCCCTGGTTTGTGAGTTTTACCTGATAGTTATCACCAAAGAGTCATTTAGTTCCCAAAAATCATTGGCTCAGTAGCCAGGGGAAATCCTGCCAGTAAGCACTTGGCTCATAATTACCAGCTGCTTCTTTAAATGTACTCCTGCCCAGAGATACTTAGTTATCTGTAGGGAGCGAGATTGTGGTCCAGATCCAAAATTGTCTCTGGAGAGTCTATTCTTTCTAAGCAGGAAGCCAAGAAAAGGAGGAGGGAAAGAGTTCTCATTAAACACAAAATAGGATCATAGCCTTTACCTTGGAGCAGACAGGCTGATTCATGCTGATGCAGTTAGGGTTCACAGGACTAATTTATCCAGGGAAAACGTTGGCAGGAGGGTATTTACAAGCAACAGTGCTGCCTTGCCTGGTGTTTCCTTTTCTCGTTCATCCCAAACAGGATATATTTTACTGTACTTTGCAACAAGATTTTGACTTGGTCCCATTGTGTTTTGTGCTGCTTTGTTGCATGATTTGAAACTTGATTGCAGGTTCTGTTACCGTAATTTGCTTTCTCCCATGTTTGCACAGCCCTACTGGATAAGGGGAAATGGATGCAAAGCTTATGGAGTTTGGGCACTTCAGCACAAGCAAACCTGTAGTTACCAGAAAGATTTGTATTTGGCTTCAGCTGTCTGCTCCCATGCTGGTGACAAAGAGAGGAGAACCTTTGCCATTTGATTTCCCAGACTTTGTTTCTTGCACATGCATGGTTCAGTACAAAGGGATGTATTAGCATGTGTACTAAAGAAAACACTGCTAGCATCACTGAGAACAAAGTCTTTTTTTTGTTTCATGGATGAAGGAAAGAGAAGTTTTAAATCTAAAGTCTGGATAAAGAGCTGCTTTTTTTCTTTCCCTGTCTGGCCTTGTTTTAGAAAAATGTTTGGCAAGAATAAATATAGTTGCTTATTCCTTGTTAAACACATATTGCAAACTTAGAAAACATTTCAATGAAATAAGCCTGTCACACACTGATATCTGCTGATTATCAGTTTCCATTTAGGGTCTGCAAGTAGGTTTGCAAAGGCTGTTTGATCCCACAGCACCCCATTTGTGATGCAAGGACACACCCCTACGTGCCAGGCAGAAACAGACAGCTAGAAGAGGAGTTAGGTCCCAAGAGTTATGGGAGAGTTCACATGGAGGATCTCAAATGGACATTATGAGTCTGCTTGAAACTCCTGTCTGCTTTCTGTACTGATGCAGACCCTGCAGCACCTCTGCAAGGCAGGGGATTGAGACCCAGGCCCACCCCAGACATACACCAGCCATTATGGCTCACGTCCCTTGTCCCTACTCAAAGTTGTAGAGGGCCTGTTTGACAGCCTTGCAGGAATTTTCAAGTTATCCCTTCACTCCCCTCTGGAAAAACAAAAAAGACTAAATGTTCTCAGCCCAAGCCTTGCATCCTATTCCAACCTAGTAATAAGTGTGATTTATTTCCCTGGAAAATGTAGAGCAATAACCTGATTAAATCTCACTTCACTAATGTCTGCAAGACATTAATCTAGTTGGGTTTAAACAAATCCTACCTCGTCTTCTGTAAGCAAACAGATCTTAGGGAAGGTGTCTAAGGTTTCTGCTGGGAGTGCTTCACAAAAGATGTATTGTTGAAACTGAAGATTAGTCTCTACAAAAAGATGATGTAAAAGCCAACGGAAACATCTTAGTGTTTTTCTTCTGTGAACTGAGGGGGAAGGGAGGAGATCTGAGGCTCACTGGACCACTGTGTAGGGTCTGGGGGAAGGACACCTCCAGGGCGATTCTGAACCTCAGCAGGCACTGCAGGAAGGAGCACGATTCCAGAGAAATCCCAATTTATTCCCTTGTTTTGTTCCTCTGCCAAGCCCCTCCAGAAACAGTGAGCCCAACCCCTGTGAATTCAGAATTCCCTGGACCTCATGGTCCATTGTTCATCTCAATGGAGGTGGTAGGGCTGTAGCCTGGGGGCAGCATCTAGACTATCCTAATTATTTTATCTATTTCTTCAGCTGCTTCTTTTAGCCCTCAGCACAGAGGTGGTTTGTATGTTGATCTGTCAGCACAGATGTGGCATTCAACTTGCTGGGTTCAAGAACAATAAGCAAGTGACTCAGCCACCAAGGGATGGTAGAACAGAATTGCTTGTGCTGCCTTCGTGTCTCCTCTGTGTGCACAATGAGGTGATCTTTAGTTCCTTGTTGACCTGCTCAGTTTTTCTGCAGCAGCTTGGCCTCATAAGACAAAGCCTGACCTAGGGTTTAATTAACTAACGAATTTTTAGGAGTGCAGCGTTAATCCCATGTGCATTTGGGTTGTTGAGCCCAGAGAGTCCATTGAGTTACTGCATGTCAGTGACTGAGCATGTGCTTCCAGACAGAAGTACATGGAAGCTTAAACTTCAAGGGAGGAGACACAAAAATGCCATGTTTACCTGGCAGCTGGGATGTGCAGAGTGGTATCCATGCCTGTAGTTGCTGAGCCGTGGCTTGCAATGGTGCACAAATCTGTGTAGTGCTGCCTTAATTCAGCTGCAAAGCTGAGCTCTTCACTTCTGTTCCTATTGTCCTGAAAGAAACCAAAATTCCCCTGTAGTTCCTTAGGCGCTTTTACAAAAGAGTTGCTGGCTTCTTCCTTACAACCCTTCATCTGCCCTGCCCTTGCCTCCTCCCTGCTTCTTTGTGCGGTCCTGCCCGGGTTATGCCGTGTTTGGCTCTGCAGCAGCTCCCTACAGAGTCATTTCCTTCTGCTGCCGTGCTCCGGCTGCCCGCAGTGCCGAGCAGCACACAATCCAGCTGTAATAAAAGCTGGGCTTTCCCAGTGCTGTAATAATCTGGCCAATTTGTTCAGTTGGATTCACAGCTTAGGTTTTCTGTTTCCTGTTTTGGTGATGGTCCAGGCTTTCAAGTCCTGTGACAATAGGCAGAAGGTATTTCTTCCAGCCCATTAAATATCTCCTGGGTACAGCAGCTTACAGTCAGAGAGCTGGAGAGATGTCTCAAGAAATCTCAGCTTACAGGCAGAGAGCTGGAGAGATGTCTCAAGAAATCTCAGCATTCATACTGGCTGACAGTCTTCTCCAAGCCTGCTCCTGCTGATGGAGATAGCTCCAGGCCAGATAGATCCCAACAGCAGGTTTCCTTCATGTGACATGGGAGAGACCATAGGAGGGCACTGAATTCCTGTGTGGAATGGTGAAATGGCTTTTGCAAGGGAGCTGGAGGGCCATGGGGAGCAGTAATGTGCCAGACAGTGCTGGGAGCTCCAGCATCGGTGTTCCCAGAGCAGCTGCTTTGGCTGCTCTCGCTCCACCCCCTGGATTCCCCTGGAAGCTTACAGGGAAAGCTTCAAACCATTGGCCCTGGTACAGGAGGAGCAGTTTTCAACTGCTTATGTTTCCAGTATGTGACATTTTAATGTCTGGGCTTGTGTCCTTTATCATGCCCATGTGAGGGCCAGATCCTGCACTGCCCTGGGAAAAGGTAAGAAGAAAGTGCATTTTTATTTATCCATTGTTCTAAGTAAACACCATGTCACTGAAAACCATTCATTTACTGGATACTTCTGTTAATAATTACAATTACTGATAACTAAACCAGAGGTAGATTAATTTCAGATTTCTACTGGGGATTTAAATTCAAGGCTGAGGTCAGGCCAGGGCTCACAGTCAACAAACAAAATCTCAGAAACCAATTTTTTAAGTGATTCTGTTTTACTAGAAATAACAGAAATACCCAAAAAGTAGGATTAATCAATTAGACATTGCATATGGTCTACTGGTTTTAGGGCTTTTTTGCAGCAAGGTTCAAAATACCACAGCCAGATCAGTCGTGTGAGAGTTTGTTTTTTCTTTCTGTGTCTAGATCCAGTCTAAAGTGCAGATCAAGAGCCAAGGATTCAGTTCTCCTATAATCCCCCTACAGAAATGCATGCAGGCTCAAACAAGATTTCTGTTTAAACCACCACTTATAATATTAAAAGCTGAATTTAAAACAGTGTTCAATATCTGAGAATAATTTTCCTGTAAGAATCATAAAGCAATTTTCAAACAATATGCAAATCCAGAAAAGCTAGGGGACTTAGATGACATATTATGAAGGTTGATGCTGAAAATGGAGTTAATGCTGAAGGTGCCTTTACTAAAGAACAGAAATGCTCTATTTTGGTCTATAGCCATGAGCTTTACTGATCGTATCTCTATGAAATAAATATTGGTGTAGCACTCAGATGCTCTGAGTCAGGCAGCCAGTGTTAAATGGAAGCTGGATTCTCCTCTTATTCTTCATGTATTACAAATTCCTGATAAGGATACTGGAAAGAAATAGCCAAGGTAATGGAGTGACATTGCTAAGGAAGCTGCTTTGGTTTATGAGTGTATTGGTACTAAAGCACAGCTCCCTAATACACCTCTTATATCCATACACGAGTGTGTTTATATACAGTTGCTTCTGTTTCCCAAGTGTGTTTTGATCTGCCCTGTAATAACAATACAATTACCTATGCATAGAGGAGGAAAATTTTTCATGTGTGAAATATCTGTATGTATTCTGATTTGTTTGATATTATGAGAATATTTTCTCTTACATTTCATCCCTTATAGTTCATTTCTTGTATTTCACTTATACTTCATCGCCTTTGGATTGTGTTTCCCAACACATTGGACAGCTGTGTCTCTGAGCAGATGTGCTGTGAGGAAAGCTGGCATTCTTTTTTTGTGATTGTTCCTTCTTACAGGACTTACAGTACAGATAACTTCCACATCATTTAGGAATGTGGTCAGCACCATTTGATGACAATTGGTGTTACAGTCTGAACTTGGCACTGTTACTTTGACTGCTCAATGCACGCATTTTATTTGGGAAATTTGTCCCACTTGAGAAATGCAGAATGGAAGTTAACTTCCCTAAGAAATGCAAAATCAGAAAAGAGATAGAGGTTTTATCTTTGTGTGATTTTTTTTTACCTGGAAAGTAAATTATAAAACACAGAATGGGAAAAGTTCTGAATAAAGATTGTAACAGGATAAGGTAATTAAAACCCACTGTCCTGAAGGGCATCAAATATGTGAGCCCTGGCTTGACCTCAGCCTTGAATTTAAATCCCCAGCAGAAATCTGAAATAAAATATTCTCAAGTAATTATTTATTCACCTTCACTGAGATTTAGGTAGCTAAGGATGCAGTAATGGGTTAGGGCTGTGATTGCCAAGAGCCTTGCTTGGCTACTCCTACTTGGTCACCCAGCTCTCACTGATTTCACTGGGCATTAGGTACCACAGCTCTCTGAGCATCTCAGTGTAGTAGAGCCCCTGTGATTATTTTCTGAAATGTGCTTGGTTTAGGGCTGTATTACTAGTATTATTTGGCCTCAGCACCTAAATTTGTGGGAAAAATGTTTTTACGGCTTTTAGATTTCAGAAGTGCTTCACAGTATCCTGCTCACAGGGTGGGACTGTCCCAGTCTGTGGCTGAGAGGTCAGGCAGCCCAGGAATAGAGGAGGCAAGTGTGGCTGGTCCCCAGTTGTGCCCCTGTGACCCACAGAGCAGGAGCTCAGCCTGGGACACGGCCACTGTTAGCTGGGGCTGTGGTTCCCCCTGTGTGCACTGCCTTTCATCAGTGCTCCTGATCTCTGGGAAGGTCTCACTTGGAGATTGTTATCTTAAATAAACTAAGCCAATGAAGGAATGGAAAAAAGGAAATAACAGATTCATTACTCGTTCTCTTCTTTAGTTTCACATGGGACTTTCCCTTTTGTTTGTAGCATATAAACTGATTTGGACTGGAATATCAGATGGAGGTTATTGAAATTTGCTACTGGCTGCAGCATTGGTGATACCAGCAAATACCTCAGCCTTCCTGAGAAAAGATTGGAATCTTTCTCGCTAGTCTTGCAGAGAATGAAAAAAATAAATTACATGCAGATAAATATCAAACAATAAATTGGGAAAAACAGAAAGCATGCTAAATTAAATAGGTCCAGCAACCACAAAAAAAAGCTATAGAAAAATGGCAGCTGGAACAGCATGAGCTTTTATCCCTTGCCTTGGGTATCACATGTGGGTTAGCTCGTGGTTTTAGGCCTGAATGTGAAAGGACACAGAGCTGAGAGGAGCAAAGACAGTTTAATGTACTGGCAGTCAGCACTGGCAGCCAAGTGTACAGAAATAGTTTTTGCCTGGATTGGTTATAAACAGGCTGCAGGGTTTAAAAGTGGGATGCTGTCATGGGCACAGGATAGATTAAGAATAAACAGACTTACTCGAAATTCATCATTATGAGAATGAGATTAGAGCTCTGCCAACACCCAGCAGCTTCAGCAGTGGCACTGGACACTGCCTTGCTGGGGTGAAACACAAGAGAGTGTCGGTGCTGGTTAAAGGTCACTGTTTATGAGCACAAATTCAAAACCATTTCTTTTTTCTTTCACTGTAGAAGAGTAGTGACTGAGAGGTGTTTTGAAATGCAGAGATGTTGCCATTAGAAAAACTAAATGCCAAACTTGTTGGCTCAAGAGCTTTGTTCTGTCCAGTAATTTCTGTTCATATCCTAAAGGAGCAATCACTGCTGATAATTTGCCAATGCCTATTTTGAAGACTAGAAAGTAATAGTTTGCTTACTGTTTAACTTAAACCATAAAATTGCTTCCCTCTGGAGAAGTGGAGTGATTAATGCAGGGCATTGGGAAATCTGTTTCTTACTGTCTGATTGATTTATTTTGTGATATTGGAAAGCCCTCTTTCATCTCCTGGCTTTACCTGCAGAATGATTGCAGAGTTTTGGTTTCAGAGATTTGCTAAGAGGATTTGATTCTGGTAAGGAAATCCCATTCTTTCCATAGTATAGTTTTAGAAATGGCCAGTTACACAAATAATTTCTTTTAAAAAATCATCACTCAATGTTGGAAGAAACATTGCTTCCAAAATCTCTCAGGAAAGCTTCTTTCTGCTGGTGCTCCTAGATGCAAAACCAGTTAGAAAGTCAAAACAGTAAATTTATGAATTTATGGCAGTGGGGGAAACCTGGGCTAATGAGATAGGATTGGATCAGAACCAAAATAACTGGATTCAGAGATTATCAAGCTTGTTCTGAAGGATTTGGAGCACCAGTTATCCTTGAGCACTCACTTCTAGTGAGGTTTGGCTCAATGCCACGGCATCTTCTGGAGTTCCCTGTTTAAAGAAGGGTGGTGCTTGGTTTGCAGCCCACAGGGTTGAATTGCCCATGCTGACAGACACAAAAGAGATCTTTAGCTCCACACAGAAGAGAAGTGTCTGCTCCTGATGTTCTTTGTGGATAAGCCTGGAACTGAGGAGAGGAAGAGGGATAGGGACTTCCTCTTCTTATCTGGGTTTCTTGCTCTGGTGAGCCCCTGCTGGCAGGTTAATTGCACACTGAGGTATCTGTCACCATTGACTCAGCACCTGCCAGGCAGGAGGAGATGGGGTGGAGTTTTCTATTCACTAAATGACAGAATTGAGTATAGCCTGTCTTGTCCTCTGTGTGTCACATCTCTGGAAAGAAAGAATAGGCAGCTTATGTTGCAGATATGATTATATCACAGAGAAGAACCCAGCTTGTCATTGCCATGTCTGTAATATGGTCGCACTCTTGTTTAATGAAGATCTTCTTTCACTCTGAAGAGGAGGACACTAGGGACAGACATGCTCAATGGGGTGGTTGCTGCCAGAGTGATAAATTATCCTCCAGTGGTACCTGGGGTCAGATGGGATTTTTTCAGTGTTCTGCTCTTCCTAATGTTGATTGCTGTGTAATTTTGACATTGCTTATCTGGAGAGTCCCTTTGTTTTTAGCACTGTTGAGGATCAGTAGCCTCACTGGTTATAAAAGGAGGGTTTTTTTAATGGACACGTGCCTAGTGAGACCCTGTGTGTGCTTTTGACCTGTTTGGGGGCAAAGTAAGGCATCCCATTAGATTTGGTAGGGTTTTATCATGCTGTAAAGTATGTGACAAGGGAAGGCATTGCTTACAATGCATTTTAATGCTGTTGACCACAGACCAAGAGGAGCTGAAATCTCACATTTATTTAAGGTGAAGCATTTCTGTCTAAACCCTGGTGAGCAGAGGTGATGTTCCTCAGTAAACAGGACTTGTGAGAGTCTCTGGCACTGCCCTTTGCATCCAGCAGTTGCCTCTGAAGAGAGAGGAGGAAGCCTTAGCAATCAAATGATGCTGAACAACAGGTAAAGCAAGTCATGTCTCTCTGGAGAGCTGCTGCCTCTTGTGCATTTTGTTGAGATGAGAGCTAGGTTTCATTTCTGGCTTGGTTGAATCATATTGTTATTTTTTGGTGTACCTGTCTTAACCTGTCCACCTCAGGCCACCAAAGAGTTTGTGCCAGAAATCCATCCCATTACATACACAGGTGTTCTGTGTTTGTCACAGAGATTTGCATTCAGCTCCCAATGCTATGGCAGGTAAAAATCTTGTTTATAGCAAGCCTGGAAAGAAAAAACTTTTGTGGCAGTAGGGAGCCATCCCCTGGAGTGTTGCACATGTCTGAGGTGATCTCTTTTGCTCTGTCTTCTGTCTCTTGAGAAATGGAGAGCCTTTAGGACTCTGTATAAAAAAATACCAGACCTCAAGTGGCTCTGACTGAAGGAGACATAGTGATCTATTGGTGGATTCATTTCCACCCTTTCCATCTTCCTGACTGGTCTGCTGCTGACTGTCTTTCATGCATGCTGTTCGCAGAAACACAAGCAGAGGATCAAATAACAACATGTTTTGCCTCCAAACTCTGGAATGACTTATCATGTTATCAAAGCTTTTGATTTAATTGAAATTTCACAGATAACCCTAGACCTGCTTTTAAGTGCAGACTCAAGAGCCAGTGGGAATTCAATTAACCACCCTCCCATCACACCACCACCCCCCTCTTTTAATGCTCGGGTCTTGTTTGGGAGTTTTATGGAAGGGATTTGCTACTGCTTATCTCCAGCTAGAGCTATGTGTCTGGGTTCAAAGATACCCTTGGTCTTTGGGCCTCTTTCTTTTTCCAGTTATGCCAGAGTTTGATTGGAATGACCCTGCTGACAGTAATGGACTATTTGAGATTGACACTGATGTAAGGATTGCAGAATTTGCTGTGTTTAAAGTAGAATTCTTTCCTTCTTTCCTTGTTCATCTCTTAAAACAATTGGCCTAAGCTCAGGACGATGTTCATTTAAACAGACTGTGGATATATAGTGAATAGAGGATTGACTGTGGCTTTGCAATACTTTACTATAATCTAATAAATGCTGGTTATTTGCTGGATTCCTGCAAGCTGTGTTTGCTTCCCAGCTCCAAGGAGTTTTAATAGCCACTCCAGTAATGCTGACTGCAGTGCACTGTGGTGAACCTCAGAACATTGTATATGTCTGATTACATTTGCTTTCTGTTACAGTCTTGTGGGTTTGAAAAATCAGAGCAGTTCAGGCTCATTTGGGAACCACCACAAGAAATCACCAGCAACCTGAGATTGCTAGTGCTTGAAAATACAAAAGAAGAAAACGTTGAGTGTTTGGGACCAAAAAATGTCTATTTTGCTGTATGAGAAGTCAACCATGGCAAAAACTGTAGGGTTAGGATGGCTGGGGCACCATATCTAAAAGATAAACCTTTTCCTTTCCTGCCCAAGCATGCCAGGAGTGAAGTGTGAGTGACTCATGCCAGACACAGTGTTCATCAGAGGCTCAGAGCTGTCCTGGTGCACTAATGAATGAGCAATGCTGTTGTCTTTGCTGCTCCCCGCTGGATAGATTGCTGGTCCTTTTCCTAGTGGTTTGAACCTCAGCAACATCATCCTCTCTTGCTAGGGAAGCTGCATAGTCCTTGAGGATGCATAATTAATCTTATTTCAAAATGCACTATTTTGTGGAGAAGTGGATTATCCTCTAAATCTGAGTAAAAGTGGAGCTTTCTTTTCATGAAAACATTTGACCAAAAATGAACCTGTCAATTCCTGGTGAAATGTGGTCCCAAATCCCTGAAACCAAATAGTTTTCACCGGCCCTACTGAGCAGCAGGCTGGCTGTGGAGTGAACAAATGTGTACAGAGCCATCTGGAAGATGGCTTTGCAGGTGACCCCTTCTGCAGTAGTGCCCAGGTCTCTGCGTGCTGCGTGGCTGGGACTTGATCTGCCTCTGGCAGTCCTGTGGTGTGTCTGGTCCTGCCTGCATAATTCCTCAGCTCTTCAGTGGACAGCTCTGGGAGAGCATCAGCCATGTGGATGGCCCCTTTCTCCTGTGCCAGCACCTGGCAAGCAGAAGAAGGACTCATGAATGCATCAAATTGTAAGTCCTGGTGCAGCCCTTGGTTAGGGCATGGAGAATATTTGGGCCATAAAAGAGGAGCAGGAATGGTTTTGCTATGAAAAAGCCCAGCCACAGCACTGTGACACTTGCAGTGTTGCCATGAATTTTCACCCCAGGTGAGGACAACCAGTTCAGCTGTTTAGAAGACAGGAGCAGAAGGTGGGATGTCATCAATCCCTGAAAATAAGAGCAAATGCAAACAAGGTATGTAGTAACTGGGGCAGCTTTTACTCTTGTAGTGGGAACCAGTTCCTCTTGCCAGTGTTCTACATTTCTTCTTACAAAATGGGGCGTTTTAGCTACAGCTCCTAAATTTGGGTGGCATATGGGTAAGAAAACTGAGCACTTTCTGTGGTCCCAGTGGCAGGGTTCTTCAGCTTGCACATAACCTCTGCTGTCCCTGAAGCTGGTGACCTGGATGCTGAGGCATCTTGCCGGGTCTGGCTTAGTTCCTTCACCTCCACACCTACGTCTGTAGTGAAGCTAAGGGCCAGGGTACTACAGAAACGCTGCAAACAGCTGTAAACTCCTGCAGCGAGAGGTCAGTGGAAAGCTCGCTCATTGTTTGTCTCCTGTCAATGCACAAAGCAGGGCTCTGTGGGACGTGCAGCATCAGTAACTCCTGATGCAGCAGTGTCATCCCCTGGGGCAGGAGGAGCCGCTGTGGCAGAGCTGCACAGGCCATCCCAGCTAATGAGATGCTTTTCTTGCCAGCCCTGATAAATAGGCTTCTGTTAATGTTCATTGTTATCGTGCTCATGCTCATCTGAGTGTTGGGGAGGGGACTGTGTTACAGATGCTTGGCTGAGGGAGGGCAGGGTGACCTGTGCTAGCGAGTGAGAGAGACAGCTCTGGAGGTGGGCTGGGGTTTCAGCAAGAGGCAGACATCCAGCAGATGAGCAGAAAGCCTTGAATCCCTTCAATAAAGTAGTATGTCCGAGTGAGTAGTCGCAAGAAGTAGGAGTTCTGAGGAGAACGGAGATAAAAGGAGGCTTTCAGGCAGGAGAGGGGATTACTGCTTTTTCCAGATGTAGCATTTGCATTTGGAGAAGGAGAACAGCCAAAAGGCCAGGCTGATGAAGGATGCTTTGTGGTGCTTCCAGCCTGTGAAAAAATGTGGTTCTTTGAAAGTTATGTGCTTTTGGATTGTTAGGCAAGGGATGAAACAGGCATCATAAGAGCAGTCCCTTTCCCCCTCTTCTTGTGGAAGGCTGGTCTCCAGTGATTCCAGTGATTTATATAATCAGTACTTTTTTTTTTTTTTAAGTACAGTCTTGGCTCAATCATTCGGCATCCTCATAAATCAGAAAATTTTGTCCTTGCAGATTCCTGACAAGTAGTTTGTATTTAATTTTTTTGTGGACAGGCATATAAACTACTGGTCCCTGGTTTATTGCCCAATACATCCTGATCTCTGGCAGGATAAGCAGTGTTTGAGGGAAGATTGAATTAGTATCAGCAAACAGAGAAATTGGGGCTTTAACAAACAAATGTTGCTTTCTGACATGATTTTATCTATCCTAATATATGCTCAGAAAATCTCCAGTCTTATCTCCACTTCAGATTCATTCAGTTCAGCTATACTTACATGCCATGGAACTGTATAAGTAGAATATATGATGATCAGTCTAAGAGAGCACTTACCCAAAACAGACAAAAATAAACCCATTTAACAGCTTGCGGCTCTAGTGGTCCTTTGCAAGTTCCCTGAAAAAGTTTTGCCAGTCATGTCTGTTTCTTCTTTTAAGGCTTTATTTTCAAAACATCAAAGCAAATTCCTGATTTTGAATGAAGTAGGACACAGCCCAACAGAGACACATGTCAAAAAAATTTTCACCTCAAGAGTAATGCACCTAGATAACATTAAACTTGCCATCAGTCTCATCCTGAGAGCAGCCTCCTCCTGCCCCAGACATTTATGATGCACATGGGTAGTTTTCTACACAGTAACTGCATTGAATTCAACAGGAGCACACGTGCACCCAGAGTTATTTGTGTGCATATGCATGTGGATGTTTGTTTGATGGGAACGAAAAATTCTGGAGAGGGCTGGGATAAAAAGGAGGTTTATTCATCAGTAGCCCCCTCTGCAAATCATTTTGGTTCTTCTTTCTTGCCTGGAGATGGGCAGGTATGGAGTATGTGCACACATATTAGGGCCAACACACAACAGCTTTAACTGGAATAAGTCACCAGCTTTCAAGGGATGAAAGGATCTACTCTCAGAGACTCCTAAACACAGATACCACAAAACAGCAGAAAGGCTTAACTGGCCTGATCATTTAGAGGTTTGATATAGCAAATAATTTGTGTGTGCCCTGGATGCTCTTTTTCTGCATTTATTTTTGCCACCTTTTCATTAAAAAATGGAAAAAAAAATCCACAAAACTAAGAAGGGCATGAAAGCAATTAGGTATGTATCTTCATGTGTGTCTTTGAGGTGACCTTATAACTGTGTAGCTGTAAAATCAATGAAGCATCAATACAGTCTCCATAAGGGAATGCAGCCACTCTGAGAGAAAGCAATAAGCACAAGGCTGTGTAGAGCACCTTTGTTGGGTGTACTTGCTGTAAAATCCTGTCAGATACCATTTTCACTGTGGTCTGTTCACTTCAGAGGGATTTGGATCAGAGGGAATTCATCCATCAAAGAGGGCTTGGCAGGTCTCATTCTGGTGTAATGGACTAGGTCACTGTAAGGTATCTAGTGTTTGTTGTAGGCAATTTGCTTATTGTCTCCTATTCTACATATGTACCTAAATCTTTTACAGGACATTTTTACATTGTTCTTTGTTCTTATCTCTTGCTTTCTTTTTGCTTTCTTACCTGTCTGCTTTATCCCTGACTGCATCAGCTTCTCTGCCTCATGTTGGCATATCTTTATTTGTGTCATTTTCAGCTGTCTCTGGTTTTTTTCCCATTATCCTTACATCCCTTGGATAATGTTTTCTTCCTTCTCAATATGTTCTGTGCTGTTTCCCCCAGCATTGCTCCACTTATTTCTATTTGTCCCACTGGTACTCTGTTCATTGGTTTTATTTGCTCTCTGATGTATTTCTTCTATCACTTTCTCCTTTCCCCATTTCTTTTCATCCCCAATACCACATAAGGATCCCAGAGAGATGACAGAAGGTACACAAGTTGCCACATTGCTGGATTAGATGTTTGCATAGAGTACAGCCAAGATTAGCCAGTCTGGGGCTGGAACAGAAACTGGGAGCAAACCCTGTGCCGCCCTTAGATGTGTTAGTGGCCCTGATAACTAACCCTCAGCAATGTGGGGAAGCCTGCTTTTTTGCCTTGCTAAAGGCGGCTCTTAGGGAGAAAGGGAGAAGAAACATAACTCAGCAGAAATAAAATCACCAAGGTTTTTTGCTGTTTTGTAACCTGTAATTTTTGTAGAAGTTGTCTCTGTGATCTGCCAAACAGAAATTCATCATCACCAGCCTGGAGTTCCTGGGTAATTAATCTTCTGTGGTGGATAAGGCAGGCTGGGTTCTGAGTCTGCAGGCGTGGAGAGCTGTGAGCTAACCTGCAGCACTGCTGAACCTTTTCTCTCTCCTCTACTTCTCCATTTTCCCATGACCTTAGGGGAAAAAAAAAAAGAAATCCCCACTTCATAGCTCTTTCTTTTTTCTAAGTCACACTTTATGGAACACAGTTTTAATACTGTATGGTGCGTGTTTAATGATGTCCATATGGGTTTGTGGGTACAGGAATTAAATACATAACAGTTCACAATGACATAACACGGAAATGCAACTCCCACAGTGCTGGTGTGTAGGCTGTAAAGGGTTATTAATAAAAATGAAGGTTTTAAATAGAAAACAAGCTTAGCAGCACCGTTTTGGCCTCAGGCCCATCTCTGAGTGATGGAAAAAAAAAGAGGCTGGAATATATGGTCTTTCCTCAGTACATGAAAATAAATACATTTTACCACCATCCCCTGCTAAACATTTCAGAGAGAAAGCTGCAGGCCTGATGCATGGCATCTCTCTCCAATCAGAGCCTGAGCTCAGGGAGGTCTGGAGGGGATATTTCAGCAGGGTGCAGAACACATCAAACAAATACTAAAGGGGAGATTGATGCCTTAGATTATTAAAAGGGGGTAAGGCCACGGTGTTTTGATTGGCAAAACCTTTCAACAGTTGGACATTAGTATTTCAGAAGAGCAAACCATTCTGTTTGTGGGTGAGCCAGGAAAATAACAACTCCCACAGTTTGGGAGAATGACCTCAAGGAAATCCCATCCTGTCTTGTAACTAGAGTTGCTGGATCAGTAAGACAAGGAAATTGCATAATGTGCCTATTAATATTATAGACAAAGAAAAGCAAGTTTACTTTACTATGTTCGGCCTTGTTCCCTCTGTAGTTGCCCCAACATTTTGTTTTAAGTGTTCAGAATAAATGACACAGCAGTGGATGATGTGCTGAGCATCTCCCTCTGAATGCTGTGTCTGAGATATGTCTGATTTCCCACTGCTTGTTAGTGACAGGAACTGTAAGGGCAGCACCAGCATTAATTGAACGTGTCCTTCTGTCTTTACCCATGTTTTTGCTGCAGTTTTAGCTGGTCCCAGAGCAAAACACAAAGATTTAACTGTGCACAGAAGAGTCTGTGGCTTGGGATTTTCCACCTTGTGGACATCTCTAAATTACCTCCAGGTTGTAGAGCAGGATGAGATCAGTGCTTCACAGCTGTTGCATAAGGGTCAGGACATGCCAGAACCAAAAGTGATCCTGCCCTGCTTTCCGTGTTGTGAAATCCCTGTACCCACAGCTGTGTCCCCCTGCTCAGTCTGCTCACATCCTCCAGCTCCAGCCCCACGCTCACCTCAGCCCATCCTCACATCCCTGGATTCCAGCAGACACCTTTCCCCAGCAGATGGCCATGGAGGATGCAGAAGGAGTGCAGGAGGAATAAGACTTTCTTGCTTTATCTCGTGCTGCCTGGGACAAATTCCCACTCCCTGCCAGTTCCGTGGTGCCTCCAACTGTTGTTCATTGTGAGGCACAGATGTTGTTAGCTCAGTGGCTTCTGTCCAGCCACCAGATACTTCAGCAAAAGAGAACTCAGCCCGTTTTGTGGAGTTGGAATTCAGGCTGAACAGATGGCATCGCTTTTTTTCTCACCTGACCGTAGCCGGGACAGTGAACAGAAATGTGGGAACGTGGCACAAAATACTCTCCCTATGCACCAAGTCCTGTGCTGCTCTGTTCACCCTGCAACCTCCTGGCTTGAAACCAAGATCCTCCTCTAAAAACTGGTTAGAAAAAATACTCCCCTCTTGTGTTCTGCCAGAAGAGATTGCTGGGCTCTGTCACCCAGGGCTTGCTTCCACCCGCTTGCTGCTGTACTCTGGGTCATCTCAGGCACAGCTAAAGCTTCTGAAAAGTGGCATTAAGTCTATTTTTCCAAATTTCATTATGTTGACAGATGTCAGTTGTTTGTCTTCTGAAACTGGTCTTTTCAAAAATAGGTATTCTGTCCCTTTAAATAACACAAACCACATGGGAATGGATTATTTTTGTCCCTAGCTGTCTATAATCTATCTTATTTCTTTTTTTAGTGAAACCAAAATCTTCCCAGGGATTGTTCCTAATAATAATACTGAAAAGAAAGCATCATGTAAGTCATCCAGTATTAGCAGTGGCAATAGTACTGCACTGCCCTTCTATAGACTTATCTCAGTGTACACCTCGAGGTATGGCCCAAACATGAACCCTCTCAGCTTGACTGTGAAATACAGGTTTTATTTTAGAAGCAGGGAAGCAAAAGTATGAAAGTGGTTTTGAAAGGTCACCAAGGATAGAACAGGAGCCAGAAGGTCTGGATTTTAGCCTCATGTTGTGACTCTCGGCATACTTTCTGCTATTTGCCTCTGCACACACCCCTAGCATGCCAGCAGTTTGACTTGCTGATACACAACTTCCAGGATCTACAGAAGTGGGTCAGAGTCCATGTCAATTTTTGCAAAATTCTGTATTTGAGGAAAATGTGCTAAAGAAATACTGAACTAGTTTGCCCCGGGCTAAAGGAGAACTACTCTTCAGGATGCCCTTGAATTCTCTGTACTGGTCTCACAGTGCTCTAAAAAAATAGTCATTCATCCCCTGCTCATCAGCATATGAAGGGGAACCTTTAGCTCAAGATCAATCTCACCCTGTTGTCTTCTTCCCCAGACTGTGGTGAATTGCCTGATCTGAAGGCCCCCCCCCCATATGAACAGCAGATACCTGTGCAGAAGTGACACAACAACCAGCCCATACCTCTTCATATGCCAGGACAGCACAGAGAGCAGGGTGGACTGTAGCTGTGATGTGGAGGAAGAGCCCACATTTGTGCCCTGCTGTCTCATGGCAGTTCTGGAAAGGATCATGTGAGCAGGGAGAAAGGGAGGAGGGCTGATGGTTACCTGCATCTCCCTCTTCTTCCTCATCCAAATCTCTGTAAGAACTGGGAGCACAGTCTGCTGTAGAAGATAAATTGCTTAGGAGCTTACACTTTGTTTGAAATCACCAGTCTGTGTGGGGTTGCAAGCTTGGCTCCCTGTGACACTTGCCTAGATTATTCCATCTGCAAGTCCTTGTCCAGAGCCAGCCCTTGGTGTCCCTTGATGTCCTCTGCTCTCCACTTCAGCCCTGCCCCACTGTTTGTACCCCCAGCCCCTGTTTGAGCAAGAAGGTTTGGCTGGGGCTGTTCAAGCTCTCAGGCAGATGTGTACTTTGGAGCTTGAGCAGAGCTTTCCTTCCCAAGGGGGTGGAAGAGGGATGTGTCAATAGTGCACTGCCCTTTCCCTGGCTTTGTTCCCTCCCTGCCTGTCCTGTGTTTCCCATCCCTTCCTCTTGTGTGAGTTGCTGTGTGGGCTAACATGAGCACAGCCACCTTGCACAGACCTTGAACTGCCTGGCCTCCCTCCCAGGAGCTACTAAGACATTCCCTTGGCATGTACTCCATTTACCCACACCACGTGGCCCATGCTTCAACACATCTTTCCCTCTCACAGGACCCTTCACTACTCTGTACCTTCTCACTAATTCTGTGGTCACCAAATGTGTGGTCTTCCCAGCAGCTGGTACCCTGCAGCATTCTGACCAGAGCCCCTCTGCTCTGTCCTCTGTGGCCACTGGTGCTGAAGACAGACCTTGTCCTAAGCAAAGCTGTCCCTGAGTGTGCCCGTGCCAGTGGGTGAGAGAATGCGCCCTTGCATGTGGCTTTTGTTCTCAGTGCACAGCCCACCTCCCAGAGCAGCAGATAAACACAAACAGCCTTTTTCTGCAGTCTAATGAGCAAAGCAGAGCTGTGCTTCTGAGCTGGTCCTTTAACAGCAAGGGCATCATCACGTCCTGAGCCTTATGTAAGTAAATCTGTCATCAAGTTTTCGTCTTTCTTTTGTATAACCTTATGTAGCAGCTCATCTTAAACTTGTAAAAACATTTTGTGGGAAATTATGCGTAGGAGGTGGGCAACTCCTTCCATGTATTGCCAGCTAATCTGTAATGCTCTTCTTTATCATAACAAACGAGGCAGGTTTCTCAAAAGCAGTATCTCGTACTGTTCCTTTATGTCTTTCCTTCTGCTTTAAGTCTGGGGATGGGGTTCTGCCCTGGACGAGGGCACAAAACATGGAGCCAGGACTCCTGGTTTCTGTCTTGAGCACTGGATGCTCATGGCTCTGCTAAATCCTGCTTGTGAAGTATCTTTGTGAACTGGAAGGGGCTGTAGGCATTCAAAATACTGTGTTCAGCCACAGATGTTATTAAATGTAGAAGAGGTAAAAAATCCCAGTGTCATGAAATGCCCGAGAAGCCAGGAAACTGGAACTCTATCATCTGTTCTTAAGCTGGTGCCTTGCTCTCCCACTATCCCAACATCATTTGCACTCAAAGCTCAAGGTTTTTGCAGTTCCTTGGGACAAAATGTTCTGCACGCCCTGGGATCTGTCATCATTTCACATGTCTCCTGTTCTGCTGAGCCATCACCCCCTTCCTTCAAGCTGGTAGGTGGCACAAGAGGTATCACATCATCCCTGTGGAGGAAACCTTGTACAAAAGTATCTTGGAATCTGGCAAAGCGCAGCTCTTTTTCTACAGCAGGGCTCATCTCCCCTTCAGTGGAAATTAAGTGTCTAAATCTTTTTGTCTTTCCCTCTTTGTCAGTTTTACAGTGTGCTCTGGGGTGAAGTTTTGTCGTGCTGCATTTATTTCTCCTCGCCAAGACCTTCTTTATGGCTTTGATTTAAACAAAGTCCAATCAGATGCAGTGAAAGGCCGTCATGTTCCAGTGCTGGGGATGGGCTTTGAGGGCTGTTTATCTTTTTTTCCAAGGATAGCAGCACATTTGTGTTTGTGTGGTGTGTATGTCTTGGACTTACACAAAAACTTAAGGATCTGATTCTGGTGGGTCATGCTGGCAAGTATCCAAACCCATAAATCTGGTCACTGTGCTTTTCCAAATGTTTATTGTGCTGTTTAAGCTTTTATGGGCTCTTGTGTGTATTACATATGGTCTGAATAAATGTAACTCAGTATTACTGTGCTTAGCTGAGAGGCAGAAGAGCCTCCAAGGGGATCATTAGAGCTGGGGCAGCCAATGCCAGAATTTGGAGATGAGTTTCTTGGTTGAGCTTTGCAGGTTGCAAGGAACTTCAGCCCTGTTCTGTTGGTTTCTAAATGCCGCTTGATCTGAGGTTGCAGAGGTGGAAATAAGAAGCAGAGAGTTGCAATTTCTTGGATTCAGTACAGGATTCTTGCAACAATTCTCCCCTATCTGAAACACTAATAAAAAGGACTGGACTTTTTATGTATTTGCTGCATTTCCTCTGTGCTGCTGCTGCTGCCTGTGGCAAGGTCTGCTCTGATTGCCAGTGGGACTCAGGAAAAGACTTTAGGGAATCAGTGAATGCACAGCAGGGCAAAAATCACCTGGGTCGCTGTAAGCGAGGAATCACCAGCAGACTGTCTCAGAGTCAAGGCTGCATTGCTCCTTCAGACAGGTGGCAAAGAGGATCCATTCCTTGTCCCTCTGAGCCAACAGCTCCTTGGTTATCCTGGAGATCACACATGAGACAGCCAGGCTGAGCTGGTGGGAACAGGGGCAGGACTTGTGTTGGAGGGACAGCAGTGTGAGTGGTACCTGGCCCAGGCCATCTCTCATGCCATAGTCTCAGCAGCATGCAGGGAGTGTGCTACGGTCCTCTTGCTTCACATCCTTACTCTCTTCTGTCCTGACTGGATTGAGGGAATAAACTGCAGATTAAAACCAGCCAAACTGCAGCCAGCCCTAACAGCTGTCACACAGCCAAGCCAAGACCTTGGGGCATTCAGAGAACAGCCTGTGGTCAGCTCTGGGCTTCCCTCCACTGGGCCAGTTCACCTTCTGCTCCAGGCAGTCCTTCCAGGAGCATCACTTCACTTCCACTCTAACCCCACTAACTCCAGGAAAATACAGGCTCACAGCTGAGCTTGCTGCCAGCACTGTCCTTCTTCAGCTTGGGCTTTCTGCTCCCTCGCCTCTGCCCTGTCTGGCTATCCCACTTTCAGGTTTGGGGCAGAAACAGGTTTGTATTTCTGCAGCAGACATACAGGCCCCTGTTAGGGTTGGCCATTAGAGCTGATGTACCATCAATAATTGCTCTTTGCTGGGGGACAGGCTGAAATAGTGGAGGCTTCACAGAGGTATTGGGAGGCGGAGATGAGAATGGAAAGAGTGGGGAGAAGAGCAGAAGCACTGGGAATCTGAGTTGGTCCTTTGGCTCTGGAGAGCTAGATATGACACTGCAAAACCTATTCTTACTGCTTTTTATTTATTTGATTTTCATCAAGACTAAAACTCAGATATCCTCTCTGTGTCAGCTCAAAGGTTGCACCAGTGTAAAAATTGCTTTAAAAGAAAGAAGTGGAGAAAATATGTGCTTGTAGCTGGAGCAAGAGTGCTCCTGGCTGCAAAAATGGATATTTTTCTCTTCTTTCCCTGTTGCTTCAGGCCAAGGATTAAAGTGTGGGTTACTTCTGGCTGTGCTGATAGGAGCAAAACCTCAGGTAACTACTGCAAATACATTTAGGGAATTGCTTATACCAGGTCCCTGATGCTGGATGCTGTGTGCTGGGAGAAGGAGTGACAGCCCACAGCTGCAACCCACTTGGATGTGGAAGTGTAAATGCTGTAGACCTAAATTCACAGGAGCATGGGAACACTGAGTGATATCATAGTGTTTGGACAACTGAAAGAAGCAAGGCAAGGGAAGACAGCATCTTTTGAGTCTCACAGAACCTTTTGAACCATTTTTCTCCAGATAGAGGTTTTTCCTGTGACCCATAGGACATGAATCCATTTGGTGCAAGGTCATCTACAGAAGAAATCTCTTCTGTAGCACTCTCCTCTCTTTGACCTTGAGGCTGCTGACATCTCTTGGGTCAAACAGCAACGTGGGAAGGATAAATGTAAATAATGGGTAGCACTAACATGCTGGTTGTGTTTGGCTTGCATGATACCAACAGCTTCACCAAGCCCTGGCTGGCTGAATTGGGTAAATAATAATAGAAAATAATAGGAAAGTAATAATTCTGGCTTGCAAATGGCTTCCCAAACCCAGCATGCACCTGAAGTTGTCCCTGTGCTCTGCTGCAAGGACTTTCCTTAAACTGCAGTGAGTGAGAGAGGCTGGGAACCACCTGCCCACAGGGTGCTAGCAAAGTCCAGCACTTGGGGAAGACCCTGCAAAAAACTCTTTGCTTCAAGATTGGTGCTGCAAGGACGGACGAGGTGTTTGGCACAGCGAGCAACCTTGCAGGGATTGCGTAACATCACAAGGCAGACACCGTGTGTGATAACGCTGTTGAGATCAGCTGATAACCCTGGGGATACATCAGTCCATAGGGATTTTATGGTTGGTATGAGGTGGGGCACTTTATTACTTAGCTTTGCACCACTGTGCATCCTGCTTCTGCTGCTGCACTTGGGTTCTGCTGCTTTGACCTGGAGGAAGGGTTTGAACCTGCCTGTATAGAGCTCACAGAAACAAAGGCATTGCAAAGTGCTGCCTTGGCAGCTGAGAAACATTCTCCTTCCCCTCATTCAACCCAGTGACTCCTCAGCAAGCTGTTCCCATTAAAAGCTGAAATACTACTTCCATCTCTATATGCTGCTGCTCCCCAAAACATGTGGTTGATCCTGCATTTTGTAAGGAAAAAAATAATACTGACCATGGGCAGAGAGACTAAGGTGAGCATTATATAAATCTGAGGTGGGCTTAGGATGTGGTGTCACAGCACCAGTTTTTGCCACTGGAACTGATATTTGAAAATGTGTTCTAGGGAAACTCTCTTATTGAATTGATTCTTCCCAAGTTGAGGAAGTCCAGACTAGTTTGGAGAGCAAATTCCAGAGTCTTGGAATATTGCAGCCACCTGAGCACCTACTACATAAAGACCTTTAAAAGTATGTTGCTAACAGGAAATGCTACCCAGAGTTTCTTCACTTCAGAATGTAAGGCCTGAATAGAGCCTGGGGTATGTGACAGCACTTAAAACTGGGCACACCTTGAACAAATTCTGTTTTTTAAATATCTGGGACTTGCCTATCTGTAAAATTAAGAGAATAGGCTGAATTCATCCAGCTTTCCTGAAAATAATGGGCTTTACTAGGAGCCCACCTGGGTGCTTGCCTGCCTCCGGACATGAAGGTTCTGACAGAGAAAGCGTTGAATATGTAGAAAATTCCATCATTGCCTTATGGTTGTTGGCAGCTTCCTTTTGCCTGCAATATCCATCCATGCCAATTAGCACTGCAGGGTAGGCACCACACTTGTAGTCCTGAGTGTGTCTGAGAGCAGGGAAGCAGGTGGAGGAGAAGTGGCACAGAGAGGGCTTCTTGCTGAAATAACCTCCTGGCTTGCCTTTCTCTGCTCCTCTGTCAAACATCCTCAGTGTGTGATGCTGAAACCCGAAGCTGGAAGGGAGATGCTGCTGCTTCGGCCCCTTCACCACACAGGACTGATGAGTTCCCATCAGTACTGTGCAAAGGCAGGTGTGAGGGGCTGAATGCAAGCATGCAGTCAGTCCCTTCCCTTGAGCCATTTCCAGGTGCTCTTGGGCTGCTTAAAGCTGTGTATTCTTTTAGTAGCATTTGAAGAGGTTCATCCCCAGCCACTTGTTTCTGCCTGCTTCTTCCTTCTCCTCACTGGGGTTTCTTCCCTGGCTGCCCATATGAGAAAGAATGGAAATGTTAATTTGTTGCTCTTCAGCATGGAGAGGAGGGAGCATCAGAGGATGCAGAGGATCCACTTTGTGGGGAGATAGGCTTGCAGAGGAGCTCTCCAAGTGGAGAGAAGCTATTTTTGCCAGCAGAGTCCTGTGTCAAGCACGGGCAGCTCCGGGGCTCCCACCTCTTCCCCTCTGTTGCTGGATGTTGAATCAGCTGTTTGTGCTGCCCTGCCCAGTCCCAGGGACAAACTCCCTGGCAGGAGGGTGGGGAAATGGAATAAATCAGGGATTTATAATGGGTATGGTTTGTTTGTCTATGAACAGCCTGCCACAGGCTTGTGCTCAGAAGGGAACCAAACCCCCGGAGCTGCTCTTAGGCTTCCCTCTGTGTAAGCACATTGCTGCAGGGCCCTGCCACAGGCATGGGGGGCTGGCTAGGAAGAGGGTGGCAAAGGCAGCCTGCTCCTGTGTCCCTTCTTCCTCTGCACATTCCAGGGCTGCGACCTCCTCAACCTGCAGAGAGAGGGGAGGGAGGTGGGAAATGGGATGACAGGAACAAACTTCCTGCAGCAGAGCTGAGCTGAGGAATGGCTCTTATCACAAGAGAACAGCCTTGCTGGGGGCAGCTGGAGAGGAGCCCATCGCACTTTGCTGAGCCCCCCGCCCTGCTCACCCTGCAGCTGAGCCCCAGCACACAGCCCTGCCTGCAGATACTCGTGTGTCCCAGAAGGACAAGGGTTCATGGCTTGGCAGCACTGAGGGAAATGCCATCTAAGCCACATGAGAGGGAGAGGCAAGTTAGCACCAGGCTGCCTGGGAGCAGGGCTGCCTTTGAGCAGCACTGCTGCAGGTACTGTGTGGGGAAAGCTGATCCTTGCCCACCAGTGAACCATCAGGTTGTGTGTGCCCTGGAGAGCAGCTCTGGCTCCTGCCTGGGCTCCGGCCGCCGCGTGCTGGCCGGGTGTCAGCTCGTGGCAGCTTTTTGGGCAGGACCCCACTCTCCTTCACAAACCAGAAGCCAACATGTAGGGCTGATCCTACTCAAATTTTGTCTCAACTCAATTCATTCCTCATTCATGTCTCCAATGTGAGGTGGAAGGAGATGGGAGAGTAAGCCCAGCACGGTGTCCCTTCACCCCCTCTGCCTGAGGGACATGGGAGCTGGAAAGAGAATTGTGCTGGGCTGGAAGTTCCTGCTGAAGGCAGAGCAGTCCCTTCATTGCACAGTCCTGTGTCACTGGTGTAAGGATAGATGCCCCAAAGCCTCCTTAGCTCTAAAAGCAGAGCAGGGGGCCACAGGTGGAGCGTGTAGGAGCAACCTCAGTGTGAGACTGGCAGCACCTGGGACACCTGGGCAAGGGAGTAGTGTTGCTGCCTGCACATCACTGCTCCCCAAGCCTAGGGAGCAGTGGGTTGTCCATAGGTCCTCTCCTCTGAACCTTGCTGGCTGAAGATGGCTCATGAATCCAAAATCTGTAACACTTATTAAACTAACACTGCTTGAAGGTAAATGCTGTGATACGTAATGGGATTCATCTGTTGCTGTTGTGTCCCCCCTTGATGAACACCTTGTCTCTTCCATTGCCTTTTTTTATTGTCCCTCAACCCAAGAGCTGCTCTTGTCAGTGGTGACATGACTCATTTGGTGTTTCAGCAGATCCAGCAGTGTAGGGCTGCCCATGGGCACAGCTCAGCAGCCTGAGGTGTGGCTGGGCTAGCGTGTTCCCCAGGAGCAGGGCAGGCAGAGGTCTGGTCTCGTCACTGCTGCTGCAGGGAGAACTCCTGAGGAGAGCACCATGAAGATCTAGTCAGTAAAGGCTGTGTTCATGGAAACCAGGTGCCAGGAGATGAATTGGACCCTTTATGTCAGCAGGAGGACTCTCCAGTAGGGAGGGAACAGCTTCCTATCCAACGCTTGCACAAGCTCTTTCGGTGTGTCCTGTCCTTCGTTCTTGCAGACTGCAGTGAGACTGCTGTGAAATTGGGTTGGTGTCCAGTGTCTCCCTCCCACTGCTGGCATCTGTTTTACAAAGAGCTTCCCCTGGGAGAGGCCACTTCAGTCTGCCATCCCTCACCAGCAGTAGCTGGTACAGCAAACAGCTCCCAGCAGGGCAGGCAGGGTTTCACCTGCCCAGTGTCATTCCCTTCCCAGAAAGCCAGGAGAGGGAATTCCTCAGCTGGAGGGCAGCCAGGTACATTAACAGGCACATCCATTCCCTGTCCACAAAATGCTCTGTGTTCAACATTGCCTCAGAGAGTAGGGATTTCTGGCAGGTTTTTACACAAAACTTAGCTAGAAGTCCATTATGTGTCAAAAGCTGTTCGATGCAGGGAATAATACTTTGCTCTTGAGTGCATGTGTATATATGTGTAGATGTGTACAGTCCTTCTACCATAGCCATGTTTCACCACCCCTATGTCTGATGATGACTTAAGATTTTTAAGGTTTGCACTCAGTGTTTTTTGCAGAAGTCTCCAACCCTCTTGCAAAGCCGTGTTTGTAGCATCCAGTATAAACAGTTCCACTTGATGTCAAGGGCCAGACATGGGAAGGCCCTGAGTTACTGGCTCTGCAGGCAGCTACTGCCACATCGTGGGGAGATGATGCTTTTACATGCGTTTATTGTGCAGCAAAAAACACGGGCTGAGCTGGAAAAAAATGCCTTTGGTTTGCATGGATTTTGGACACAGTGATGTGTATGTTTTGCTCTCTCCAGGGATATGCTCTGCCTCACCTCCTTGCCATGCTCACCTGGTGAAGCTGACTTTCTCTTGGCTCTCGTGTCCCAGAGAGCGGGAATTCCTCTAGACAGCAGTGAGAAAGCTGTGACATATTGCTATGAACAGATTTGAAATAGCTTTTCCACCTGGCTTCTTATTAGGTGTTACAGCCCTATCTTTTTCCATCAGTTGTATGATAGTAATTTTTTGGTATTTAATAACATTACATCCAAGACTTGATGAGGGAATGGGAAAGAAGCAGACTTGCAGTCTTGGACAACTCTAACTAAACTCCAGAACCACACCTGGATCAGGCATTTGTAAGCGTATGGAAGAGATTAAAAATTATCTAATTTTCTCCTTAATACTTGGTACAGGACTGAATCATCTCTGCAGGCCTGGGAAGCTCTGCAGATCACCAGGCTCTCCCTGCTCCTGCTCCACTAAGCTAAAGAGCCAACTTGGAAAGGGAAACTTTTCTCATCCCCAGCTTTGGCTGTGCCGGGGTGCTCGGCACGGCTTCAGTGTGGAAGGTGTCACTGGCTTGCTCATGTTTTTGGCTGTGAAAGTCAGTGACAGCTCTTCTGGCCAGATTTCCTGTGTGATCCTGTTAGGGGAGTTGTCAGCACCTAATCTGGGTGTTTGCTGTCATCCAAATAGTATTGCCAGGACACTGCATGTGCAGCCTGATACACTGTACATTAATCCAGCTTTTGGTCTCCTTGCTGGACCCGGGAAAGATTAAACCCCACCCCACCTCTGCTGCAGTTCCCTTGGACTGCTGCCTCATCACACTGATGGTCCTTAGCAGAGCCCAGAGCAGCTCTTCTCCTCTGCAGCTTCCCAGGCACAGCTCATCCCTAGATGGCAGGGACTGCTTCTGCTTGTCCTGTACTTCCCTCCCTCCCATCCATCCATCCATGCATCCATGCATCCATCCATCCATCCATCCCACCTTCCCTCTCCAGCACACTGGTACCTGCAGACCACATACAGTCCTTATGGGAATTTATAAGCCACGCTGAATTATTCCCTGCCAGGCCCTGCTCCTGCCTTGCAGTAAGACAGTTTTCCATGTCGCTACTTTTAACCTGAAACAGGGAGCAGGTTGGAACACAAAGCCTTTGAAAAATGATGGAACAAGGGCAAATTTCCAATCAAAGCCCTCCAAATGCTGCTCTGAAGGAAAATTACCCTTCATTTGCGGGTGAAATGGAAGACTCTGTGCAAGGGCAGGAGCTGTGCAGAATAAAGATTTAAGCAATCGAGTAAAGGAAAGAATGACTGCACCTGGGGGAGGGGGAGAGGGGCCTGGGACCTCACTAACCTGATTTAATCAAGCAACTTCTGATGTTTTACAATTGCAAGCAACAGTCTGACCCAGAGCTGGGCAATTTGCAAGCCACAGAGTTATGAACTATTTGTAAAATGGTCTTAAGAGGAAAATATATTTGCAATTATGAAATGAAAAACCTGAGCAATGGCACTTTAGGTTTTGGAACCGTGTCCAGCTGCTGTTGGGACAGTTGGGGTCTCTGCCCTTGCTATGGCCTCCCGTCATTCAGGAGCACCCAGAGCAGTTCCCAGCTCTTGTGGGCAGCAGCTTACCTTGGCCACAGGATGTCTCCTCACAGGAGAGGCTGCACCTGAGCAAAGTGCCTCCTTACTCTACACAGACAAGTCAGTGTCCTAGGAAGGGAGGGAAAAGCTGGGAACATCCCCCAGCAATGGAGATGCTGACCCAGCCTGCAGCGCTATGGGCTGACAAGGCTCTGATTTGAGTCAGATGCCTGTGATTGTCCAGTCCTGGGAAGAGAAATGTCCTCAAAGCTTCTGAGAAGAGGCATCAGTCTCAGCCTGCTGACTTGAATTCATGAAATTTGTACCAACTGGTGTGTCCTCACAAGTGCTGAGTATTCCTGGCTGTGGCAGTGCCAGCTTCAAATGGGATGTCCCTAGGCTAATTGTTGCTGGATTTGTACAAGAGAGGGTTTTTTTCTTTTCTGGGAAACTGACTGGTTTTGTGCCTGTGGTGTTTGCAGAGTGCTGACAACCCCCTCCCTTACTTCTCAATACTGCCTGTCTGCTTTAAGGTGGTATTCCTTGGAGATGTGCTTTTCCCCTTGCAAGGCTTTTGATGTCTTTTCCCATGTTAGAAAATTCAAGGAGGCAGCATGTGAAGCTGGCTGGGGCCAGCGAGTGTTGCTGGGGGCGGCAGCTTTGATCCTCAGTGGGAGCTTTGCCATAAACTTGATCATGCATTTTTCATGCCTTGCTCTGTGTGTGCGTGTGCTGTGCAGGGGTGCAGGCACTAATCCTGAAGCTGCACTCAGCACAGGGGTAAGGCTCACTTGCAGTTCATTGCTGATGCAAATCCTTCCCATCCCCATGCTTCCCTACATGAAATCTGACCCTGACATCTAATAGCTAGGGAGCTGCTCCTGTCTTTAATCTCTCTGACAGTGCCTAGTCAGGGCTTTTTGAAGAATTTTGTTGGTTTTTTCTATAACTTAAGCATTCATTTTCTTTATCTGGAGTTTTGTACTGCTATCTGACCCATTTACTTGGAAGCCTCCAAGGAGAGCTTGAGTTGAAAGAGAGCTGGGTTTGTGATCCAAGTATGAGTCTTTCACTGCTAATTGTATTAGCATTCATAATTGTATGCACATTTTTAAACTGTCAGGACTGCCATATCCTTTTAAAACATGGATGGGACATCAAAAGGGTTATGACTGCTCAGAAATTACCAAGAAATTAAATTGCCTGATACCTCAAAAACTATGATGTGAACCGTTTTGTCCCCATTATATCTAAAGTGATATAGGAAAAATAAGTCAGGAATTAGGCTTTTAAAGCCTGTTAGCTGTCACAATGCAATTAGCTGGAACAGGCTGTTAGATGCTGGTTTGAGGCGCCCTGTGCCTGCCATTGCTGCTGGATGGGCAGGGTCTCTGCGTAGTGGGAGCCTTGATGGATGGGGCTGTGACAGGACTCATGGGAGGGATGGGAGAAAAGGGTGGAGAAGTCCTGAATTCACATTCTCTCTTTGCTGCAGATTTGCTTTAAGGGAGCTGCTGGGTCTCCCTGTTCATGGCTTAGGCTGTGTTTCAGCTCTCAAGGCAGCTCCCAGTAGAGGTCACTTGTGGCTGGTGGGTAACACAATGATTCTGCACTCTCTCATTTGGACTTCCCGAAGTCCTGCTGGCCACAGGGTAAGGTCACTGAGCCTGTCCTTTGGAGATAGATATTTTACAAGCATGAAATACGTGGGCATCTGTACATGCATGTGCCATCCCAGATCCTTGCCAGCTGCAGGTACACATTTGTATTTTCAGGTATCAACCGTTTTGCCATGTCATGATCAAGCATATTGGGACAAATACTTTTCACCTGAAGACCTTTGGGAAGGCAGTTGGCTTTTGATGTTATGGAGCCCTGCTTGTCCAGGGATATTGGAAAAAGTGGTTGTCCAGGCAAGGGAAATGAAGGTGTTGCCTGTAATGGAAATACAAACTTTTTGGCTCCCAGACTGCCTCCCTCCTAGTGAACCCAGCATGCCTTGTTGCATGCTCTGTGCACGGTGATGGACTGTGTCTCATGGAGGTGACAGCAGTGACTTCTCAGTCCCAGCTGGGAAGAGTTTCTTCACAGCCCTGTGCCAGCCACAGCCCAGCACCTCTCACAGAGGCGCTGCCGCTTTTGTTCTTTATCCACGTAAATCCTGACAGAGCTGGTCTCGCTTCACGGGCAGAGCCTTCTGTGGTAGATGCTACAGTTCAAGTATGAATTAACGGGAGCGAGGAGCATCCCGGCGGCTGCAGGGCGCGGCCGGCAGATGGAGCGCGGCTCCTCCGCAGCCGCACCGCGCCCGGCACGGCCGCGCCGCTCCCCTTCCCCGCGCACGCCGCTCGGTGGGAACGGAGCAACGCGATAAGCGACTGTTTATTATGGAAACATGCCACTTGTAGCTGATTTACAAGCAGCTTTGTGGAGCTCCTGATCGCCCAGTATTTTTGTTTTTAGTCCGTTTCTCATCTTGATACATCGTTGGTACATGTCTGAGCAGCGCTGTAAGAGACGCTCGCGGGGACACGGTGGGGCCAAAGCACGGGGGATAGAAAGCAGCTGTCAGGCAGCATTTCTTCCAGGGGTTTGAGGAGTACCAGCAGGCTGTGTCAGCCCAGCAGTGACTGCTTCTCAGTGCCTGACTTTACAGTCAGACTGTTTTGTAGTTCCTTCAAGGCCCCGTGGCTTAGCGGCTGCACAGATGGCTGCAGTGAGTTTAGAGCAAAGTGAAATAACACTGGTTCCTTCCATCCTCTGCTGCCTCACCCTGAGAAATTAGCAGCCTCTTTTGGGAGCTACTAGTCAGTATCCCAGATTCAAACACCTCCGGACTTTCAGCAAAGCTTGAAACCAGTTCAGGAGCTGAATTTCAAATCCAGTTTTCCTCTGCCAAAATCCGCAGAGCTGAGTACCTGGGAACTATGGAGGTGGGTTAAGTCATGGACCAAATACACTCTGAGCTTTTCATTGTCTACTTCTAATGCATCAGTTCTCCCAAAATAATATGTCTAGCATGGTTTATACCACAATCACTGCTGTAATCACCACTGAAACCTGGATAGGTTAGAAATCCCTATGTGGTTCTGCGTCTGGGTGAATTTGGCAGACAAAAAGCAGTCCCCAAAAGGCAGTTTCTTCCTATCAAATCATCTGCCAATTTTAACAGTTTTGATTTATGCTTTTTAAGGTTACTGAGCTCTTTGCTGAAAAAGTTGAAGGCCATCTGCACTGGTGTTGTTACTGAATTTGCCTCCTCAGGATCAAGACTGGCTTCCAGATGACAGAGTAGCTGGGAGTTTGTATCTTTTACATGAGAGGCTTCTCTGCCTGTCTTGTTGGTCCCCCCTACTTCCCTAGCTAAAATAAGTGCATCCAATTACAGAAAAATAAATGTGGAATACATCAGGCAGGTTTTGTGCATTGTAGTTTCAAGGGAGGTAGAGGTGTTACACTTGTACCTGCTCCTTTACCTGCTGTTCCAACCAAGGTTAGAGAAGAAATGTGCCTTGAGGTTTCTCTAATGAAACTTTGTTTGGGGAGTTGGTTTTACTGTCCTTTCTTTCTTTGTCCCTGAAAAGAGAAATTAATTAAGCCACTTGGAAGTATATGAGGGCCGTTTTGCATGGGGAAAACAGAGCAGGTGAGCAGTTGTTGGAATTACTTGGACAGTAGACAAGAGCATGGAATAAGAGACCGACAAGAGGGTAGTTAATTTAGTTAGAAAGACTGGCTGAGCCTAGCAGTCTGGAAAATAGATCATCTTTCTGAAAGGCACAAAGAAGAAAAATAATGGTTCCAGATTCATCCCTTGTGTAAATCTTTTGAAGTTGGTGACTTACACCAACATGATTTAACCCCATTAATTTTAATGGGTCACTGTAGTGTCCTGAGAGTTGTTTTTTGCTGTGCTCTGTTCTGAGGCAGAGATAAAGCAGAGCCTTGGTGTCTAGGCTTCAACCCAAGCTTGGTGTCCCCATGGGGCTGGCTTGGGCCTGTCCACATTGTGGCTGACTGCAGTTGGAGAGGGAAAAGGATGCAGGAGACGATGATGTGTCTGAGCCCTTGTCCCGTGACAGCTGGGTGCTGCCAGGACTTTGTTGTGAGCCATAACATGCCTAAAAAATTATATCTGGTCTGAAAAGCAAGGATAGGCAGGCTCAGAGGGCTCACTGGAGTCAACACTGACCCTCACTCTGCTATGGGTCTGCTGACCCACAGTGATTAACAATTAACACACTAACCAGAGACAAGGAGCTGTGGAGCAAAGAAAAGAGCCTGAAATTGAGCATAAATGAGCACCAGATGAGTCCTGTTGGGACACAGTGGGCAGAGAGTGAGGATCAGTGCCCTTGACACGACAGGGACTCAGGGCTATGTCTGGGGACAGGGATAAAGCCCATTTACCACCTATCATTCAAGGCAAGCTGGTCATAGCAGGAGTTGGCCATGCATAGTTAAAAAGCCTGTGTATCACAGCAGGGAAAATTTAATCTGGTGCCAGGAGGGGGGATGCATCTTTGTCACCAGTTGTCAAACAGCAGAAAACGTGGTGGCAGAAACGTGGTGGACACAGCTGTAGTGCTTGGGCAGAAATAGTGGCCAAGCCCCAGTCTCACCAGGCAGCAGCATGTCATGAGCTGTGCTTGGCCCCTGCTCCTTGGGGACCTCAGGGCCTGCCTTGTGTCTCAGCTCTGTTCTCTGTGTGCCTCTCCTCGTGGGCCTTGCTCCTAGGGCCTGACTCCCTGTCCTTCATTTTAAAAATTATTCAAGTTGTTCTGAAGTATTGACCAGACAACAGGAAATGAGCCAGGAGGAACAGATGGACCAAAATGAAATGAAGCAATAAATCTTAATGCAAATGTTCTGTGTAATACAGAGGAGGGGGAAGCTGCCTTTGGTGCAGTTTGGGTGTGAAGTCATCCCCAAGCAGCCTGCTTTTGTCAAGGCATCATCTGCTCTTTAGCATCATGCAGAAGGAAGGGAAGATGAACATCACTGTGTCTTTGGGCATTTATCTCTTGACAGACTTGACATGACTGCACAGTGATTCCAGGGGGAGAGTCCAGACATGAGCCTCAGGAGGGAAGGGTGTAACACACACTGCAGTAAAAGTTTCTCAGTAATATTTGTGGCTTAACTTCTTTTAATGCTGCCATTTAATCTCGTTGGTCTGTAGTTTTCTCTCAGTCACATACTGTAAGGCAAACTCTGCTAAATCACTCCCCAGTTAGAGCAGATCAGAAAATCCATCTGGATTGGCAAGCTCATCTGTAAAATGCTTTATAAAGCTTGAATCAGCAATAGTGTGCCCAGCAGGGCCAGGCCAGTGATCGTCCCGCTGTGCTGGGCTCTGGTGAAACTGCACCTCAGGTGTTGTGTCCAGTTTTGGGCCTGTCACTACAAGAAGGACATTGAGGTGCTGGGTTGAATCCAGAGAAGGCTAATGAAGCTGTTTAAAAGACAGGTAGATGTGGCACTTACGGATGGGGTTTACTGGTGCCTTGGCAGTGCTTGGTTAACAGTTGGACTTGATGATCTTAAGGGTCTTTTCCAACCAAAATGATTCTATGATTCTGTGAATATCAAAAGTTGTTCTTGCAAGGATGGGAGCCTTGGAAGGACCATGTGTGCTGGTACACAACATATCACAGTGTAATATTTAAATGTACCCAGTACATCTGTCTTTCTGTCTTTTGGAGAGAGAAGTTTCAGACGTAAAGGCTGAAACTCAATTTGCCTAAGCCTAAGACAGGGTTGCAATTCACCCCAAGGGCTGGAACAAGTGCTCCTGCTGCTCTACAGTACCCGAGGAGGATGAGGAATTTCAACCATCCACAGACAGGTGGGAGAGTCCCAGCAGAAACTCATTTCTGTGTCAGGTTATTTTAAGTAACAGCAGCAATTCCCTTCACATCACACAGGGCTGCCTGCATGGTCCTTGTGCAGCCTCTTCAAGGGTAGCAGGGGCTGGCAGTGTGATGGAGTCGGAATGCCACAGGATTCCCTGAGAAATTCCCTGGCAAAGGAAGTGGCTGAAAGTGCAGGTGCTGCTGAAATCCTGCGTGCATGTTCTGATCCATGAGCAGCATCACCACCCCAAGCCTGCACTGCAGTGAGTCAGTAGAGTTTGCCACTGAGCTCCTGCAGTTGCATCCTCAGAGCACAATCTGACTTATTTCCCCAGAATATGTAGCAAAAAAAAAAATTAAGTAAGGGGGAACTCTGAAGAATTTGCAACTTTCATTAAACGAAGGAATATAAGAAAAGTATTTGTTACTGCTCAACGTTAAATGTGACCAGACCTCAGCAGGTGTGAAGGGATGTGATACAGGCTTGGAAACCCCGGAGCAAGCCAAGGGAAGGCCTGTGAGAAGAGTGCTACATGATGATGAAATGCAAATTTTTCTGTGACTGTGTTTAAGTGCAGGATCAGGGGCCATCCAGCTGTCTTTTGGCTTTTTCAGCAAAAAGACAACAGAAGGCAATGGATGATCTCATCCTGCCCCTCTTAAACTGACAAATCTCCTCCACAGCTGCTTACGTATCAGTTTTTCTGAGGTTATTCCTTGCCAGCTGTTTGGCAAGGCCTGATGTGGGCTGAACATCCTCTTCTCTCTCCCTGCTCCTTCGTATGGAGGAAACAGCTCAGGTGGCTGAGGTGGCCGTGGCTGGGAGGTGGGACAGCCCAGACGTGTTTCAGAGGTTGGGAAGTGTCGGCAGGAAAACCCTCAGTGTGAGGCCACTCTTGGGATGACACAGCCTGCGGGGATGGGAGCCCAGGAGAAGCTCACACAGGGCTGTCTTTGAAATGCTGGATCCTGCAGGTATAATGTGATGGTTTGATCTGACCTGTGAACATCTCTGACAAGGCATCAGGGCATTAGTCTTTTGTTTGTTATTGTAACATTTGCTGGAATGAAACACTAGCATTTTTAAATCACTGCCATCAAAGCATATCACAAATTGTAAGCAGTTTCTTTTCCTATGAGTGTATCTCTGTGCCAAATCATTCCGTGCTTGTATCTTCCAAATTGGGCATGACATTACCAGTGAAGAGCTGTGACTGAGCATAAAATAATTATTTTTTAGAAAAGCTGGGCTGTAAAAAAATAAAGTATGTTTCCTAAAAAAAAATTAATAGAAAAGGACCCCTACCTCTTAAAACAGTTCTGCTTCCAGCCTCTGATAATAACAGTGTGTTCAACTCCTGAAGTGCTAAAAGTCTGCTTTCTGCAAAGTGGAATTTAAAAGACTATTGCTCAAAAGTGTATATATATACATATATGTGTGTGTGTGTATATATAGATAGATAGATACACTGTGCACATGTACTGTGCAGTTACTCCCACCCACAACCTGACTTTTGTGCTTCTAAGAGCTGTGACACACTTTTAAGAGATGTATTTTAAAACTCACACTATGGCATATGATGAAGGTCAGCACGACTGAGGATGAGTCTTTGAGGGATGGAGAAATTAAACCGCAGCCTCCACTCTTCCTTTGCAAATTTGGGCCACCAGTTCTTTGCTCGACTTTCTTCTTGTGAAATGCTGTGGTGTCTTTTCCCTACTTCTGAGGAGGGAGATCCACCCGAGTTCCTGGGTGCTCAGCTGGGAAGATAACATGGCCATGGTTGCGTTAGCAACTGGATGCTCTGACTTCTTTCAAGTAGATTCTGTTCCCAGCCCTAACTGCAGTTTTTCTCCTGAAATGTCCAACTTTAGGCACTGAATAAAACTGCACCTGGAGACACATTTGGAGCTCTGTTGTCATTGTTGCAGTTGTTTTTCAAGTCCTCTTTGGGAGATGGACTTTCTTTGGAGCTGGTGGTGAGCCACAGTCTCAGGGCACGGGCATGGTGTGTCTCATCTGCGGTGTCCTCTGCCCTGTGCTCCTCTCACAGCCTCCTTGCCCACCCTTTGTAGACCCTCAGGGCAGGTGAAGGAGGGATGAGGGGCAGGGTGTTGTGTTTGCAGTTTGGACTGTTTCACTGCTGATTAGAGCAGTTCTAGGACCTGCTGGGCATGATATGACTTGCAGGCTCTGGGGTAGTGGAGGCAGAGAGGTGGCAAAAAACCTCTTCCTTCTCACCAGCATCCTGGATTTGCTTGGGTGCACATAGGGCTCTAAGATTTTCACAACATTATTTAAAAAAAAGTTTCTTCTTGGGAAAACCAGAGCACTTTTCCCTTTTCTGTGTCTTTACTGAGAAAAGGGTCTTGGTAGTGTCACCACAGTAAATAAATTAAGCAACTTACAGCCTATGACAAAACCTTGCATTCTTCACTGTAAAATGAAAACACATAACCAGCAGAGGGGATGTGCCTGGCCTCTAATCTGCATGGAGTTCACTCTTTCAGACCCTTGTTTCCTTCTGTACAGTGATTTGGAAGGAAAAGCTTTTATCTAATCATGAGGTAGGTCTCTGCAGAGCTCCCCAGGCACTGCTAATGGACAGGATGCACAGCAGAGCTTGAAGGCTTGAGGCTGAGTCTTTGGTGCTGCACATGCTGTCCCTGCACAGGTCAGAGCAGGGTTTTGTGCAGGGCCCAGGGTGTTCATGTAGTGACCAGAGCCATTTTGCATTAGGGTGAGATGTGTGTTGTAAGCAGGGGAGGGAGGCAATCAGCTGCCCCAGACAGCAGGTTGAGGCCACAAGTGGCGAGGCAGGGACAGGTGGGAAGCTGGTGCTGCAGAGGGAGCAGAGGCAAAGCAGAAGGTTCCAGGAATTAGCTCCAGTCCCAAAGGATGACTGGGGAAGAAACTGTTAAGAAGTAGGTTATTGGCAGAAGGACTCTGTTTCATGCTCTGATTCATAATCCCCACAGCTGCATCTCCTGGCTGCTGTGCCTAGATTCCAGTTTTGAATCTCACAGTATTTTACAGTAATGAGAGATTATTCATAATAGCACTGAATTCACATTCAGAACTGGACACCACCGTGTGAACTTCAAAATACACAAACCTCCCAGGATCTCAGGGATGCTTTTGTCATCTTATGGTAGATGCTACTGCCAGGCACAGCGTGGCCTGCCCTGGAAAGGCAATGTTCCTGCTGAGAGCATGGTTTCTTATTGTCCAGCTTCTGGCATTTCAGGTAACAAAGGGAGAAAATAGTGCACAAGAGCTGACTGCAGGGCATGACATTTGCAGAACTTCACTGATATTCCAAGCTTGGGAACTACTGAGCAAATGAGATCAACAACCGAATAGGAGAGGGTGTAATGCCTGACAATCAATGGCATTTTCCCTTCGCCCACATGTGATATCTACATATCAGATAACGTGAACAGTTAAAGCAGCAATACACTGCCAATGGCCATTTAGCTCTGCAAAATAGAGATCCCTCATGTTGCCAGCCAGAAATACTCCCTGAATCATCGTTCATTTTGAAGGAAAAAGTAATTTCTCTTTTAGCTGAATTAAAAGGTCTGTTCCTATAACCAGCTGAATGGATGGAAATAATTTCATTCATTCATTATGAGTCTTCACTTTTATGAATGTAGAACATGGAAAAAGATATAGGAAATGCCACACACACTCTTTGGAGATGTACGAGGTGAATTAAAAGTTAATGTCTGGATGGAGAATTGGACAGGAGTTACATAAAAAGAACAAGGAGACACTGACTCTTTTCTGCATGAGCACGCCTGAAAGACATCCAAATTTGTATCTGAACTGTATAGCAAAATTTTTGTATATTCAGACATTGCACTGTTTCACGGTGTGTGCAATTTGCATATTTTGTAAATGCATATGTAAAGATAATTTCTTTAATTTTCCAGAGTTACTTAATATTTATTGCCAGTCACCTTAGTAAGTGAGTTGACATGATTTGAGGTGTTTTGAAACAAGTATACAAGCATATATTTGAGGGTAACATGATCTTTTTTATTTGCCCTTTTAATTGAGTAAGGCTCAAAAGAAAGTATTAGGATGGATCCAAACACATAATAGCAAAAACATCTTCTGCAAAGTCAGTTTTAAGTTCAGCATTATAATCTGTCAAATACCAATCAAGCAAAATTCCCTACAAGTTTTGATAATTTTAAGTATGGGACTGACTACAAAACCTAGGGTGTATATATCTGTCTTTAGTCTCAGGAATCTTATACTGGTCCAGGCTGAAATAGCCATTTTCTTTGTTTCATTTCCCAAAATGAACTGAGCATTGAGACTGAAATAATCTTTTATACCATCTTGAAGTATATAGCTTTTTTTATTAATTATTTCATACCCTATTACAAAAAAGAGCATCTCCATTCACTCCTGGAGTGCTCAATAAACCCTTTTTCAATGGGTCTGATACTTCCTAGGGTGGAATACTCCGGAAACTTTGTGATGTTTCCTTCCAAGTGCTGTGTAATTTGGCTCTTTCACCTTTTAGAGAGCATAAAAGAGTTGGGCCTACTATCAGAATTGGGTATTTGAAAGGGATTTGGTCATTACCTTGAAAAGTAACCCCAGTGTTTGAAAGGTTTTATATTTGGGAAGGTGGCTCTATTTTTCTGCCATAAATGGTTCCTGTCAGTGATAATTTGGAATCATTTAATGAATCCTAACAGTTATATTGGGCAAGACAAATTCAAGACTTCTTTTTTCTTTTATGTTTTAATGTTAGAATCACAGAGGATGTTTTAAGAGTGCCTGATCCTGGTAGGTAATCAGGGAAGACAAGTCTGCTTTTAGTAGTTGCCAATCCAACAAAATTTACTAGATGCATTTAATAGCTATGTTTTGGAGTTTTACAGTGTCTGAAAAAGCTCAGTTCAAAGGATGGTGATTAGAGAAATTTCCTAGAGTTCATGAACTTGCAGTAGATCTTACATGCCATGATTTATGTCTCTTGACTAGCAAATTAAAGAACCTGATGACTTGAAAGCTATTTCCATGTGCTGCTTTGTAGAAACAGGCAGAAAACAATTCCAAGTAATATAAAATTGGTGTCTTATAGAGAACTACACTGTTTAGTATGCTGGAAAGACATTTGATGTTGCAAGACAGTTAACTGAGGACATGCTGCTGAGGCAGATTTGGGAATGAGCTCTGCTTTAATCTCCCTGCTCTAACTGAAGGAAATGCCAATAGGAAAGGAAAGACTACAGTCATCAGATGAAGAAGTCAGAGATCATACTGTGGGCTTGATCTTGTCTTCCCACATGCATCATAAGTTTTTGCCTCTCTTGGAAAAAATATCTACCATTCTTAGGGCCATATGTGCAACAGATGATTTTAAAAAGTCAGGGGAGAGATCTCCCACTAAAAGGGGATGTAAAACTAGGTAGGGCAATAGGGTATTTATCAGTGCAAAGTAAGTACAGATGCAACAGCCATCTGCTGTCTGTGCACACTGCAGTCTTAATCTTTCAGGTCCTACTGCCCTTGGACATGTAGCAGGAGCAGCCAGACAGAGAAGTCCAAGCATCATGTTGCTAAAAAGCCAGTTGAGTACACAGAAGTACAACACACCAGAAGAACACCACCAGAAAAAAAAGGCAAAATTGTCCAACACCAAGCATCTGGCACACTCTCCTTTGTACTGGGAGCTCAGAGGTCTAGCAGGGCTGGGGCCATGTCTGGAAATGCCTGTAAATAATTTCTTATTTTGCCAAGTGAGAGACTTTAAAATGTCAAAAATGCCAGTAACACCTTGGGATTTCCCTGTGTGAGCCTCCAGCATGGGAGCTGCTGCCAGCACTTGCACCACACACTGGGATAGGCTGTGGGGAATCCCAGGGAGCAATGAGGAAACCCAGCACCCACAGTGGGGTGGTTGTGAGGCTGGTATGGGGCAGAGGAGAGTGTTCAGAAGAGGCTGTGAGTGGGTATCATCATGGCTTGGGCAGTCAGAAAGAAAAGGGCAGACAGGAGGTTCTTCTGCTTTGTCTTCCTGTGAAAGGGTCCTAGTCCTGAGCATCTTCCAAGGGCTTGGTGTCACCAGCCTCTGCAGATTCATCATGGGGGGTTGTACTCACAGGTGGGATGTGGTGCACGAGACTCGAGGGGAGTTCCTGTCCCAAGGGCTTTCTCTCAGGAGCAGGAGGGGAGAGCAGGAGGAAGGCAGCCCAAACCACCTTTCTCAGGTCCTTCTGCCTAAGATGAGACACGAGAAGGAATGGGAATTTCTTTGCCCAGCAACACCCTAAGCAAAGCAGCAGCAGCTGTAGCACTTACACCACTGGCCACAGGCACTTTGCAGTGGCTCCCGCTGGCATCTGTACCCTGGTGTGAAGAGACCTCCTCTAACCTGTACCTGGGGCTCGCTGGATGCCACTGGCAGGTCAGGTCAAGCCATCAAAACTTTTGGGTTGCTTTGCACCCCTGGCTGACTGCATGAGCTTGCTCAGTCACCCTTTCTACATTCCTCACCTCTAACATGTGATGAGGTGATTCACTCCTATCAAATGCACACTTAATTTTATTAGATAGTCATCAATATGTTTCATATGCTCTCTATCAAAGAATTGCATGTTTGTTTCCTTGAATATCTGCTGGAAACAACTTGGATAAACAGCTTAGACAGGGGAATCTCAGTACCCTTTACCAAAAAAAATTTCCTGTAGGTTGCTGGATGCACATATGAGAGAATTGTGGATGATGAAGTATTCACTCAGATTGCTGGTTTCCGCTGCATTGAAGTCAGAGACATTGAAGGCACTACAGCATTTATAACTGATTTCCTGAACAGTGTAGCAAATAGAGATGAGAGCCCTTTTCTTGTAACTCACATGTGCAACAGAAATCACTTAGCTAACATAAATCAGGACTAAATTGCTTTTAAAGGCTCACAAAACATTTCTGAAAGAGACAGGATGAGGAAACCATTTGCCACAGTAGAGTATGTCCCCATGATGAGTCCTATTAAAGCCTGATCAAAGAGCCTTATTGGCTTTTCATTAGAGCCTGGTTATGTACAGTTGAAATTCAGCAGTGATTTCAACAGAAGAGGCACAGAAATACGCACAGGAGGTAAATTTAAGCAGGATTCTAGACCATCAAAGTACGTGATTAAGGACAATTCAATGTGCTGAGTAATGCAGTGTGATTTGGATGTAATTTATCCTAATCCAGTCTGATCTTTTACAGCAGAATATATTATAAGGCCACAATTAGGTGAGACCAGGGCCCCATCTGGCCTCCTGTCTCCAACAGTGGCTTACAGCCAATACAAGAAACAAAGCAAATACAGAGTGAGCTTCCCTTGTGTGTCCTCTCTGTTTCTGGCATTCAGCCGCTATGGGACTCTTTGGGTCAAAACATCCAGAGCATGGAGTACAATAGCCACCATTTATCCTTGCTTCATGAATTTATCTCATTGCTTTTTGAACCCATGCCTAGTTTTGGTGATTACAAAGTCTAACACCAGTGAGTACCATAATTCAGCTGTGTTACATGCAGAAGCTCTTCTCTTACTTTGATTTAAACTGCTGTGCTCCAACTCTTCTTCCTGGTGCAGTAATTCAGTGGCAAAAGCCTTTGTGGACAAGCTGTGTCTGGAGCTGGGGCTGAGGCTTGGTAGTCCGTCACTTGGGAGTTTTCTCCTCTTCCTTCCCTCTCTCCATTTTCAAGGGCTCTCTGGGATGAGCATTTAGGGGGTGACATTGTTGGTCCCACAAATGTTGTGGTGGAGGTGATAGTATCCTGCCTCCCATGAGCAGGCACAACCTGGCAGGTGATGTCTCCTTTTGGGGAGGTCATCCAGAGGGACAGGCAATGGAGAAGACAGTGGCCAGGCACCACACACACAGCTCTGGGCAGGGTTAGTCTGAAACAGCAGAAGGTGTCCCTGGAGAGGGACAGCAGGGGAACTGCTCAGGCTGCAGTTTACAAACCCAAATGGACCGTGTGGTTACTAAGCAGAGGCTGGACCCACGTCTCCTACAGAAACAAGAATTTGAGGCACCCACCCTCAAATCAGGGAGGGCTCAAGAAAATGAAGTAAAGATTCAAAGCCTGTGCAGCCTTCTTAAACTCTTAATCAGATTCATATGATGTATATGCAAGCTCATTAGCCCAACCAGTTTATAAGGTACATTTGAATTTATGACTCTGCTACTCAATACTTAATTTGTAACTGTGATTAGATGCATCTTTTAAACATGTTTTAGCTGCATGTAGATGTTTGTAATAAAATTCCCAAGTGAAGAGCACAACTGGAAAACCTGCACATGAGAATGATTAATTTTTATTAACTTGTTTTTATCACTCAGCATTTATGCTGTAAAGGCTATAATAAAGTGACACATGCTTGGTCATTGTAAGACAGAGATAAATTTGGCCTCCCCACAAGGGACAAGCAGGGTCAGTTTAGAGGAGGTGAAGAACACCTCCACCCAGAGTTCTTGCTAGGGTAAATATGTTTTTCTGCCCTGTGGAGATATTTGCCATCTGTAGGAATAAACAAGGTAAACCAGAAACAGATGAGGATGTGACTCTTAGGCAAGATCTTGTTTTCATACTTCTTTCCAGGAAAAACTTGCTATAAACATTAGTGTTGTCTTTTTCAGGGCTGCTGAGGCCTTGCATTAGAGGATCACATGGTGTTAGCTCATGGCTCCAGTGCTCTGCAGCTCCCAGCCCGTGCTGAGCCATCCCTCCCTGGTGCCGGACAGGCTGGGCTTTGCTGTCAGAGCGCCCTGCCCCACATCTCACAGCCTGCTGAAATGCTGAATATGCGTTTCCAAAGCTCTGTCTTCCTCCAGGAGGATAATTTCATCATAAAAATATAATTGTGAAAAATGCAAGAGGCTAATTCTGCATTTCTTCAGCCTGAGCCAAATACTAAAGTGGCTCTCTGGAGCCAAGCAATCAACTTCAATGCTGAGGAATTGTGGGACAGAAATCTGTGGCATTTCCTACTCGTTTACAGAAGGGGTTGGGTGTCTCAAACTCATCTCTTGTCCTTCCAACACCCATTCTACATAAAGAAAGAAATGGTGGCTGCTGCTCTCAAACACAGTGTGTCCACGTGAGGCTGAGATGGCCCATGGGGATGTTACTGGTCTTGGGGCTGTCTGCATCCCCGGCACCTTGGACCTGGTGGCAGAGCTGAAGCTCTGCTGTGTGGGGCTAGTCTCCAGGATGAGTGCAGAACACAGGGTACTGCCTTTCCTTGTCCTGCATCTGTGCTGCATGATAGAAACCCATGGACTGAGAGATATGGAGCATTGTTGGAGAGACAGTCCATCTCCTTCCAACCTTGGGTTTTCTGTGCAAGCTAAGGTTACTGGTATAGGGGAGATCTCTTCTGCACTTAATAAATGAGTTTTCCAGTGTTGTGCTTGGCGTTTCACAGGGAGAACTTGGGTTCACTTTTACATTGTTGGGTTCAAGCAAGCTGTCAGAAGTCAGCAAAGCACTAAATCAGGACCTCCAGCTCAGTCCTGGTGAGTCAAACTTAAACAAACCCTTGTTATGTGATGCAGAGGAAGTCACTAAGCAGAAGTATACAGTATATAAAGCTGGGCTGTTTGCTCTGCAGACACGCTGTGAAGACAACAGAAAGGTGGCAGGAAGGCAAAATCCTCTCTTGTTTTGTCCCAGTTCTCTTAAGGACCTGATTGCACAACAGTGGTTTTACGCTTCTTAGCAGCAGCAGAGGCCACATCCAGCTAGTGAGAAATGCCTGGTTTTGAAGTCAGGTCGACAGATTCTCTTCTTGCCCCACAAGTCCCTTTTGCTCGCGGCAAGGAATTCTGGAGTCTCGGGACCACCACAATGGGGCCCTTTCTCACAGGGCTGGAAAGCTCGACCTCTGCTCAGAAAGGACAGATTCATGTTGGAGAGGGTTCCACAATGCAACGATTTATATCAGGAAATGAGCAGAATACTTTCTAAAAAAAAAAAAAAAAGGAAGAAGAAGAAGGAGGAAAAAAGCCTTCATCTGTTTCTTTGGCTCAGGGAAGAGATCAGCTGTGGTCTCATGATATCAGAGGATGGAATGCTGAAGGGAGAAAATGTATGGCTGTGTGCATCCATGTGTTTGAGTTTCTATTCCCAATGCCTAGCATACAGAGTTAATTTTGCTTAATTACATGTCATATGGGTCTCAGAGCTCAGTGGGAATGGAGATGCCTTCATGCACGTGGCTCAGCTTTTGCACTCAGAGTACCATAAATACAAATTTCAACCCCGCACTCTCCATCCAGCTCCTGTGTGTTTGGATAATATTAAGGTGTTCAGGTGCTCCTCCAGCCATAATTCTTGGTGACAGGCAGGTGTCAGTTCTCAGTCCCACCTGGTTTTTTGCTTTGTCTCAAATAGAAAATGTCAGTCTGGCTGTTGAGAAAAATCAGTTGGGAGAGTTCCAAGATGCAAATAAATTCTCAAGGCTTAAGTTTCTGTACACATAAAGAGTAGTAGCAAAGTATTTTTGTATTGGTTTACTTTTAAAATGGTGTAACAAAATCTGATGGCAGTGCTAAGAAAAATGGTTTGTAAAAAAGCCATCTTCATTACTGACTGCAAACTGAAAGTGTTGGGAAGGAGAGAGTGGACTTGCTTGTGAAAATATTTCTGTGCTTTTAATCTGCCTGGCAAATCATTGGTGATTAAATGATAATCTGAGTTGTTTGTTTGAAACGTCATATATCTCCACTGCAGTCTGCCCGCACCACTAGAGACTTTTAGGAATTAAGGAGCCTGGGAACAGAAATGGCTGTGATGTATTTAAACATGAATTAACAAAAGCCAACAATTTCAATTTATGTATTAAAATACTCTGGAGGATACAGACTGACTTCCATTACTCAGGGTTTGTCACTGTCTCATCTCCTTTGGACAGCAAACACTGAGAAAGAGACAGAAAGGTGATTTACTCTCCCTTTAGCTTCTGTCTCGTCTGCTGCAATGTCTGCCGTGCAGCTCCCCCAGCCATGCTGCCCTGTGGGTCTGACAGCTCCTCATGTTTTGCAGGCACTGTTTTCCCTCATAGTTCAAATTCATGGTTGTCTGAAATGTTTGGTGAATGAGTTGAAGCTGAGCCTTGCTTTACTGACAGGCAGGGGCCCCGGGCTAAAGTGTGACGTATCTGGGAAAGGAGGAATCCCAGACTGAACTTTCTGGGTCTGCTGTCACACAGCAAGGGGGAGAAGCTTTTAAAAGTCTTTGCACCATGGGTCCCACGGAGATGAGGACCCCTGACTGAACCCATCACCTCCAAGGGAAGCAGTTCCTGCGGGAGGCTTCTGCACACTTGCCAGATCTCCACAAGCAATGCAGGAGAAATCCTCTGGGACAGATACAAATCAAAGTCAATTAGAAAATAGATAGGCACAATCTGTTGCCAATGCACCTAGTCACCTCCAGCCTTCCCCACTTGGAACATTTCTTAGTCTCTATTGAACAAGGGTCGGGATACTCCTTGTTTTTTAAACAGCTTTCCAATTGTGCCACTGTTTGTGTGTATCTGTAGATATTTAGATAGACAGAAACACATGTACACACACTTAAGTGTTTACTAACTCTCAGTGAATACAGCAGCAAAGTCAGTCCCTAGAGAAAAGATGTGCCATAAAATTTTCCATAATGTTGTTAGTATAACCTTCATATTTAAATTAGATTGCAAGTGACATATTAATTCAACATAAGATATTTTTTATGATTCAGAAGTTTCCAGACTGACTGTGGATAGCTTAATGTGATAACAAGGCAGTCAGCTCTATAGCAATGTTCGTGGTCTTCCTTTCACATTCACTGCTAGATTTCAAATTAGTAATGTTATCCTGGGGTAATGCTGATGAGAAAGGAGATCCAGCTTCCCTCTCCTTTGTCATTGAAGGAGAGTGTATCCAGTTTGTGTGACGTGTTTGACACCAGCGATGTTTTAATATCATTAGCAGCAGGAAATATTTTCCTTGCCAGTAATGAGGCTCAGTGTCAGCTAAAGGTGGTGCCCCACAGGAAGACTTTAAACCAAATTGCTAGATTTTAGTTCAAAAAAGGCTAGAAATGTGCTATATTTGAGCAAGGCATTTGTTCAATATGGAGTGATCCTGGCTAATGAAGAAGGGACCTGCCAGTGCTACTTTTAGTTCCACCTGCTGCTTTCATTGTTACTCTTGTAGCTATGGCTGGCACTGGAGTCAGGATGGTGGTGTCTATTCTCACATAGAAATGGAAAGAGAATGGAAATACGTGTCTGTATAAAGATGAAAAGATAGAAAGAGCAAGAGCTGAAAAGAAAGTCAGCTTCCCTATGCAGCTGCAGATACGGCAATGATTATACCTTTACTTGGAAGGGTTTTTCTTCTGCAAGACCACAATTTTTGTCTGATCTGAGGGCTAACAGTGTACCAGGTGCACTCTGGGTTGCAGGAGAAGATCAGAGTTTCTACTTGGAAATCGTTTCAGTTAAGAGAAATCATTAAATAAATTCCCTTATTGGTTGGGAGACATGAACCAATACTTCAGCCTCACACTAATGCTTCACTGAAAACAGTGAGGCTGAGAGGTATTAACCATATATATCATCACTTGGGAGAGGGAAAATGCATCAATGAATCACATGCAGGATAGGAAGATATATAAAAAAAGTCAGGCAGGGCTCCTTGCTGCTGCTGCTGCTGCTATTGCAAAGCAGCAGCACAGGCTTTCTTCATTAGCAGAACAGAGGTGAAGAATATGTACACAAGGAGCACTTTGCACAGCCAGAGAGATTATTTGCTATATCTGCTTTGCTTTCTACTTCAGCAGTATTTTTTTTCCCTGTCCTTGCTGGGAGGAACAAGTTTTGGATTTCAGAGTTTCACTGGGGAGATGAAGATTTTATTTCAAGCTCCATTTTATTTGATACTGCTTTCCCCTGACTTAATGAGTGAACTGTGGGTGTAAAAAAAAGTGACAAGACAGGTAGACATGGGGTACCTGGGTTTTTTTCAGGAACACCAAATCACAACCTAATTAAAATTGACTTTAAAACTTAAAGAAAGACTAAATGAAAAGATGAAAACTTGCCCCATAGGTTGATAGGCTTTTCTTTTTATTTCATTAAGCCTTGTGAATTGGGTGGTGGTAATGATGCAAATAACTATTTTATAATGATAAATTAATTTCTTTTTATTAACTATGTCAGTCAATCATTACCTCATTTCTAATCATGTGAATTGAATTCCCCATACCAAGAGAGCTGTATTGACAGCTCCACAAAGCTCCAGACTGGCGTGGGAGCTAAGCTGGGGTAAAGGACTATTTTTGGGGACTGTACCATCCCTGGCTTGGTCTGAGGGATCTCTGTTTCAGGCACCATATAGCAGGAATTATATTTGCATATGATACCACTTCTGTAGAAGAAGCAACTTATTCATGAGCAGTAGCATCATCACATCAAATACAGCTGCAGATATAGCTGAGAAAACAACCATTTAATTGAAGTAGAAATTACACTGGGAAATTAAAAGAGGGTGCAAAAAAATTCTCAAGTAATTATTATACACTGGAAGTAAATCCTAGACACATAAGGCATGGGGATGCACACAAAATTCTGAGAGGAACAGAATTTACAGGTATACATAACTCTGCCCTCAAGACGCATGTTGTTTCTTCAGCTGAGCCCCCAAACTCACTTTAAATAAATAGTTTGGGATAATCACTCTCTGATCCTCTGGAGGATGGAGCAAGCTGCAAGAGACAAAACCCCCAAAACGTAGAGGCTGCTGCCCGTCCCTCTGGTGGGATTCCCGCAAAGACAACCTGCCCGCGGCTGATTTCGCCAGCATTAACGCTGCCCTGTGCGGGTGTGACGGTGCCGCGGGCACTGTGCCTGCACAGCGATTCTGCCTCTGCCCGGCTGTCACTGCACCGGGGGGGAAGCACAGCTATAGCCAAGTATTTTTGTCCTCAGTTTCGCTTATCCCGAATCAGTTCTGGCAGCTCCCGTCTGTAATTTCTTCCCCTCCTACAGCTGCTCTCTGGGGTTTCAGCTGTTCCGCATGAGTAGAGGTGCCAGCACCCTTTAAATCACTATGGAACAGTAAGGGTGCATTTTCTATCCTGGATGAAAGAAGAAAGGACAAAGTTTGGGGTTTGTTTTGTTGTGGTTTTTTTGGTTTTTTTTGTTTTTTTCCTTGTGCTTTCCAAGTGCTTGTCAGAGATAACCAGAAGAGGACTGGAGGTTATTCACGAATTAATTCGCCTCCTGACTGCCAGCCACGCCAGCTCAGCCAGGAGCAGCCGCATCCCTGCAGCAAGCCGTTCATATTCCCGTTCCTCTCCGGGGGCACGTCAAGGGTTAATTCAGTAGCTGTGCATTTAATAGCGCAATTTAAAGGGGAAAAAATGACACCCCTCTCCCCTGCCTTGCTGGTTGTGGATGGTTCGCTCTGCCTGGCGGATCACATGCTCCGAGCCCCCGGTGCTGCAGCAGCCCCAGCTGGTGCTGCTGATGGGCCGATGCTGCCCGGGACGCCCCCGGCCCCCGCCCGCCCATGCCCGGCCGCCCTCACCTCCGCTTTAAGGGAGGGAGGGCTCAGCACGAGCCCTTGAGCGTATGGGTGGAAATTTGGGAGGCACCCATCCTCTCACCACCGTTCCCAGCTCTAACCATGTCTATTTGTTGTTGTCTTTTTTTCAGGGACTATGGATCTTCAAAGAGAAAATCAGGTAAGACACCGGGCTTTTTTTTTTTATGTACTGCATGATTCTGGAGAGGACCTTACTCCCTGCTTTCCTCTGTTAAACCATCTATTTATCTTGTGTGGCATTAAATTGTGTACCAGTTTAACTTTTTATTGCGGAATCCTGCTGGAGATAAGCATCAGTTTCTTTCCTTTGCACTGGAGAGACCCACCTTATATAGTATTGTAGTTAAAATGACTGCTCTTGTCTGACTGTATTTATACAGCTCCATCTCCAATGTGAGATGATAATTGTATTAAATTTCTTTCTCTTTCATTGCAAATGGTCAAAATGCAGAGTCAGAGCTGGGGTTCTTTCCTGGAGGAGAAGGGTATCTTTTTCTGTGCTAGTTTGAATTTTTTATCGTGCTTTTCCTAAAGGCTCTGCTGAGGCTTCTGATGCAAAATGTTCTCAGTGCTTGTGTCTGGGTTTGGGCTGCCTTAAAGGCTGTACCTCAGTGGTTTGTTTTTAAAATCCTGGCTTGAAATGTCCTATAAAACCCTGATTTGAAACTATATAAATCCAATTTTTCTCCTCCCCGTGTAGCTCTTAGTGATTTTTACAGATGTGTTTTCAATAGGGATGTGTAATTATGGACCTCTGGGTTTGGCTGCTCTGAGCTGGATGTGTCAGGGCTTTCTATTTTTTAATTTTTTTATTTTTTTCCCCAAGCAGCATTGAGCACCTGCAACTCTCATTGACTTTGTTTGGAACCTTGGATGCTTCAAATTGCATTCAGGGCATCCAAAGAGAAGCCTTTCAAACCAATAGTGACTCCTGGAAAACTCTGGCCTGTGTACAGGGAGAGGAGGATTTTTTTCTTCTTGCTTTTTAAGATGATAAAGAAACTGCAGTGGCTTAGTCTCTGGGAGGGAAGATGAATGTAACATGCTGGACTCCAATGAATATCGCTGCCTACATTGATTTGTTGGTTAATTATGAGGGCTTTTAAGCTGCCATCTTCTAATAAGCTAAGTGATGCACTAAAGAGAAGCTGTTGCTTAACCCCGGTGGCCTGTGCATCAAATGGCAGCTGCCTTGGCAGGCCAATGCTTTTGGTACCTTTCCCTGAATTTCCCTGAGGTGGGCTGTGGTAATGAAGAGGCAAGCGTGGTACAAGGTGCTGGTCCCACACCATAAACTAAGGCATGCTTGGTCTTCTTAACCTCCTGCAAAGCTTCTGTCTGGGTTGCACTTCTAGGACTTCCTAAATGTAAGTGTTGTTCACAATAGCTCGTGAATTGAATTGGCAGCAGCACCTCCTCTAGAGGGGCTGACCTTAAATAAAAAGGTCTGAGTGGCTTGGTAGAAGGTAGAGCTGAGTGTGGGAGTTCCTGCCTCAGTGCCACATCCTGAGCACTGGGGGCTTTTGGGCCATATAAAAATCTTTAAGAAATGTGTCTGAAGTCTCTGGTGTAACTTGATTTAGCACTGACCTGGAACAGCATTAGGAGACCTGGGGAGCTTTGGGCTCAGTGCACCAGTTTACATGAAGGAGTACTGCAATTCATGTGCAAGAGATGTGAGGAACTGCTTTGGGAGTGGAACGAAACTGCTGCCTCTCCATTCCTGTGGCTCTGGGGGCAAGTTGGAGCTGCTCTGCCATGACATCATGAGAAAAGCAATTAAGTTGAGTCTGTGTAGCTGAGATGCCGTTTGTGGATCCTCTCCCCGCTGGACTCTATGGCCCCCTGCCCCGAGACCCCCAAGTGACAGGATCATCCATCCCTGCAAGGGGCACTCAGGTCAGACTCCCTCCTTTGGCTGTCCCAGCTCCCCATGCTGCCACATCTCCTTCTGGGACTCTTTCCTCTTCTCTTCTTTTTGGTGCTGGGCTGTTTGTGCAGCCAGGGCTTGGAAACAGTGGGGCTGAGGGCCACTGCTTCTCCACTCACCCCGTCCAAAGAGGAATGTGAAGCAGCTCTCCGAACAAACTGAGCTTCATAAAGGGACTTTGTTCTCGGCCATCTTCTTGCTTGATTTTAGAATGGCAGAGGAATGCCTCCGTCTGTTTGGAGCTGGATGCTGTGGGAGTGTGCACGCAACGAGCAAAGCAATATGCCAAGGGAGCCGCCAGTTACAGCCTCTAACAAAGACCAGCTTTATGACATTTGACAAAGGGATGGGGTAAATAAGTAAGATTTTCAGGATTGCTGTGAGGGTCTTTTAAGATAACAAATAGCTTTGAAACGCAGTTTCTTCCATAGGTGCGGATCATGGAATGATTCCGTCTTTAAACAGGAGACAAATAGGCACTTTTAAATGCAAGCACCTCCCAACAAATGAGACCTTATGAACATCTTGTGTCTTGACCAAAGAGGTGCTGGGAGGAGGCTGCTGGGTGTGAGCACAGCTGTCCCACACTGTCCAGCAGGAATCCCACAGCTGCTGTGTCTCAGGCATAAGCAGGCATGACTCGAGCATGGCCGATTGCAGAAACATTTGGAGAATGCCTCAGCCAGCCAATGTCACCTCCACCCTGACCTCTGCCTTGCCAGAGTAAGTGTCTAGCTAGCCCTGTGCTCACCCCTTAGAGCAGGGAGAAACTGGATAGGTTCAGAGTTTAATAGGAGTTATGGAAACATTTACCGCTGCAGTTGATGCTGGCTGTAAACATTTGAGACCTTCTGAACCAAATGCAATAGCGTGGCACGTCCTTAGCTAAACAAAAGGGAGTCTTGTGCTGATCTGGGGCATCTCTGCATGCCAGCCCTGAGCCAGGCTTCCTCTTGTGCAACGGACTGTGTAAACACACAGCCCTTTGCTTGGATGTGATCTAATTATAAATGCTTTAACCTGCAGCCGGCTCGGAGACCTGGAGCTTCACTGGGGCTCTGGGAAGGCACAGGCGTTTGCTGTGGCCTGAAATGTCACGTGTGCTGGTACCTTGGACTTGGGGGGCTTTATCTGACATGCTGCAGAGCTGCTTCAGAAAGCTGCCTTCATGTTTCCAGGCAATTGAATTGTTGCTCCATGACCATCTGTCAGTGCTGGAGAGCCCTCAGTACAACTGTGAGGAGTGGTTACCAGGGGCATATTCTGTGCACTTGCAACAAATGGACTCTTCTTGGTCCACCCAAAGACCCTCTGCAGCAAAATGGGATGGAATTATTTTTCAAGCTCCAATTTGTCAGTTGCATTGGCCAAGCGAACAGCTACTCATTTGTCACTCAAAATAGGCATTACTTCTATGCTGGCATCCATTGTGTGGGTTTTCTGTCCTCAAATCAAAATAAGGATAGAATTGCTGCACGTCTAGGAATGGATATTTGTATGGTACATTACAAGACACAGATTAGCTTAATCCATTCTGCAAACCCTACCAGCTACCATCTGTGCATGGTGAACTAATTAACCCTTGAGATATCTGCTAATCCTGATGTGGCTTATAAAACCAGTTGGAGTATGTTTCTCCCCAAAGATGTCATTGTGTCCCCCACCCCACAAATCCCCTTGCTGGCTGGAGCAAGCTGCAGACTCCTGGAGTAAGATCTTGTGCTGTCCCCTTGCTGAGACTGTTTCTGGGCTGGTTTCGTGCCAAAGCTGTCAGATCCCAATCAAGAAGCTGAAACAAGCATCTGGGACCTGGTGTTTGGTGGCAACAGGGAGCTGGTGTGGGCTTCACAACTTTTCTACACCGAGTCTCAGCGCTCCTCAGCTACTGAAAGGATCCTCTTTGTTAACTGTGAGGTCAGATCCAGCACAAGAGGTGCTTTCAAAGTGATCTCTGCCACCTGCCTTGTAGGTGACCAAGCCCTTGTGGTCATGACTTTGTGTGCCTGGGCAGGAGCACTGCTGGCAATCTCCCTCTGAAATCACAAGCAAACTCCTCCCTGCTCTGACTGCCCACCTTGCTGCTGGGGGCACAGCTGGCTTTAAGCCACTGCTTGGTGGCTTCCTCTGGCACCTTGTTGCTATGCTGTAGGATGCTCCTCCAAGTGAGGGGGAATAAACTTCAATAATACAGAAGTTATGGCTCCATCAGTCCTGCAGTGTCTCCTTTCCCTCACTGTTCGGATCCTGTCTGCATTGAGCTGGCTGTGCTTTGGCTGAGTCTGGCAGCTGAAGTCTATTTTAAATAGTGCCTGTAATTGAGCACTTAGAATATTAACTTAACAACTTGGTTTGAGCCAGTGTTGCCTCAGGATGCTGATGAGGCTTCCTTGAATGAGTAAACCATCTTTCAGCTGGGTTCCCCTGTCCAGTTTTTGGACTAGCAAGATAATGGCTACACACAGCCAACAATCACTGCTTTCTTTTCCTCCTGTAATCTAAAACTAGAAAGGATATATCTGCTGGCAAGTAAATAAAAACTTCAGAGTCCATTGGAAGACACTTCACAAACTTTTTATAGAAACATCTGTAATGCTTTCTTTTCTCTCAATGAGGAAATTGCTAAGCAGAGTTGAGAGAGTTGAAGCAATGACAGAAGTGGGGCCTCAAGCGAGAAACAAGCAGATTGTTGTAACAACACCAAGGGCCCTCGTGGCTCATCCCTTTGTGGGATGCTGCCTAGGAATTATGGGTGGAGCTGATGGCCAAAGTTGCTTCCTCGGCCTAATCCTTTATTACTAGAGAAGCCTTCTTCCTCACCCCAGTGCACTAAGGATGTGTGCTCTGCCAGCTTCAGGAAGCTGCCTTAATTGCTGTTTCTTTGCATTATCAGGGATAGGTTTTTTTCTGCTTTCTTTGTAATTACAAAGGGAAATGGCTCAACTTGTGGCTTTTTCTGTCCTTACAGCTGAGCTATGCTCATCACTTCAGAGCTTAACCTTTCTGAGCCTGCCACACTGCATGTGTCTAGCCTGCACTTAGAGCTCCATGGCATAGCTTGCTCTCTTTTTGTTGTTTTTTTTTCCCCCTTTTTATAAATGAGCTTTATTTTCTTGACTTAGTCTGAGCTGCCTCTTTTAATACAATATGAAGAAAATGAATTGTGTGTGCCACCCCTTCTGTGCTTAATTATTCAGTGGGGTCACAAATATGTGAGCCCCCAGCTGGACCAGCAGGGCTGTGTGGCTGGTTTTTTACCTGTTGCAGGACTGAGGTGGTGACCCTGAGAACAAAGCTTGGTTGATGCAGTGGAGTGTGGAGGTATCTGCCAGCTCCACAGGCCTGTGGCAGGCATTTAGCTACACGTGGGTTCAGGGAGAGAAGGGAATGTACAGCCTCCAGCCCTGGCTGGTGTTTTGTAATATTTATGGGAAATGGCTGCAGTAGAGGGAGAAGGAAGGACCGCTCCACGAGACACATAGTGTTGCTTTTCCTTTGCCTTAAGGTTGCTGCAGCATTCATGGGATGTCATCTGGAGTGGTGGATGCCCTTCTAGTATTAAAACTGGGGGCATGCCTTAACTAATCCAGCTGACTGTGAAATCTGTCTCAGTTTTACCTTCTCAGCCAGAAGAACTCTTAAGCCTTTTAACTGGGCTCTCAAAGAAACCAAATCTAAGTGTGTTACTAAAGAGGCTGAAAAATCCAATTAACTACCATGGTCAATCCCAGCATGAGGCAATGCATTTCATGTCAGGGTGGCCACTGCAGCAGATGCTTGGGGCTACATGCCCTAAGCAGGCAGTTGGTTATTGCTTAGTGAAGCTGAGCCCAGGTGATAGCAACAAAGCTAGAATGTGGTTTTTAACTCAAATTCTGGTCTCATGGTGTTTGTCTCTGAAGTCTGCCTCCCTACAGTTCCTCTGAAAGCTTTAGCTTGGAACATATTTTTGGTTTCGTTTTGTTTGGTTTTGGTTTTTTTTCTTAAGGTGGTAAATAGGGATGCAAGTCTGTCCAAGCCCATGGCAATGTCCCAGGAACATCTTAAATCATGTAACTTGGTGTCTTAATCCTTGCAAGAAATCTGTGGTATGATATGATCCCTGCAGACTGAGGCATGTGCTCTTGTGTTTATCCTGATGAATCACACGTGTGCACTGTGCTCCTTGCATTGTTTCCTACAATTAGGGCAGACACAGTGATGGTGGACTGGCTCCTTGGTGCCATTTGGCCTGTTGATGAGGATGGCTGGATGAGATAGTTTGCCAGTCACTATCTTAAAACTTCACAAGCATGTACTGACATGCTTGATCAGACAATGTACTGACATTTCTTGATCAGAAATCAGGATCTGTTCCCTCATCATACGATTAACCTTCTTGGCTGTACATGCTAATTACTGCATGGAATTTAAAAACAGCAGATTCTGGCAGAACATTTTGGTTCTCACATAGCTGTTTGGTTTTTTTTTTTCTTTTTCAGGAAGATAAAGCATTTAGTAATAAAAGAAGGATAGCGTGGGCAAAAGCATAGCAATTAAGGACCAAACCAACCTTTTCATTTAATTACTGGGGATATACATCTTGGGCCTGGTTCTGGAAGAAGTTAGTAGTTAGTGATGTCAGTGTGCATCTTGAGTTCAGTCATCGATGACAGAGCTTCCTCTTCTTATGATAAGGAATTATTCTTCCTCAGGTAGGGAATTTGCTAAATGTCTGATCAGCTTGTTGGCTTTTGCTTGATGCAGTCATTCCCCAAAGACCAAATTTTTTTCCTGATTTTTTTTTTTTTTTAAGACTGTAAGTCTTTTTTTTTTAACAAGTTTTTCATACATTTAGAAGAACATCCATTCTGTGGGTTTGGGTTTCTTTCCAAGGCAAGACTATGGCTCTTGTGCTCAGGTGAACTAGCAGAGAGCAGGATTTGAGAATCTGCAGCTAAGTCAGGCAGATTTCATGTCCTTGCAGCAGCTGTGTGTGTGTGACCCAATTCTGCATCTTCAGTCAAGATGTGAATCTGTCCACTCCAATCCCACGCTCCAAATCCAGTCTGTAGTGTTCTGGCAGAAGGAAGCTGATCTCACACATCTCCTTGTACACCATATTTTTAAAGTCACTTCTTAAACTGAAGTGCTTTGGACTTCTGCCTGAGGCTACTGAAGAGAAGAGCAGATAGGAGACTTTATTCCACACTGGTTCAGTTTTCTGCTGACAGGACATGTGGCCCATTAGATGTATAGGATCACTGTCATCTTCTGGGTGGCCCATATGCTGTGGTGGGAGGAAGATGGGATAAGAGAGAAAGAGATATTTGTGTGTGGTGTGGGTTTTTTGTTTTGCTCCTTGGCTTTTAAACTGAAGTGTGGGGACAGGGTGCAGGATTAGGGAAAAGAATGTGTTTGTGTTCTTTGCTGTTCCCAGTTCAGCACTGGTGCTGCAGAGAGCCTTGTGTGCAGGAGAGAGGGCAGGGAGACTGAGTGCGGGGAGGGCTGGAAAAATGAGGTGTGGCTTGAGCACAGCCATGGCAGAACAGCCTGAACCCTGCAAATGCCTCAGAGAATCTTCAGCCGAGAGCTGAGAAAGCACTTGGTACCTTACAGGATGTAATGGCATTTCTCTCGGTTTTAAGGAATTCTCTATTCTCCATCTGCTCCTGTTCTGCCTCCCTCTTCTGTCTGTCAGTGGCAGATGGTATTAACGCTGCCTGCGTGGGTTCTTCCTCTCTTGCACAGAGAGTATTGGTATTTTGATTTTTGGCATGCAAGATAAGGAAGGTGAGAAGTGCATTTGGGAGCTGGAGAGCAGAGGGTGATGATCCTCATCCACCACAGGAATCTGTGTGTGGCACAGATAGGTCTGTCTGGCTGGGAGGAGCAGATAAAATCTTCCCTGGGCATTTTGGGTTACTTAGTCTCAAGCTGGTGAGCACTTGAATCTCTCTCCCGAGTTTCTGGAAAGCTGGATGTAGGGTGAGTGTCCTTGGCCTGTTGAGAGCACTCGCCCCTAAAATAGCACTTCCTCAGTGCCTTCAGCTTTGTGTGTGGCTTCACACCTATCCCATTCTAGCTGGCCTGTGCCCAGGCTGCGTGACAGGACAAATCCTCTCCAGTTGACTCTGGAGGGAGTGGCTCACCTAACCAGAGATGGCTGGAAGCATTACTTACAGAGGTGTCCAGCAGGAGTTACCAACTGTGCACTGATTACTGGCCATCTCTGCCTGGACACTCAGTGCTGCTGAGTGTTCTGTGCTTGGCAGTGTGGCTGCTTCACAGTTGGAACTTGACTCTTGCTCCACTTTTTGAGCCACACATGAATCCCAGCATGTGTACATACCTGTGAGTTTCCAAGTGCAATGTCTGGGGCTTTTCTGCCCTCCTCCTTGGTACTGCTGGAGGCTGGTTTTTTCCTCAGAGGGGTGATGCTCTCAGTTTGTACAGCTGTAGATGTGGATTAACATTCAGATATTCTAGGCACTTCCCAGCAAAACTTGGAGCTGCTACAAAACTGTATGTGCAGGGGCTGTACCTGAGTGATCATGTGGGAAACAATCCTCACTTGCCATGTGGAAAGAGTTAATGCGAGCTGTGGCTGCCAGAACAAAAACTAAACAGTCCTGGATATTTCTGGGTCTGCAAATGGGATTAAAATGGGTTTTTACAGAAGTAAACAGAGTGGAAAATTGGGACTAAGTTTTCTTTGCGTTTGTACTTTTAGAAAGGATGAAGGACTGGATGAGGCTGTGAAAATGCAGCTGTGAGCGTGTCACTGTGCAGTTTGTCAAGCACACGATCCTCTGGCCCCACTCCTCCATTCCAACTCAGGAAAGGGCTCCCTGGTTGTGGATTTCTCCCCTGCAGGAGTGAGTTATCCAGATGATGAATTTCTGAGGCACGCTCGAGTCACGTGAAAGCCAGATGTGAGCATTTTCCAAGCAGTGTGTGTGGGTCTAGCGTACGCCAGGCTACGTGGCAAGTGGACGTGGTCTGAAGCTGCTCTGCAGCCTGGTGGTGCTGGGGAGGCGAGGAGCCCCAGCAGCTCCCAGTGGGATCATTTCTGCCAGGGAAAGAGAAGGATGCTGGCTGTGCTTGTCACTGCAGCTCAGTGCCTCTGCCCTCACCCCCCACACTGACAAGCCCCCCAGGCTCTTTGTGATGAACTTGGTGAATAGGACTAAAATTAAAGGCCTCCTTTAATGCCTGCTGCCAATCCTCTTACTCAGACACTTCAGCTGGATTTGCATGTTTAATAATCTGCTAGTCAAATATTTTTTCAAGATACGGCCCTCTTGAACAGATGGCATGGGGAGTGGAGGTCATGTTCAGCTTCAAGTGTATAGAAGAGGAGATATCTCTGCAGGGATGTGAGGTTAAATTTAAAATGTGGTCTCCTATTGGGGAAAAATATATGTGTATTCCTTCAAGGACTAGTTTAAAACACTTTTAACATGATGCATCAGCATCCCACAGACTTAAGAGCAAGGAAAGCTTATTTGAGCTACCCTGGTGTGGGACAGCTGCTTGCCCAGCAATTACAGTAACAAATGAATCTGTCGTTGTGGTACCTAAGAAGTGTAATGTCTGACCAGACCCACCCTGGGCCAGGTACCGGGCACAAATGTTGGTTTTGTTTGGGTCTTTCTGGAGCCTGGGGGAAGAAACATCAATGGTGCAGTTCAACAGGGTGCCCTGAGCAGGACAGTGTGAGATAGATCAAAACATTTGCAACCTTTCTGTGCCATCCTCCCATTTCTCTGACTATCTGTTGTTCTCTGCCTAGTTGAATGAATTAATTGTGTGAGCCAAGAATGTGTGGCAATGGTTCCAGTTCAGATGAAGGCTCATCTGCATTTTCCCTCTTTCCAGCCATGTTGTAAAACTACTCATAGACTCTACATCAGAGTAATTCTCTAGTAAAAGTAGTTTAGTTTCTGGGGGAGCTTAGCAACACCAGGTATTTCTGTCTTCCTCCCCTAGTCCAGTACTGTTGCATTTTACTGCCTTCCCATTTAACCAAAGGGTCAAGCCCTAGCTTAAGGGGAGGGGACTAGAGGAGAGAAACCAGGAGCCAGGCTGACAAAGGATGGTCAATGGGTATGGGGTGTGGAGGTTTTAGAGGTGCTCACAAGGGTATGGGCATGGTGCACTGTCTGCAGATGGAAGCAGAAACAAGCCCCACAGTTTTTGGGTTCCTCACTGAGCTTCCTGCTCTTGGCTGGCCAGCCTCACCTTGTCAGGAGGAGGAGGTGGTTCCTTTGCTTGTCTGAGGAGTGCAGAAAGGAAGCAAAGAGGGCAATAGTGGAGGTAAAATCCCAGCAAGACTGAGTAGACTGAGCCTGGATCTTGGGTTCTTTACCTGCTTGGGGGGCAGTAAGGCGTCCCACCTGATCCCCCAGGACAACAACATAGTGCTTAATTTATACCAAGTCCTTGGCAAGCTTGTCTTCCAAAATGTGAACTGAAGGCTTAACTTCTGTTTTCTGTTCTGCCATATGTGATGAACATTGCAGCCAACAAGGCTATAGGCCAGTTCCAAGAAGTGGACATGTCTAAGGAACAGTGTGGTCAGCCCACTTCTTGCTGACTTGTCAGATACCACTGTTGGGATGAGAACACACCCATTCTTCAGCAGAAGCATTTATTTCCCCCAGCTGCAGTCTGAGGAATAACTGATTGTATTGCTGATTTTTCTTTTCACCCTTCCAATTAAGACAGGAAGGGTGTAAGTCTAGAAAATGAGTCTGCAAAACACTCAGCTGCACTCATGGAACAGATCACTGTTGGAAACAAACCAGATGTCAGTATCTCTTCAGAATGGCTGCTTGTTCCTATAATCCTTCTTTCAGTAATTAAGTTGCACCTTACCAGCTGGGAGATTTTGGTATTCTCAGTTGATGTTAAAGGTAGGGCTTCATGAGAACAAAATAGTTTTGTTAGCTAAATGGCCCTGGGACTTTTATTTCCTATGGAAGACAACTTGCAAAAACAGGCCATACCCGTGTAATTAAACTCTTTGCCCTCCAAAGCAAGGTAGCCACATCCAGATCGCTTGTAGGGACCTGTCTTTGGCCTATGCTTCTCAGCTATGCACAGAAATCATTTGGGGCAAGGGTTACATGGCCAGAACTACAACCACACTGAGACTCATAACCAGTATGATCCAATTCCCCAGAATTATTGCAGGCTAGGTTGTTGGGAAATATATAGCTTAACATGTTAGACACCTATAGAGACATTAGTTTTTTAAAAAGCTTGTTATAATGGTCCCTGATAGCCCCAGCAACATGAGACCTGTGATTCTGTAGGAGAGTGTCCCTCCTGGTGCTGGCAGCAGTGTTAAATAATGCATGCTGGGCTCAACACTGAACTGAAAGTTTCAGAGAGTGTTACTAACAAAAAGAAACCCATTTTTGTAGAAATGGTTTCTACAAAACAAAACAGTAGCTGCTGCTAAAATGCCTGTGGGGGAGGAGTTTCTCTGCCCCTGCTGGGGCAGGGGCCCACCTGGATGTGCAGTACTGATGTGTACCATGAATGTAGCATCTGGATTTTGGTAGCATTGAGCTCATGCATTTCATTCTAGACTGACTCCAGCTATTGTAGGTTTTTGTGGAAGCTTGCTCTGCTCTAACTGTACTCAAGACAAATGGCCTGCTGCTAAAATGAGATGAGTGGAGCTGTATCACAAGCATAAAGCATTAGTCCCCAGCAGTCTGGCGCCTGTTCTCTTGCCAGTGGTGGGAGGAGCAGCAAACAAACCAGTCTCACTGGCAGCAGAAAAGCTTCTGCTGAAATCTAGAATAACGTTTCATGTTCACCATAGCAACCAGCTGAATTTTGTCTTCAAAGCTTTTTGCCCTTTCAACTCCTCCCTTTTCCTCTGCACCTGAGGAACCTCCTTGACCTGTCTGAGGGTTGCCCAACTCTGTTGTGGCAGCTTGGAAGCGATGGAAGGGGGTTCAGCAGCCACTTCCAGTGACACGCCTGCTGTGCTGCTATTTTTGTGCAGTGTGGCTCCGAAGGAAAGCCTTCTCTGTGCTCTTCACAACTGCCTCAGCCTCGTGGCTTAGCTGTAATTTATGGATCCATGTTCCTTTTGAGCTTTTTAAAATAATTCCGGTAGGAGGAGTTTGTTCTGGTTCCAGCTGCAGTCGGCAGCAGGGGCTGTGGGGGCTGGTGTTAAGAGCAGAATTGGGATGCCATTGCCCTAGGAGTGGCCTGCTTTGAGAAGGCAACTTTAATTTTCCTTCCAAATACTGAGATTTCCCCCCCACACTTCCAAGTCATCTGAGACCAGCCGGAGTTCAGCCGTGTGGCAGTGGGGGAGAGGAGTGGCAGGAAGCAAAGGTTTGTTCGTTTACCATTACCAATCCCATTGGAAACCAGGTCCAAGCCCCATGCAGAATTCCAGTAAAACCCTGTCCTAAAGGGGAAACCTGGGGCTGTTCAAAGCTTGTGTTTTGTTGGCTCAGGCACAGCATGTTTCTGAGGCCTCTGACCTCCTCCCCGTACGCTGGCTCCCGCCGCGGCTCTTCGTTTGAGCTCTCTGTGAAGTGGAATCTATCACTAATGTCTGATATTTTTATTATTTGTAGGGGGGACTCTTAAAAGCTGGTAGCAATTAGAGCTTAAACGTCTTGGAATAAAAAAAAAAATCCCCAAGAAGGAAGTTTAATGCTAAGCAGATGTGCAGGAGCAGCTGAAATATGCTGGCTGTCTTCTGCTTCAGAAGCAACCTCATCCACTTCTAGCTGCTGTCAGGCTGGGGCAGCTGAGAAGTGCTGCTGCTTTTATGCTGCTTCCTGGGCTGGGAAGCCCACACTGGTGACCTGTGGGATTGTTTACCACTTAATACTTACATTGCCCTTCTATTCTGGCTTAAACCAGTAGTTTTGACAAGGACAAAAAAAATACTTTGTTTAAAGAGAAATTCACAAAAAATTATAATGGCTAACAGAATTGGTTTATTTATGGTGAGATCTCACATGGGTGTCTGTAGATATGGCTACTGTGGATAAAGGTTTAAGCTCTCTCTCTTCTTGGGCAGACAGATCCAGAGTAGCCCTAAACTTGTGTTAAGTGCAGCTTATTTCCTCTGAGTGTTTCAGTCTTTTTGCTGGAGCTTGGATGGGGGCAAACTTTGAAATCTTCCCAGTTGCTCCTGCAATACATCATCTGCTTGATTTATCATTGTCGTACTCAGGTTCTTCTGTCTGGAAAATGGTCTGACAGCTGACAGAAGTTCATAGTCGTGTTCTGAAGGCAGTGGAAGTCTATTCAAAAGCTAACAGACAAGTTGCTGACAACAACTCCTTCACACCCTTTCCCGTGCGTGCCCCAAGTCTGTAATAGAAACATGCTGTATATTCCCTCCATGAGCTACACCACAAGCTACTCTGCCAGATTATTTCCTGTTGCACTCCACTGATGCAGAGACTTTTTCATTTTTTCTTAAATGGTAGTCCAAAGTAAATTATCATTATTTACCACTGTGTATTTTGTAGTGTATTGTGACAGTGCAGCACATGGGTTTGGGAGTCAGATGGTTGAAATACTTCAGAATTTTCTCCAAGCTGCCACTGTGGAGAGTTTACTGTAAAACAGGCAAAATACTGAATCCATTTGATGGATTCAGTTTTGTTCTACATGATGAAAAACTCTGTCCCTAATTTAAAGAAAGGATTCCAAAACCTCACCATTCCCTTAGTGCTGAGAAAACAGCAATGTGTTTCTCGGACCTCTGGTTTCCACTGGGTATGTTTGAAAGCTGTTTCTTAAGTTTTGTATCATGCTAGCAATTCCTCAGTTACATATGCACTGTGAATCTATTACATTACTATCTATTAATCTTTTGACTGTCTTGGATATACTCTGCAGCTCAAAAAGACAACAACAGACAAGGCCACCAGTATAGCCTTTTTTTTTCTCCAAGTGGTTGATGGGTGCATCTTCCCTGTTGTTAAACTGCTGGGTCCAGAACAGGGTTCCCCACTGCAGAAAAGTTTTTCAAATTGCATTTTGGAGTTGTTAGACTTTAGAAAACTCTTAGACTGTCATGTAAGCATCTCTTCCTACATGTGTCTTCTCCCATCAGGGAAAGAGTACAGCTGCCCTTCTGCTCCCTCATCCCACAGAAGGGGAATATTTGTTATTTAGAAATGGGGGGAAATCTGCTAACTTTCAAAATACGCTTCCAGTGTATTCAAGAAAAAAATTAACATTTAACATTTGAAGATTATTCCCAAATTCCCAAGCCAATTTCATGGAGGGGGAGGGAAACCTTTTGACCCTGTGGTAGCAACTCTTGTCAGCTTTCTCCTTAACCTGATCTCTGTCTCATTCATTGGTTAAAAAATGGAATTTCTAGTTATACTCTGAATGTACCTTTATTGGAGCTTTGTGGAGCACTATTTGTCTATTGTTATTTTCCTTAATGCAATTAAGATGCTTGTAGAAATTTACATGTGCTTGCTAGGCTCAGACTCTGAGAGCTGCCTATGTGTCTTTTGGGTGTCATTAACAGCTGTAAAGATAAATAGTTTTGCAGGTCTGGGGCTTAATAAGTCAAACTGTCTCTTGGTATGTGTTTTCTGAGCTATTGGGAATAAGCTCGGGGCATATCTTATTCTGAGAGCTCAAAATTGAATCACCTACAGATCAGTTTCGTAAGTTCTGCAAATCCACTAAAACATAAAAATTATCTGGATGGTTTTTATGACTTGACCTTCCTCTGAGTTCCCATCATGCCAACACTACTCTTAAGAAAACCTTAATGTCTCTTTCAAAGCTGTCTTTACTAACTCTCAGACTTTCTGATATGACTGGTTTTGACTGTTTTCTTGTGTCTCTAATTACTTTCTCTTTTCATGGCTGCCCTATGATTGGATTTCAAGTTTGGATGTCCAGTTTGTCTGAGACTCCAAAAAAGAGTGTCGCTCCAGGTAAATTCTTGTGTCTTGGTGTTCTGCATGCTATTAAAAACAGAATTCTCTAGTTCAAGCTGTGTCTGGTTTTGGAATTGTCTTGAATATGAGTCTCTGACAGTGGACACCCAGGATGTGTTGTCTGCTTGTGTATTGGTTTTTCATGCTGCACGATTTCTGATAAGGAAGAGCTTTGCTGATGACTGTATTACCTTGATGTTGCTGTTAGTAGTTTGCAGGGTTTTATCTTCCTTGCCCAACTCAAAGCCACAGTCCAAGGCAGCTTCCCCTCTTGTGGTGGGTTGAGCCTTGCCACAGCTAAGTACCTCCACAGCTGTGGTTTCACTGTTCTATGTGGGAGAAACTTCATGGGTCAAGATAAGGCAGAGAAATGTGACTGTGTGCTCCCTATCCTTCTGAAATGCTCTTTTGCATTTCCACAGTAAATAGAAAGAGTTTCATCTTTTTCATGCGAAATCCTGATAAAGATGCAAAATTTTCAAGGGAGCATCTGTCTCCTTGTTGCAACAAATCAGAAAGGAGGAGGAGGAAACGGGGGAAACAGCTTTGAGGTGAAGTGTCAGGGGCTAGGGAGCAGTAGTCCCATAGGAGGCAAAACCTAAACTTTATAGTATAAGGAATCGGGACTCCTTCTGAGTGACCAGTGGATTTCTTCTGCAGATGTTTGTCACTTGACCTGGAATATCACAGAAGAAGAATTCTCTGCTTCAGACTTTAGAAGGAGAGATCACCAGTGATAGATCTTGTGTCTGTACAGGATCCTGGGCTGGACACTCGAGCAGTTAGGGCTACACACAGGTCTCGGGGCAAGGAAAAATGGAAACACTCCTGCTGAGTTCCATACCAGATTTGGCAAATATTCAAGTTCATGCCCTGTTAAAAGTATGTGAACAAAATCCCACCATCCTTGGTGGATGAGTGCTTTCTTGTCTGAGGTTTTTAGTGAGCACAACTGCTGTGATTCCCGAAATGCTATCCTTGACAGAAGTTGAATATATCCTTGGGGGTTCTGCCTCATCTTTGCAGAATAGGTCTAATTTGAGGGTGGCAACTGGATATAACAGTGCAGAAGTATCTGAGGTATTCAGACACAGGAGCCTGCTGCTTCATAGGTCATGGGGGAGTTGAGACAGAAAAACAGAATGAGACTGAGCAGGAGAGAAACATGTTAAGGAGGAGACAGAAGAGGTGGTGTCCCTCAGAAAAAACAATGACAAGGACCCCTCAGATTACCTGGCTGGGGGGTGAGGTTGCTTTTCTTTGACTCAGTACATCTGTTGGGACTGTTTCATGTTGCCATATATAAAATGGCAAACTGAATGCCAAGGGTTTTTGTCTTCTTGAAGGGCAAGGAAGCAAAATCTTTAACAGTTACAATTTTTTTTCTGTTGTGCTTACTGTTTTTAGCTAAATGCATGTTGCTAGTTTGGCTAAAAAAAAAAAAAAATCTGTGCATGATGAGAGAGTGCAAATATAAGTGATTCATTGCATTGCATGGTGCCTGAGAAGGTTAATGTTGATACCTAGAGATGCTCAAAAATCTTATGTACATTTGGCAAGTTCACAGCTCCCCATGCTGCTCTAGTTCATGTGGCCTTTCGGTTTGCTTCTCATCCAAATGAATCCCCAGTTTCCAAAACAGCTGTTCTTTGGTCCAGATCTGCCATAGGTTGTATCCTAATGTGTCAAGCTTGTAGAGCAGACTTGAATTTGGATATGATCTTTACCTATGATTTATGTGTCCTAGCTAGGCTGTGGCTTGGAGATGAGAACAGTTTCATGCTGCCCAAGCTCTAGCTGATGTTATGAACCTGCTGCATGAAGTGGAGACTCTACCCCAAGACTTGAAAACTGTTTAATTTTGTACTTTGGAAAAATATGGGTGCCACACAGCCACATCCTGAGAGGTGCTGTGGTGGGGCACTAGTTTGGTCACCCTGACTGCTGTTAAACTCCTTGGCCGGTCTGTTTTGTGCCATGTGGAGGGACGGGAATGTGTAGTGCCACTGAGGAGGACTAGGGAAGATGCTAGAGTATATTGATGACTTCAGCCTGGTGGAAGACCCAGTTTGGCAGCTGTGTGAAAATCTCCAAGCAGTTTAACAGATTTGTGTGCAAAATACTTAAGTATTCTTAACTGTTGCTACCTGTAACCTAGTTGGTTGGAATTGCTGTTCAGAGAGCCAACTTTCCAAGAAGGAGTGGAAAGAGGACTCAACTTTTTACTCTTACCCTCCTGCCTCTAATTTTTCTTGGCTCTGTTTTAAAACCTAGCAGATCAAAAATAAAAAAATAAAAATCCCGAGACTAATAGGCTCCACTTGGCAAAGGTCAGCTCTGAATTTTTCTGTTGGTCAGGATTTTGTTGGAAATGCTGCTGAGGGCTGTGAAGAGGGGAGAGCTGAACTGGAGCAGCCGCTTGAGAGAGCACCTGCCATTTACCACGGGCCACGCTCAGTCCTGAGGCTCTCCGTGGTGGGGGGCTGTGTTTTGCTGCTGGTTTTAGCTGTGCATCACACACACTCCAGTGCTGGAAGCCACAGCCTACCTTATAGCTGCCACTTGTCCCAGGCCCCTGAAGGCTTGGCCAGATCTTGGTTCTAGGAAGTGCTAAAAAATACTACGTGTGTCTTATGCTGAGGAATGCATCCAGGAACCCGGTTAATTTTCTGCTGCATATTCTCTTCTTGGTGGCAATGTGTGCTGTTGGCATGGGCCCCCTATAGCTGTTTGTAGCAGCAACCCAGCAGGTCAGGAGGGTCTTTGTGCAGCTCATGGAGTTACCATCTAGACCAAATTTTGGCATGTTTAGCCAAAAAGATAGCAGGAAAGGATAGAGCTTTGGCTACTACTGCTCCATGTACCGAAAGGCTTGCAGGGCACATGAGCACTGTGGAATTGAGGAAGGTGGAGAGATGCGTGCTCACTTAAGGAAAAACTTCTACATCAGTCATGGCTGCTAACATGGGGTAAGCGGGTTTATATACTGACCTGGCTGTTGCTGGGTGCATCTTGTTTTATTCTCGGGCATTCTTTGGGATTTGGACAAGGTTTTAGGCCAAACTTCTCTGGCTTCAGGCCTTCTGCCATTACTTTACGTGGTCAGATCCAAACCATTCCCTTTCTGCTTTGCACCCATATCTATCTAATGGCAGGGGTCACCTACTTCTGAAGCCCTCTTCTGAAAATGCAAGAGTGTCTTTGTGCTTGGTAAAAGAGCTACCTGGCCAAGCTCAGGGAAGAACTACAAAAATCCTGGTGTATTAATGACCCATTTGAGAGACTGAGCCAAATGTTTGTTTTTGTCTATAATTGGCAATAATCCAGACCTTGAGACTGCATTTGTACTGAATTTCTGTAGTAACTTTGGGAGGTGATGAACTTTTGTCTCTGTCCCTAGAGCTTTGTGGCTCAGGACTGCTACACCAAGAGCTTCTGAGCATAGAAGTTAAACACTATTAGAATTGGGAGTCCTTCTGTCTGTCAGGAGGGATGAAGATAAATCCACTCACAGCTTGTGGCAATAGTAGTCTTATCTCCAGGAATAATTCATGTATAAACACAGTCTGAAGTTTGGTAAGTGGCAATGGGGCTGAAGTGCAGGAGTATCCAGGAGATGAGTCAAAGCCCTGATTGTTTAGGGCACATAAAGAATAAAAAATAGAAGGGCAAAAATCCAGAACACCAAGACAAATAAAAACCCTCTCACTGAATAGAAGTGAGAGCCTAAGCTCAGAAACAGTTTTGATCTGAATCCATGCTGTCCCCATAGAGACTTGTAGCAGGCTTCATCAGTCTCATCTTGCTGCTTACTCTAGGAACTGGTTATTTTAGGAACTGCTTTTCCAACACTGCTGCAATGTGATGAACTCTTGTGTACTCCCCCATGCATTACATGGCAAAGTCTATTTCATCTTGTGTGTAATACACACTTAATCCAATTTTTAGGCAGACCTAAGCTCTGTATCTTAACACAGTTAAAGATAAATCACGGGTGGAAGGCTCAAAGAAAACATGCAATTTTCATGTTTATTTATTATAGTCATGTGGTCCTTCTGATAAGAAATAAAAGAGGTGAAGTTTTTAGGGGAAGGAATTCCATGTGTTTACAGCTGGATATATGATTGCTGTTAAGGGGTTAGACTGATCTGAGAATTTTAAGAGTAGGCTTGCTGCTGTTCTGGGAATTTTTTTTTTCCCTTTGTCCTTCCCCACAAGGAGTTTTCCAGAGATACATAAAAGTTTACCCTTCAAGAACTGGCTTTAACAAGAAACCGCAGCTCTACATCCAAGCTACCGCAGTTACTCCTCCCGAGGCATGGAAAAGAGCTCTGACATTATCTTATGGAATGCCAGGACACTCGGGGCCGTGTCTGCCAGGCACCCCTGCGTGCAGCCCGTGTCCCCAGCAGCTGTGCCCGTGTCAGAAGGGCTGGACTACCTGCCACTTGGTTGTTCAGCTGTGACTCACCCTCATGGCGTTCACTGGCCGTTTCTGTGGTTTTGGCTGCTTCTGCAGGACTTCCACTGACCAGCCCAGTGCTAATTCATTTAGTCTCAATCTGTAAACACTTGATTGATAATCATGAAAGAGCAATATAAAAAGCCTGTGTGCTGTATGGATTAAAAGAGCAGACATGTTTACAGCCTGATAACAACGGGGTAATCTGGCAAAGATCAGGAGTCTCACATTCCCATATCCAGATGATTTTATTTTTGGAGTCCAGTTGGTGGTTTTCATTTTTGGCTGTTGCAAAACCATCGTAGGTCTTAGCTGTTGCAACACAGGAGGAGGAGGATGATGTTGGAGTGGAAGCTCTGTGCTCTTATTTAGGAGGCTTTCACAGCAGCTGCTGGTCTCCGAGTACAGCAGGAGGAATGATGCTCCCTCCTCGCTGCCTGGTGAGGGGGACAGGGTGCAACTGTGTCACTTAATAGTGCCAGCTGTGAGGGGCACGGACAAGCTCCAATGACATTTCTGCTCAGCCCCAGGAAGAGAATTGCTGAGGTGAGGAGCGGGAGGATTGTAAAGTGGAGCCCTATGGAGAGGAGGAGGGGTATCCTCAAGACTTTAACCAGGAAACGGACTCGAGGCAAAAAGAAATGGAGAGGCAAGCAAACTCTTATTTCAGCCAGCAATCTGTGCTCTGCTCTGGGGAGGGCTTGCAATTTGGAGCTTAACCAAAACAGTAATTCTGCTTTTTTGGAGGGAGAGGAGGGGGGGACCTTTACCTGGCACATCAATCTTACCCTATCCTCTGCTCTCCACTTCTCCTGCCTGGGCTAAAGACGGTTTTTAAAAAGTAGGGCTATTGTGTCAGGGCGGCATTGCAGCTGCATGTGAGCTTGCTGGGGAACTTGTGCCATGCTGCATCCCTCTTCTCTGGTGTGCTCACACTGAGCAGGCTGTTACTGTTCAATGCATGCTGTGTCCTGTCTTACAAATTAGACCTGAACTAATTGGCAGGGATGCGGAAGCGCCCACGGCAGCGGGTGTAATTGGTGCTGTGCTCCCTGTGGTGTTGCCTGTCTTATTCTTTTGAATCCCCTTTGGGGAGTCTGACATAGTGTCCCAGCGATGTTGTGGGCATCCTGAGTGTCACTGAGGAGTAATTCATCTAAAGATGCTTGTGGGGGATGGAAGGCTGAGGAAGATAAAAGTTCTTTACCCTACTGGCTGTGCCTGAAGGGAATGTAGTCATAACCCAAACCAGGCTACCCAGAAAATGGTTAAGGCTTTTGGTTACTGGAAGGAGCTGTTTCTCTGTCTTTTCCTTCTTCTCTTGTTCCTTCCTTTTCTCAGTTACTGAAGTCTTCCCCACTGTGCAGTACCTAATCTTGGGTGACCATTACTCCAGGAGCCCCAGGGACCCTATGCTTCGAAAGGGGGATATCTATCTCTAGGCATGGTCTGCTGCAGCTGTAAATGAACAAGTTTGTTTGACCTTGGTTACTTCCTAGACCAAGGAATTTATCACCCTATTTTTTTTTTGTCTTAATAGGAGCCCTGCAGCACTTACACAAGCGTCTGTTAAAACAATCTCTTTAATTGTATGTGTTCCTCCAGCCACTGTAGTGACAAAGAAATCCTCCTGCAGTGACTATGTTATCCAAGGCAGAACAGAGTATCCCAAAGAAGCCCTGCTGGGTTTCAGATATGAGAATGCAGATAAAACCTATCTAACCTATCTTGCCAAAGTGTTCNTTTTTTTTGAGGCAGAGTTGTGGAGGTGGATTTGAAGTGCTGATTCTCCGTGTTTCCTGGCAAAGGCATTCCCCTGGCACACGGTCCCTGGCTTGGCCTCTGTGGCTGACAGTGGGGTGTTTTCCAGCCTGTGCTCCAGCCTGGTCCTCTCCTTGTTCCCAGCAGGGACGCATGCATGACACAAACACTGCTCCTGCCACCAAGCCAATGCAGTGTTTCAGATTTTTTTTCCTTACTCTAGTCCCATGAAAACTGCCTAGTAGACTGGAGGGAAGAAGGCATTTGGGTTGTTGGTTTAGCAGTTTGCTTCCTGCATGTCCCCTGCACCCCCTGCCACTGTTTGGTCCCTCTTGCCTTTCAGACCATCGAATTCTCTGCTGGTGCACATGCATAGACATAAGTCCATGATGCCTTTTGTTTCTGGTTAAAAAACTCATATTTGTCTGAAGACTAAAGCAAAGTAGGGTTTGTAGGTATTACTTGTCTAACTAGGTTGAAGGAAGATTATAATGCTGCTGGATTCTGGACTGGAGAAAAGACTGTGTGGGAAACAGTGTGAAACAAGAGAAAGCATCTCATCTCATGGTAGCCCAGCTAGCACTAGTTTAAACCAGAGTGCATGAGTCAGGTTGATTGATCATGAAAAGAAACACAGTGCTTATGTGGAATGGACAGCTATAGTGAAAATTTATATTCTAAATTTCCATGTTGTCAGTTCATGGTCTTCTCCTCCTGTTCCTGCTACTGGCTGTGGTTCAACTATCTATAGAAAAGTTAAATCTCTTAAACACAAGCTTCTAGAGGAGATGACTCCTCTTTAAAGAAAATTAACTTATGTAATCTGAGGAGAGGCAAAGGCATGCTTAGGGAGCAAGGAAGTCTTCTAATTTTCTGGATTTCTTAAATCTGGTCTAAGGGGAGGCATTATGATAGTGTTTCCTTTCAGGAAACAGTTGAATTAATTGCTTTTTCTTCTAGGATTTTCATTTCACAGGATGCTGTTTTAATGGCTGATGCATTCTTTACCTCTTTCTTGGCAGGGATGCTAATTACTTGTCTGTAGAATCACTTTGCATCTCCAGCCCAAACACACACGAACATGCTGAGTTTGGAAATACATCACCCAGCATCCTGTGCTTGGCTGTCAGTCCCTTGACTTTTCTGGTGGACAGTTTCAGACCATGCTGCTTCCTTCCCGTCTCTGATAGCCAATTTGTCATCAGAAATTCAGGAAAACCCAGAGTCTGCTCCTGGCTCTGTCCCTGCCATGTAAAATGGGACACTCAGCAAGTTGTGTATCTGCTTCTGTCTTCCCTTTCCATCCGTATCCTAATACAGAGCCACAGGAGCTGCCTCTTAATATGTAAAATGTATAATAACGCTGGTGTCCCAAACTGCTGTCATTGAGAAAACCTGTCATATAATTTTGCATTAAGGCATGTTGGCTCTTACAAAAGAAAGACCTAAACCTAGATGTTTTCATGGCTTTTCAAGGCGGTTTCTAAGAGGCTGAGCACAGTCAGCCTGTGCCTGGGTTTGGGAGCGCAGAGGCCCCGTCTGCACTGTTTGTGTTGCATTACAGAGCCGAGATGCGGCAGCCCAAGGGCTCCCTCCACATCTGGCACTGCGCTGTGCCTGCCTCGTGGCTCCACCTCGAAGTGCATGATTTCGGTATGGGGGTGAAAAAGTCAGAAATAATTTGAAAAAAAAAAGGGGGGGAAAGAAAGACCAATGATGTGGGGGAAGGGAGGAGAGAGGTTATTTTGCACCTTTCGTGGCCCCTGCTCGCGTGAGTGCCTGCTCTCATTCATAAATGGCTCTGACAGCCGAAAGCCCTCGGTCCGAAGAGAAACCAAACAACTGGGGTTTGGCTCCGAGGGCTCCAGAAGGGCGAGGGGGAGCCGAGCCCGTCCCGCCGGGGCTGCGCTGCCGGGGGAATGCGGAACTGCGGAGCCGGCGGGGGGTGGCCGTGTTTGAGCAGGGATCTGGCGCTGTAACTTTTTTTTCTTCTTCTGTTTCAAGTAAACACTCTTCCCCGCCCTCCCCTCGCTCCCTCCACCCCACCTCCCTCTCTTTCGGTCCCGCTCATGTGTTTCTATTTAAGGGCTGCAGTGCAGACGAATATGATTGGCATCTACAGCCCCCTCTTGACTTTCAGCTCAAGCCTTTAGAGTGGAGAAGGAGCTGAGCCGCCAAGGGGAGAGCTGTTTTTTCTTTGGGTTTACTGGGGGGATGGCTCAGCTGTGGATTTATACTGCTTCTGCCCAGGATTTTTCTCTCTGAATGGGAGCAAGGATTGTGGAAACCATGTTGGGAAGAGGTTTATTTTCAGAATCCATCATGAAACTGTGCAACTAATTCACTTTTTTGGCTCCTTTTTAATTTTTTTTTTCCTCCCCTTTTTTCTTCTTCTTCTCTCCAATGTCCCTCTGTGCTGCTGGGTTGTGGGCCAGAGGAGGCTGTTTCTATATGGCCAGCCATTTGGGGATATGCTGCGAGCCAAGGTTGTTTGCTGATTCGCTTGGCTCTGGTGACAAGTTGGCCTGTTGTGAATCGGATGGACGGAGGTCGCTCTCAAGGAGCCATGGCTGGAAGCTGGCTTACGGCTTGCTTTTTCCCTTCCCCAGGTGCTGATGCTAGCTCTGAACCCATGATCCTGGAGCAATATGTGGTGGTGTCCAACTATGAGAAGCAGGAGAACTCTGAGATCAGCCTCCAGGCTGGAGAGGTCGTGGATGTCATAGAGAAAAATGAAAGTGGTAAGTTGTATTTGCTGCTTTTCCCTCTTCCAGTGGTCCGATTTTTGCATTTGTTCCTCTGCTTTCAGTTTCCTCATCGCTACTTGTTAGCTGTACGTGTGCTCCATCTGGTACAGTTACTATGTCTGGCAGAGGACGTTGAAGTTTCTCAATGTTGACTTGGGCTGGGGGCCAAATGTTGCCTTCTACTGTAAGAATGTTTCATAGGTTTTGTGTGTTAATTAGCCAAGGTACACTAATGGAAAATGAAGGTGACGGAGAGAAGGATCTGCAGCTAATGAAGCTGATGTATAGGAGGCTGCTATAGTTGCCCTGCTGTCTCTTGAAGTTTCTGTCAGTATTTCCATTACTAACTCCCTTTGCAGAGGATTTATAGGATGAGTGTTTAAAAATTGCTTGGGATGAAACTTGGCTTGACAGCTTAGCCCGTGGCCCAGAGCTCAGTAGGGAGGGGAGAGAATGTGCGTAGATAAATACGTGGCCATGCAAAAACTTCAAAACTTCTTGCAGAAGTGTTAACTGGGGACTTTCGAGGCAAAGAGGTAGAGGCTGTCATGTAAAAGCAAGATGAAATCCCCTTCTGCCATGCATGGAATAATCAGCTTGCATTTGGAAAATGAGATTTTTGGCAAGTGTTTGTATAGATGTCTTTTGTGTGCTTTAACTTTTGGATGCCTGGTAGCTTTGAGTTGGGCAGAACACATGCAGGAGACTGTGTACGTGTGAGTGGTTGGAGTGGCTTAGCAGCTGGTTTGAATAACTGCCTGTCTTCAGCAGCTCCCCCCTCCCCTCCACACTCCTTGTGTATTAATGCAGAGCTGTTGTCCAGGACTGGTTTCCAGCCCACTCGTGACTTGTGTGTCCTCATCCAGGGGAGCTGCTGACATTTGGATCTGTTCAAGCCAAGGCTCATGTTGTGGTACCACTGGCAGGCTCCGGAGTGTGCTGGGCACACCAGAGCTTGGGGACACTAGGGCACCCTGATCCGAGGTTCCAATTCAACTTCCAGAGCTTTGAGCCAGGTTATCCACAAAGATGACCATGCACTGTATTTTTTTCCCCTTCCTAGGACAGGAGTGGTAATTTCTCTGCTGTATGAGAGCCTCATGCCTGTTTGGCTCAACGTTATACAGTCATTTGCTGGCTGGTGATTTAGTGTGGAGTCCAAAAGGATTGTGTGTGGAAATGCACTGGCTAGTGTGAACAGAAATACCCATCTCCTGGGTACTGACTGTGTCACTTGAAAAACTAATGGGAGCCAAACTGCACATCTGCACCACTTCAAAGCAATAGTTATGACTGAAGAGAGAAAAACGTCTTTACTTCTTGAACTGTGTCTGGCCTAGTGGGCAAGCATATTGCCTTCCAATCCTGTGGCAGGAAGGATTCTCATTGTCAATAGTGGGTGTTGCTGCCATCAAAGCAAGCCTGGTTATATTATGGCAACTTATATTCATATTCATGATATCCTTGTCTTGGATAATGGCTTATGGAGCCAAGGGAATTAATTGGGCTGTAAAATAATACAAGCGGTGTCTGAATTCCAGTTACAGTTCCTTTGTGTTTTCTTTCAGTGTGGCCTCTCTGCCTTGCACAGTTCAGACCACATTGTATTGAATCACATGGTATGTGGAGATAGAAATGGAGAATGTCAGGGTTTAAATGAATTAGTGGGTCCAGAAATGTGACTCTTCTAAGGGAACATCCTTGAACTTGGATTACGCTTCTTAAAACCATATTCGGATGCTTGGCAAACAGATTCCTTAATGTCCATGTAAACAAGAAAGGAAATCTGAAGCCCAGAATTCCATGCTGTGATCTTGCTCTTTGTATTTATGTACATACAAAATAAAGATATATCTATATCCCTAAAAAAACCCCAAACATATAAGCTCATAAATCACAGACTGGTGATGGAGAGAGCATCACTTGCTTGGATGACTGTTTTAACTCTTCTGGTAGAGAACTTATGGTTTACTTGTTCTAAGAACAGGACTCCAAACATAGTCTCTTAATTCTCCCCTAGGTTAGGGATTCCTAGGCAGGAATGACTTGAATACTATGTCTTCTTGCATTTTCAGCTACTGCTGAACCTGTGGATAGCATGTTATGAAACTAGCAAAAGTTTCTCAAGTGTCAACTTTCAAAACTCAGGAATTACAGCTTGAATTTGCATATCTGCTTAGTGTTAGTAGGCAGACCTAGAAGATGTGGTTATGACCTCTAAGAACATGAGGATATAATTTTCAAGAAAATAAGATTATTGGACTATGCACATGTGTAATAATTCATTTGACTGTGTGATTATGTTGGCTTGTAAGTGTTGTGATGCTCTACCTGTGATGTACAAATGAGGCGTATTCTCCTAATCCATACAAAGGTGATGCAAGGTATTCTGGTTATGGATGTCACCTGCAGCAGGGACAGTGCCTTCAATGAAAGGAAGGAAGAGTGTCTGGACAGGTTGTTAGCTGACAGCAGAGAAGTCCTGTCAGACTGGACAGTGTGTGTTGGATGTGCTGTTGAGCCAATATTTTGAACTTCCTTGTGTGTATAGACGTGTATATAGCATATCATATGTCTGCTTTGGGTGTTTCTTTAACAGAGCTTTGGGGAAGTTAGATGCGTAAAGGCACAGATGACTGTTTCATTTTAAACAGTTGCCTGCTGATGCCAAGGACACTTAAATGGTTCTTTTGTTTTCTGGAGTAGAAAAAACTTTAACTTGGCTTTGTTGCATGGCTTTCGTAGGAAAGAAACACTTTCTCTTCACTAGTGAAATGTCCCTAATTTTTTTTTACACAAGGAACCTCAAAACCAGTTTCCAAATGATGGTGCATGTTTCATGTCCTACTGGATGTTTTCTTCAGCACACTTCTAGGGCCTGAGCTAGAGTTGCCACCTTTTCTGATGTTTGCCTCCAAATTGCATGCTCTCCTGAAAGGACATAAGCTGTGCTTGTTCAAAGGCCAGTGTACAGGGCGGAGGTAGAAGGGGGGAAAATATCTGATGTTTGATTTATTGAAGCCTTATCTGGTTTTCATCGAGCTACTTTAGCTTCATCTTAAGTAAGTGGGCTACACTTACGGTATAGTATTACTCAGGGTAACTTTTCTTACGTAAGAGATGGTATTTAAGGTGTCTCACAGACAGATATGCACAATCCCATTTGGTAGGGCCTTGTCTCATATCCAGTTTTCTCTTTCACTGAGAGAGCTGGATAAGTAGTCTTTATTATTGTGCCAGTGAAAGCTATTACTTGCACATCATTTGAAGTTGGAACTTCTGTCCTGTATTATGACTTAAGAGCAAGGTCGGTATAGCATATGTGGTGAATAATTTCCAAAACCCTTAATCTGAGTTGTGAAGCCTTTGGGTCACTATAACCTGGTTGTTGCTGCAATTACCATGGAAGCAAACCTTGCTAGACTGAAATAAAGCTGTTGTACTTCAGAACAAGTTATTTAATAGTGTACCAGCTCTCAGGCTTCAGCATTTGGTTTTTCCAGCAAATATCAGTCTTGCCTCAACAGAAATTGTCTTTCAGATCTTAATTCTAAGAGCAAAATACCCAGAGTGTGCCTGTTGTATGTGATGAATATTTACCTCTTTCTTTTTCCTTAGCTGGGGAGGAAAATCTGCATGTAGCAATGGTCACACATGCATCAGGAGAAAAAAAGGAGGTTTACAGTCTCTACAGAGGTTGTCTGGGAACAGGCTGTAGTTACAGGGTTTGTGTTTCTTGCTAGAAGTGACTGTGATTTGTTTAAAGGCATGGTGTAATCAACCTGCTCTGTCCAACACTATCTAAACATTTCTGAGTTGTTTCAGAAAAACTATGTGAATAGTTGACATAAGTCCTGTCTGTTGACTCCATAGGCTTCTTTTAAACCTTAACCAAAAAAAGCCTCGTGGAATGACTTAAAAATGTATTTCTGTCGCAGAAAAGAAATGTTATGACTTTAGAGCAGGAATCTGACAGATTTCTTTAAGGTGGAAGACAGAGGGAGTGGGCCAGAGCAGCTCCCTCTCTGCTAAGTTTTGCCTGGATGTGAAATGGTCAAGCTATAAACTGTGTCGGCAGTGTTTGCAATGGAAAAGCTGACAGGCAGTGAGGTATGAGCACACTCCAGAGCACTGCTGCTGCTCTGCTTGCAGGCAGGATGGGAGCTCTTGCCTTGCAGCCCCTGGGAGCTGTGCCTGCGGTGGAGGCGTCGTGGGATGGCGTTCTCAGCTGGGCTGAGCAGCACTGGAGCCATTTCCTCTGCAATTACATAACTGCAGACCAATTTTCAATGTTACAGTACATGTAATATGTAAAACAAGGCTATTATGGTTAGTGTAACTTTATCAGGACCCAAAGGAATCTCTGGGAAGGGAGGCTGCTCTTCTCTCTTTATCTGGGATGTGGGACTTGGCACTGAAGTATCCATGAGGAAGATCGCCGCTCATCTGGGAGTCCTGGCTTAGAGGTCTTGGGACTTGCTGGTTGTCCACAGAGTCAGGAAATGAGTGTGTGCCTGGCAATGTCCTCTGCTACACCATTTGGTTTCACTGGTGCTGCTCACTGGCTGCAGTCATGAGCTGGAAGAGGGACATAGGCCACAGCTCTCAGTTCTTGGGGATGCACTGGCTTCCCTGTTGGAAGCTCCCTCTTCTCAGATTGAGGGCTTTCTGAGTTAGGCTTCTGGCTCTTCATGGAGAACACAGCACCCTTTATTTGAAGGTGTTGCTTTCCAGGGTTAAGTCAGTGGGTTTATTTGGTACCACATGGGGCCAAGATTACTTTTGTGGTTAACTGCTGCATCTTAGCTAAAGGTGCACTCTTAAAGTGTTCTGAGTAGAAACAGAGAAATAGGATTTCTTGCAACTCATGGACCAATCTTGCATCTTTATATCCCTTCTGCCATGCCTGGTTTTGCAAGCTGCATTGATTTTTAGTCACCTTTCTTTAGCATTGGTGGGGCTTTTGTTTTAAATTTTGTAAAGATGACTGTTTCTATCTTGCATGTGCTTTTGGCTGCTCTGCCTCTTTTTCTAGATCTGTGTCTTCCTGATCTACCCTTTATACACAGAGCATGTGCACTGCTAGCAAATGTCTCTGAACATTAGTACTGTTTTGTAAAAGCTGGCCAAACCCAGGACACTTCTGTTTATTCTAGCAGATAAGTGACAATCTAGCAGCTTTCTAGGTTTCAAATGTGGCTGTAGCTCTACACCAAATAGCAAATGCAGTTTCCTAGTTTGCTTGTATGTCAATAGCTTTGCATCCACTAGTCAGATGTGCTGCCAGACACAGTAATTGCCAACATTATGCTCTATTTCAGGTGCAGTTGTGCGTGTTGGGTTTCTTTAGAATGTGAGCTTTTTTTTCCTCTTTACATAGCATTTCAAGAGTGTGTAGTTCCTCGGATATGATGCAGGACTTGATTTCAGTTTGTACACCCAGCCCAGCCTTGCCCTGCTGTTTGCTCTGAGAAGCTACTTCAGTTCTCTGTGTTTCCACTTCTTCTCAGTTTGGCTGTGCATTTGAGTTTTAAGCCTTGTGAGAGACCAAGGTCATGATCTAAAAAGTAAATCCTCCCTTATACAGCAGCTCCTTCTCTTGATCAGTCCTTGAGCTGTGCCTGGAATTTGAGGAGGAGAAACAAACACTTCTGTAAGTTTGAACACTTTTCCTCTAGCACCGCTCGCTTTACCCCAGAGGACATGTTTAGGTGAGTGGCTACCACTAAATACCTGGGACAGCTTGTCTTGCTGCTCCTGGGTGTACCAGAGTTCATAACTCTTTAACAAGGAGAGCCAAGTTTAAGGAAGGACCACCCCAAGCCCCTTTTTCAAAAACAAAGGTGTGTAGCCTTCAGTGTCCATTCTGAGTGCAGTGCTGCCTTGCCATGTGTCCTGCCTTTCTGGCACCAGCCCAGCAGCAGAGGATACTTGATCCACTTATGAATCAGTTCCTGTCCTGCTGCAGTTTCTGCCCAATGTGCGTACTAACGCAGACAAACTCAGGCCATCTGAGGAGGCAGGGTGGGTGATTTGGAATTTTTGGCTAACAGTTACTGGAAAGTTGTTTAATGTCATAAAAATCAGTGTTTGTAGTTTTTTCTCCAAACAGGGACAATGCTGGCAAAGCAGAGATGCTTTTCTCCTTCAAATGCTTGCAGCTTGGGGCTGGAGAAAGGCTTCTCTGGGCAGGCAGAGGCAGAGCTGTCTGTGTGGAGAGTAAGGATGCCTAATGGCACTTGCTCATCTCACTGCAGCAGTGTCTTTGTCTTCAGGCTTTTTGGGGGCAGTGATCAAGGCTGGTTGTTCTCTTGCTTTGTTCTGCAGCAGCATAAGCAGAGTATGCTGTTGGTGCATCTGGTTGCAAAGGGTGGGTTTTACTTTATACTTTAGCTGTCTTGGATCTGCTGTCTCTGGAAGGAGCCTGGGTGCCTTGTTGTAAAGTAGTCACTGGAAAGGGAGGAACAGGGATATTTACACTAATCCAGGTTCTGTGCTGGCTCCATGGGAGGCCAGAGGCAAGCTTAGAGCTGAGAGGCAAAACTGGATGTGATAGTTTGCTCTAGCCAAGTTCTTCTGGAAATCAGCTCCTTTCTGGGAATACAGTGCCTGACCAACCCTGCAAACAGGCACTCCCTCTTCCAGTGGCCTGTTTGTTGAATCTTGAATGGATGGAGAGAATTTACACTCGCACCAGAAAGAGCCAGGTCAGCAGGAGATGAGGAGGAGCCCTCCCTCCTCTGCTCTTGCCCTTGGGAGCCCAAGGGTGGGGTGACACTGTCTAATGACTTTAGCAGATGTAGTAAGCTGGAAGCAGCCCTTGACAGCCTACCCTGACCTCCCTGGTGATTGTTTTGTAAGCTATTTTCTGAACCCCTTTTTTCTTGCCTTTTTTCTGATCTGGTTCATTTTTTGACTCTGTGCCTCTGCAAGGATAAGGAGGATGGCAGCTGCTTTCTTTTTCTGGCTGCTTTACTTTCAGCAGTCAAAGCATGTTGGCATGGCTGAAGCTCTTGTTTGATTTTCCACAATTTAACTTGAATTTACTGTGCCCAGAAAAGAATCATGCCACATTTCTGAAGTAGTTACCCCTGAGCTGCAGTTCAAGGCTGCCCTGTACATAGGTTTGAATGATAAGGGGTGGGGGGAACTGAAGTTCCTGGACCTGTCTATTGCTTGAGCATCACCACATCAACATCTCAGCTGAGCTTGAGAGGTTGCTGCACAAAACAAAATGCTTGAATTTTGAATGTTTTGTAAGATTTATGTTGCTATCCTGTGATGTCTAAATGGCTTACTCTGTCCTGCTTAGTAACTTACATGGCAATTGACGTTTGTTTCTGTTTAAGAGCTTGGAAGGCAATTCTCTGTGTTGGAACCAAAGCAGGATTGTTATTACTCTGTTTGTTTTGAAGTTGTCCTCTGTCACTGTGGAAAATGAGGTTGCTCTCCACTGCCACCTCGGAAATGCCTATTTTTTTGTGACTGTGCAAGGGGACAAAGGTGGGCTCCTGCTTTTCTGCTGGTACTAGTCATTCCAACCCTGTGACAAGGGGAGAGTGTCCCTTTAATTGTGCTCTGACATTTCCATGTCTTCTGGGAAGCTCCTCTGCACTTCAAAGACCTCCTTGCTTGGTTTTCCATTGCCCAGCTTCAAATTGCAGTTGGTATTTGCTCTGCCTCCTCGATGACAAGCTCATTAGGAACATTTGAAATATGGCTGTCTACTAAAACTCTGCCCTTTGCAGTGCCTCCTTCTGCTGAAGCTCTCCTGGGACACCTTCAGGCTCTTCTGGAGCTCTGCTGCTGGGGGTGTTTTGCCTGTTGGGATGCAGTTGTTGACTGTGGCTTGTGTTATTTTGGTCCCACTTGAGTTGGGAGCAGTTCAATGTCATACTAAAGTGACCTTCAGTGTATTTTTAAAACTTTGCAAAAGTGAACTAGTCCTGGTGTTCCCTTGGGCTCATAAATTGAGGTTTCAGAGTTGTAAGAAATTAATTACTGTTTTCCAAGCAGCACTGCCTCATTTCATTCCCCTATAGAGGGAAAAGAATGATTAACAAGTAATAGGACCACAAAAGATGTCATGGGGTCATGTTTTTCTGAAGCATTCTCCTTTTTAATATTACTTATGAGATCCCTTTTATGTAGTGTTCCCCTTTAGTTTTAAAGAAACATCTGTCCAGATTAAGACATGATAAAACAACTTCCATTTGGAAACTGTCCCTCTAGAACATACTTCTTCAAATGTTTTGGGCTATAATGTGTGGTTTATATTCATTATTCTAGTCCTACTCCCATTGTTTATCTTAATCTTGGGTAGCTGGTATTCTGACAGGTCTAGTTCAGTTGTGTGGGGTTTTTTCCATTTTGTGAAGACATCTAAACTCCAACCACTTTGACTTTCGCATTCATTTGCCTTTTCTTTAGCTGATGTCATGCCTCTGTGGGATAACTCTCCCACACCTCCAAATTTCTCAAAGCTTGGGACAAGGGTGATTGCTATGTCTAGGAAGCCTCCAAATATATTCAATATTTATCTCTAGGGCTGGAGATAGCTCTTCCAGCTGCCTGCAAATTTCTTTCTCTTTCCCTTCTCATTGAATCCTGCTCTGCTGAGACTTTATGCTCAGGCAGATAGTTAAATTCTCTGTTTCTCCTGCATGCCCTGTTTGGAGCCCAGGATGGCAGGCGGAAAAGGAAAAAATGTTACATAGCATCCCTGTTGGAGCCTTTACTCCTTACCTCCTCTGTTTATGCAGTCACTGCCAGTTTTGGGACCCTGAAACCTGCCCCAAGAAAATGTTTCCAAGGAAAATCTGCTTTTCATATTGGAATGCATAAACTTTCTAATGATTGAGTTTCCTATATCAGCCAAATAGGTCACCAGCTCAGCACTGCTGCAAGAAACTACCTGGGGCCAAGAAGATACAAATATATTGCTGAGGCCTTCCAATGAGTCCCATAGTTACCCTGTGAGCTACATTCCTTTGGATGTGACTGCTTTTAAAAAAAACAACCAACCAAAAAGCCTAAAAATTAATTTATTTTTAATTGTTTCATAGGTTTTGTTATATCAAAGTTTCTTTTAAGAAAGCAGGTTAGTGAAATGTCTTTAAATAAGCCCCCAAAATACTAAATTTAATGCATAATGACTGACATTTTCTGCCCTTTGTTCTAGTTAATCAAGACAATAATTATGCACAAAGATTTTGGCTCTTAGAGTGACCTTCAGGCCTGTTTTTCAGAGTAAGCAAAAGACTGATGGTGCATTTTTGTTGTGTCAGATGAGGACAAGATTAATAAAGGATGGAAGAGATTTTTTTTTCCCCCAAGCTGCACAGCAAATAAGCAGTTCCAATAATACTTTGGCAGCAAAATGGAAGCTGTAATCATTAGCAGACGCGTTTCAGTTACGACCAGCAACATAACTCCATGCCTTTGGTTTTCATGTTAAAAAGAGTTCACTTTTGCCAGAAACCAGTTTCTTGTCCATCTTCAGATTTAGCAAAACCTATAGGAGTAATTGCCCTGCTTAGGAGTTTCATAATACACTGAGATTTAGGGGGTGGCATGACAGACGGGTGCATGTTGGATCCACCCCCCCGGGCTGGGACATCAGACTTCCTGGCATTCTTGATGGAGAATTTAATTATTTTTTCGGTACAAAGATGTTGGCTCGTGGCTGGGTTAACCAAAGCATTTCTAGAAGCAGCAGCAGATGAGATAGGCTCTCTTGGAGCTCTTTTTTTACTGGCTGGCTTCTCGTTACTTTATTTATTGACAAGTTTGTTTTTTTGTATCTTGATACAGTGTGACTTCATCTGAAAGTTGCACATGCAGTGGGACATCACTTTATTTGAGATGAAGCTGGACTGCAGTTGTATTGGCATTGTAGTCAGACTTCATCTTGATGATAACAGCAGGTATTTCCCAGACCTTGCTTGAGTCTGTATTTCCAGTTTCTCCCTGCAATGTCAGTGTGTGCTGGGATGCCATAAGGTGTTGCTTTGAAAAGTTGTTGTAATTCAGTCACAGAAGTGCTTCCAGCTGATCTCTTCCTCTCTCCCATCACATGCACAACCTTTCTGGTAAGTGTGCTGGTGGGATGGGCTGTAATGCAGTCCTGTCTTCCAGCCCCTGGAGGGTAAGGGCAGTGCTAGGTGCACTTGGGCTGCAGACTGAGCTTCACTTTGCCCCTTTATTAATAAACCTGATATGTTTTTTTAAGAATCCCAGACTGGTGTGATAGTTGGATAAAAGAGCAAGTTGGTTTCTCATGATTAGCCCAGCCTGACTAGCCAGACCAATGCTGGCAGGCACATGTCTGTGCTGATGAGGACATGGTAACACCTTCATGATTTGATGTCCAGGTCTTGAGGTGCTGCACTGGCTCTCAAACTGTGACCATGTGTGCAGGTGGAATGTATCCTTCCTAGAGGACAGTTGCTCTTAGGGAGAAAACCTAGCAGGTGGAATGCCAAATTTCAGTGGGCTGAATCCGAAATGAAGTTACAAAGGCCCTAAACATGATCGCTGCTCAAACACAATGAAAGTGATGGGGAGGGATGTGCAAGGTAAATCTCCATGCAGTGGTGACCCTAAGGTTGGAAGAACAGCATCTCACATTAAACCTGAATTGCTGGCTTGAACATTGCTAAGTTCAGAAATGGCACTTCAATCTCCCATGTGGTCTTTAATAGCTTTTAGGTGTTATTGGAGGCCTACATGCACGAGGAAAAGCAGAGCTGCTTGGAAAGACTCAACCCATTCATCTTAACTGAGTAATGCTGAAGATTTAGGATAGGTAATGTGAACCTGGCAAGGTCCATCACTGACCATTAAAACCCTAGGATTAAACTCAAGGCCAGTTTATTCAGTGTTCTGGAAACCACTGTGAAGAGTCTGCACTTCCAGGTGTCCGCAAGGGCAAGACTGCACACACTGACTCATGGGAGAGAAGGTGAAGCTTGCTTCTTTGCCTGAAAACAGCATCAAGAGTCCGAGGGACAGTTTGTTTGAGGCTTTGTTCTTAATTCTGACTAAAATTCCTCACTGTTACCAAGAAGGAAATGCTCTGCAGAGTATGAAGAATCAAAATTACAGGACAGCTGTATGCTCAGGGTGAGCTTGAAAATTATTCCCTTGCTTCAAGTAGACTTTCTGTGATCAAAATGCCCTTGAATAAAAGTAGAATGGCCAGAAATAGGGTGCTATTTTCATTGCCAGGCAAATGGGATAACTGAGCCCTGTAGAAAATGCCTCTTTTCCTCCTCCTGAACACAGCAAACAGAACTGGTTCCTGTACCAGCTACTAGTTAAATTACACACTTGGTCATTCCAGATGTCTTTGTATTTTTAGAGCTGACTGTGTGCTTCTTGGACTGTTAGCCTGTTGGTTTTAAAATAAGAAGTGAGTTTCTGGGGTTGGCGTGTGAACCTTTCCACTTAGCTGAGAACTGGGAAGTTAAGTATCTCTTTCACAGAAGTGTCCAGGTTGGAGAGTCAGCCACATGAAAGGGTGTTGCTTTCCCTATGCCACCCCAGAGCCTGCCTGGCAAACAATCCCAGACAGAAACCAACTTCCCACAATGAGGACACTGTCTGCAGAATGTGCATGTGGGATCTTGGGATCTGAATGGTTCTGGGGATGTCTTGCAAGATCCCTGCTGACGCTGGTTTAAATTTGGCTCTGGATACCAGGAATTGTTGTGTAGAAACGTTTGAGGGGAAAAAGCTGGTGGTTTCAGAGAAACTTCCATTACAGACGAGACATAGCCACCCTTAGTAATGCAGTAACAGATGCCAGTGTTGAGACCTCCTTGCATGGTGCACTTGAGTTGCACAAGGGCCTTTTTTCTACTGATTATGTGCAGACATGGCAGAAGCTGAGTGCTTGGGCATGCCCTTGCCCTTGAAAAGTGTGTCTTGGAGGCACTGCAGTCAGAGGAATTGAAATAGTGACTGGGCCAGACTCACCTGTACCTGAGCAATGGCTGCAGGCTGCCAGATGAGCTACCAACGGCCAGCTCATGCTTGAGACACACAGCTTGTATTTGTGATACACCAAAGAGCTAAAGAAAGCAGAAGACAGTACATCTGACCATGTAAAGTAGCTCAGGAGCTTTTATTTTGGTGCTACATACTCCTTTGGAATGTGTTTGTAGCCTTAGCAATATCCAATTTGTAACAAGTCCTTTGCGTGTTTTTGGAGAGTATAGAGAGAATATCCGTTATGAGCAAGCCACTGTTTCCTTCCTTTTGAGATTTTAATGTGGGATAAAAAAAGAAAGATACACGAGTGATTCATCCTGCAGGCTGCAGTGTTAATCCCATGAAGTTTATGTGAGCAGTGTGTGGCCAGCATCCTTGAAAATGGTCCAGGTGCATTAGTTGTGGGATGTGCTGTGTGGCCTGAAAGGCAAAGGATAATTAAAATCAACTTCTCTCTTGATGTCTGCTACTCAGATCCCTCTGTCATGCCCTCTTCTCTCTTCCTTAATTTTTTCTTCTTGTGCTCTCTACTGCCTGTGTTAACTTGTAGCACAGAGGAGGAAGATGAGTTGCATTGCTGGTCATATTTTCCATCCACCTTTCTCTGCTCTTTTGCTGCTTTCTGTTCAGGAATGCCAACACTGAGACAATGGTCAACTGATTGACTGGTCTTGTACAGTTTTGCCAGTCAATGGGTCTGGATATCAGCTTTGTTCAAGTCAGCAAGTAGGTCTCTGATCATTGTAGTTCTTTTAACTGGATGCCCAATTGGGCATGATACTCGCGTGCACCTCCCCATCTCTCAGGATGGGCTATATCAGGTTTTTGTTAAGTTGGGTGTTTGTACAACTTCATCATCTTCCCTGAAATGACAGAGATGTGCCTCCTGTTCGATGCACATGACAGAACATTGCAGTGGCGTGGCACATGGTGCCCCAGGCTGTGCAGTTCCAAGCCAGCGGGCAGGCGGATGGACCCGGCTCCGTTTGACAGCTCACAGAATTCAGGAGGCAGCGGTGGCCAGGAGGCTCTGGAGTGCGTTGGAGGCTGAGTGCTGTTCCACAGCTATCCTGTTTTGTTTTGTTGCTCTGCTGTCCAGGGCTGGAGAATTTGGAAGTGGATGCTGGCAGAAGCAAAGCCTTCTCACAAGACTCGTACTCCGTGCTTGGAGAAGTGAAGTCACGTTGTGAAGTCTAAATCCGTAGTGGAATTTGATGATGTTGGTTTAAGGGGTCCAAGAACCGTGGCAGGAGTACACTTTAAAAATAAAAATGTAAGGTGTTGACTAATCGAGAACTGTTGAGATACTAGTGGAGTCTTTTGAGCAGGTGCTTTCAATTTGTATTTGGATATTTGTCTGTCCTCTTCTGTTTCAAAGCAGTAGTATTATTTTGGTGGAATTCTGCCTGAAAGTGTTAAGAAATTAGCATTTGAAGGCTGGTAGAAGGGATTACAGAGGCAGAGGACTTTTACAACGTGACCAAGCAGGGGCTGAAGAACTGGCAGCAGTGTAGCCTTGCTATTTCTGCTCAAGACTGGTTTCTGAATAGGTGGCAGCCACTCTGGAAAATCCAAGTACAGTTTCTCGTGAAAATGAGCAGGCTTGGGATGAGGTAGGAGCAGAATACCCAGCCTCCCTTCAAAAAACTGGAGTTCTCAAGCTCTCAACTTGTCATGAAGTTGCTGTTTCCCAAAACTGTATGTTTTCTGTGGTGCAGAAAGTCCTTGGTGGGCAGCAGTGCTATGAAATGATCAATGTTTGCTGCAGTTTACTCCATGTTGCACTTTGTAGTGCATTCTGCTGATGATTCTCACTCTTATATTAGCTTTCTGTAGCATTCAAAGGAATAAACTGTAAACGTCAAATGGCTTGTGAACTACACTTAAACAGCTACACATGGATTCAGGATGAGAAATTAGGTTCCCAATCCAGACTTTCCCAAAATAGGAATGGGGGTTGTGTTCTGTCTAGCATTTTGTTTTGAATAGGAGACTTTTGGTTAATGTCAGTCTTGGAGGAGAGAAGAACTGTCAGATGTCACAGGATGCCAACTGCTCTTCGTAGAGTGACTACAGCCAAAGACACTGGAGTGCTGGGTTTCTGCTGAATTTGAGTGACTTCTTAATCATGTGGTGGCAGCATCAGGGTTTACTGGCAAAAAAAAGGATAGTAAGCAAAAACTACTGTGTCCTAATAGTAATTTGCAAAAACAAGTAACACTTCCGGAGGTGACTGCAGCTATTGGAAAGTTAACCTATGCCTGTCCTTCAGCTTTCAGCCTCCAAAACCCTACCGAAACCCTGACTTCCCATTGGCATTTTGGGCATGCAACCATCCTCTTTTCCATCAGCTTCTTCTCCCTTCTGCTTTTTTGCAGGGTTTCTACTACTTTAGCCCATAGTAATCCACCTTGAACATCACCATGGATTTGATGCCTTTCTGTGGAATGTGACAACTTGTTTGTGTCCTTAGTCCCTAGGGCTGACTGAACAGCCTGCTGGCTGTTTGGGCAGGAGCAGTACATGTACCCACATAGGGGTTGGGGCTCTCTGTAGAGAAGGGAAGTAGCCCCTTCTCCCTGAAGCTGAATGATCTGAACTGTGTTCCCTCAAGGACAGGGCTCCTTGTGAAGTGGCTTCTTTTACTGCAGCAGGTATCCAAGCCACCATGAAAGATCCAGGCATTTCTACTGCTGGCTTTGGCATGCCAAGAGTGAAATTCTTTGAGCTCAGAATGTTCCTCCTTCTCATCTTCAAAGACTCCAAAATAAAAAAAACCCAAAACAGCCCAAAACCAAACCTCTGAGTACAGATAGGTATTATTGCTGGTTCCTTTCCTGTAACTAGGATATATAGTGTTCTGAAAAGAAATTAGTCTTTCTCCTCCACCAATTCCATATGATACCTGTCTATCCCTTCAAAAACCTGAATGTTCAGCATAATGGCTTCTGGCTGAAATTTCCCTTGTAGGACAAGCTGGGCTCAAGCTATTCTTCCACAATGCCCTTTTCAAAATCCTCCAAGAAGTGGAGTAGCTGTGTGCTGGCAGGCCTCCTCGCAGCTGCAGCTCCAGACCCGAGGAGCAAATGGGCAGCTGGATGGTCTGCTGGCAGCAGGTATTGCTTGAGCAGCAGCCTCCTGATTCCAGCCTCGCAGGGGCTGTGCTTATGCTCTTGGACTGCACAGACAGAGAAAAATTAAGATCCTGATGGAAAACTTCTTGGAAGACTGAAACTACTCCTGCACATCTGTCCTCCTTTGGAAAAGGTATTACATGCTGAAGTTATGAAATATTGTTGGAGGGTAAAGCACTCTCTGCTTGCCAGAGATCCAAGAGCATCTGAAGTGACTGTACTTCAGTCAGTGAATCGCAGGGTTCGAGGAGCCAAGTACCATCTTCTCCAGCTGTGCAGAGAACACAGGAGCAGGACTTTGCCAAAGACAGTAAGTTGATACCTACTGGCCAGGAGTTGATATCACTGGCCAACCTCATCTAATTTCATGTTAATGTGAAAAACAAAGATTTATTCAGACTCAGTGTGCCTGGTCTCACAAAATGAAGTGGCACGTGAAGACATCTAATTCAGTGTACAGCTAGCTCTCTGTAGTCCAAGTTTCTGTGCACTTCCAATTAATTTATTATTGTAGATGGTATGTACCCATTTGGAATCCCCCTCTGTTCATATTTAAAATTTGATTGTGTTGTTAAAGCACTGAGAACGTCAAGGGTTTTGGGGAGGGTTTTTGTACTGACTAGCCTAGCTTTGATGTACTTGCCAAACATCTGTGTGCTTTCTATATATTTTCCTCTTGCCTTCAGAAAAAGGATGGTTGCGTTTATTTGTGGATGAAATAGTTTGCTAGGAATGGCTGTAAATCTGAAGAGTTGAAAATTGTCAAGTGAGCTTATAGACAATAGTAACAGGGAATAAGGAATTAAACCTGGCATGCAGTCTGGAAAAATTTAAATTCTTCAGAACCTTTTTTTTTTTTTTTCCCCTTTACTCCTACTGGCATGGGGAGATCTAAAAATTGAAAATCCAGCAAAGGTTCTGATTTAGAAACTTGAAACCACTGCAAAGTGTGAACGTTCTGGCCAAACTACCACAGGGAGGACTGGAAGATGCTGGAGTCAGGCTGTGCTGCATGGACAAGAGCTCCCTGCTGGTAGAGAAGTCTATGCTCTTCTTAAATCTCCTGGTGCCCCATCACATTACTCCTGATTTACATGAGCAGTGATGTAACTTATATTTACTAATATTAAACTGGACATTCATGGTGTACAGTTGAAAGTTTTACTGCTAAATCCATGAAAAAGCTATAGTGTAGAAACCCAAAGGTCTGTTACATTTCATTTGGGTTTGGCCCTTAAACTCTGACTCAGTGTAAATTATCCTTCCTTCTTCATGGGCCAGTTATAAAGTGACTAAAAAGTCCTGATATAGAAGGAAATGGATAATAAGGGAACACCATATTGTATATCTTTTTATCTTCTCATTAGATGATACCATCACTGTAATAGCAATTTATAATATTTCTGTTCCCTTAAAAACCCAACAACACATTTTAAAAGAAATTGAAAACCACAAAAAAAAAAACCACCTTGAGAAATGGGCTATTTGCAGCTCTGTGTCTCTGGAGAGCAGACTCTCTAGAGAGTTACTGTGTCTGGAGTGGCAACAGCTTGATTCCAGATGCACAACATGATTGAAGTACTGGACTTTGAGGTGGGGACTGGTCTTGCACATACAGCTTTATCTGTTGATCTGAGTAGACTCCTCAGGGTGCTGTGACACTGATGACCAAGGGCTGTCTTTGCTTGCAGCTGGCTTTCTGTAAATGCAGCCTCTTACTGAGCATTTTGTTGTGATTCAGAGTAAGGATGCTTTTGGCATGTTTCCCACACTGGGATTTAGATAATCTGAGTGAGAATATGAACCGTTCAGGGCTGTTCCACAAGTGTCATTCCCAGGGATCTCCATCTGCCCTCCTGGGGAGCTGCTGGAAGTGCTCTGTCAGTGCTGCAGAGATGAGTGTCACTGGTGCCTGCAGCGGTGCTCAGCGAGCATCAGCTCAGCCAAGGAATGTGCCCTTAACATGGCCGGGGTGCCCCAGATGTATTTCATGTACTGGTACAAAGAAGAGCTGTCTAATCTGCTGAGAGTCTCTCCAGCCACGCGTGTGTTTGGCTTGGACACCACCACTCCTGCTCTCAGAGCTGGAGTGTGTGTTGGCAACGGGGAATCGTTGTCGCAGAGTAATTTCAGGCACAGAGGAGTCAAACCAAAGTTCATTTTGTTCCTCTTCTTCAAACTTACAGCTTGCTTGAGCGAGCAGGGGGTGTGTCAGCTGCTTTTCTTTATAATCGATACCTCATCCCTTTCACAAGAAGTCCCTTGCTTTGTCTGAATGAAATGTCACGCTCCTGAGACTTCTGGCTCTGGCTAAAGACAGGCAGGCATCTCACTTGCTTTTGATTATCTCATTTTAAATGCTGTAGCTGCAGGCACAGAAACAATGATCTGAGGTCACACTTTGCTCACACTTCTGCATATTTATTTTTGTTTTAAAAATAAATATAGGGAAATCGCTGGTCTGCCCTAATGATACTTCTCAGAGGCTAAAGACCAAAAATACTCTGAAGACCTAATGCAGCACTTAACTGTGCAGCAGAGACATATACCTTAAGGTGTGCTAGGCTTGAGGGCAGGATTGTGGGGATCCTTTATGCTTGACTTATGTTGCTGCTTGTTAAATTCACAACTGGATAGAATTACCAACGTTTCATCAAAGGTACAGTTGCTTTAAGCAGCAGGTAAGAAATCTCTTGAACTTCAACCTGAAACCATTCCCTGACCCTAATGTTTAGGCTGGGTAGGTAAGGTATATTTTAAATTTCTTTGGGCCAGAAGTGCCGTTTCTGCCACAGTCAAAAAGGATTCATCTTGCTTTTTCTTTCTTACTTGCCATGCAATAGCTGTGCCCCTTGCACATCCTCACTGAATTTGGAGAGGAAGCAAATACAGTGGTGTTACCTCTCTGGTGTGAAGCCTGCGTAGCTAATTTCTAGGACCTCGTCTGGAGAAGCCGCTCTTCTTTGCTGGCTCTGGCTCATAATTTGTAAACAGAGGTGCTGATACAGAAGCATAGGCTCAACCAAAGGACTAAGACATTGTTGGAAGGGAAAAGGGAGGGAGGCTGGAAGTGACAGTGCAAAGCTGTGAGGAGTGAAAGACCTGATGGCACCATGATGAAGAAGCAAGTGGCTCCTCAGAGATGGGGGCTTTATCTCTTAAAGATGTTGCTCACTCCTTGGCTCTGATCCTCAGCTGAGCAAAGCCTGAAGTTGACTAGAACATGGGGTTTGGGGCATTTCACTCTTTTCCTGCCTACTCAGATAATCCAGGTCAAAAAAAGTTTCCTGTTTTTATAAATAAGTAAACTGCTGAGGGAACCTTTTGAAATTGTAAAAATAGAGGTGGAAATCACATGAATGATGAATAAGTCCATTCCTTTGTGGTGGTGAAGAAGCAGTGCTGGAAAAGACTGGAGATGCCTCTGGACAGAAGACGGGTTAGAAACAAAGAGATAACCTCTTCTTGAAGACAGATTCAACTTCACTGGCTCCTTTGGTGTAGGGCTGTGCTCTGCTGAGGGAGAGGCAAAAAGTGACACTGAAGTGGCAGAGAAAAATTAGAAAAAATAACACTAATTAGACAAGTGTTACGAGGTTGGGTCTTTCCACCTTCCTGGCACATCAAGTGTCTTGGGAAGCAGGTTAGATACCTGTAGGGTAATTCCTCAGATATGGATGGCCAATACTTGTGTTTATGGAATAGCCTCTGTATGTAACTTCAGCTATGGAAAAAAACAGTGTTCCTTAGAATGAGTAGCCTGGTAAAGGCTATTAGCATAGTGTTGGTGACCAGGTGATGTGGCATTAATGGCCTGTGAGATGCAAGAGGACAGACCAGATGCTGAATCTCCTTTGAATTTTCATTTTCCATCAGCTTGATGTGTGGACTAGCAAGTAGGTGCATATCTTAGCATTGAGGTGGTATATGCTGGTAGGTGACCAGCAAATCTAACTGCTTGTAGAACAGAGAATTAATTTCATTTTAGTACCACATAAAGCTTGACTTCCATATTTTATTTAAATGGTTCCAGTTATTGTTTGGCATCTGGATTAACCTAATCATTAGAAGGGCAGATTGGGAAGGCTACATATGTTGGTACTGGGCAACCCCACTCACTGACTTCAATTAGTAATTGGTGACAAATGCATCAGCCAAAGAAAGCATGATCTCCATGAAAATGGCTTGTGAGCACAAAAGAGCTGTGCTAAAACTTAACATGGAGGGGAGGAACTTGAGGAGGGTGTTGAACCTTCAACACCTAACTGGTGTTAGTTACTAGCCAGAATACTGACCAAGAAATTCATGCCTGGTGTTGGGAATCTGTGCATAAGTGGAAGTTACGGTTGTCCTTCCCAAAAATGTGTAGTCTTGGTTGCTTTCTGCAAGCTGCATGGCACAGTGTATTGCTGAGCTGGAGCCTGAGAATTTGGGGGATGTGGGTGTCAAACAGCCCGTGCAAACAAGGGAGAGGGGGATAGACATCCCTGAAATGCAATGGGAAAACCCCTTCCCCAGTAGGGATTTAATGGTTACAGGGGTATGCACTTTTCTTCTCCCCAGGTTGGGCTCTTTCCACTCTGTAATCCTTGTCCACATGTGTTGACAGGGAAGCCTGCCAAGGAAACTTCAATTCATTAGTCATCCTAAAGTGTGCTAGAAATCTACTTGGTCTTGCTGGAGGTGCACTGTTGCATATACTTTGTTAGCACTGCAGTGAGCTCCAGCTCCCTTTCCAAATGCACTCACAGTCACTAAATGGGATGTTTTGGAATAAACTTTTAGACCATACAAGCTTTTGTGAAAGCATAGCATTCCAACAATGTAATTAGTGTGTCAGCTAACAGACCTATCCAAAGACTTATTTGCTATCCAGACTGTATTACATTGCAAGAGCCATGCCTCTGTGATCTCTGTTTGTTTTTTATGGCAGTGCCTAAGGCCCAGCTGAGATCAGGGTCCTGTTGTGCTAGACATTTAGGCCCCGTCTCCAGAGAATGGAAGTCTACACAGGGAACAGACAAAGCAAAAGCTGTTCAGATCTGGGTGGTGGAGGAGGGGAAGGGAAGTAACTAAGACTTGGAAACTGGGGAGGGAAAAACTCCTCCCACGTAAAGAATTGGTCTGGTTCTTGGCTCTCTCATGAAGAGCTCCCCAAAGCTGGGCCAGCTCCCCAGCTGCAGGACCACCATCTTTCTCAGTTTGCAGTGCATGTGCAGCCCCTGTGCTCTGTCACTGACCTTTCCTAAAGCAAGAAGGGGAAATCAGGATGCTTTGAGAGAAGGGGAAAGAAAGTAAGAAAAAAATCCCCCAAAAAAGCCATTGATCTGCCAAGAATGAGAGCCTGAAAAGTGCAAGATTGCAAAATGCCTGAATTGAAGATTTTCTGTTGAAGGTTTTCAGAGAGATTGGGGAATAGCAGGAGGTAGATGAAAGCACAGCACTTGCAGCAGGCTCTGGCCAGGGGTAGTTACAGGCAGTCCAGCATTTCCTCTTTTGGTAGCCCTGTGCTGGAGAGAGGGAAGGGTTTAATCTAGCATGCACTCATAGGGTAAGCTTAAGTGACTCACTGTTGAAAAGATAAACACTGTGTCTCTATATCATCTGTCTAACAGGTTTAGGTAATCCCTTACTGTGCTGCTTATTTAGTTTAAATGGTGCTGTATTGCATAATGCATGTGTGTTTGCAACGGAGGGTCTGCAAATCTCAGCTTTTCGCCCAAGGACAGCATTACTCTTGCCCTTGTTTCATGGTTGATTTATTCCTAATGGAAAGGAATAAGCCTCACAATGATCTATTTGTCTTTTCTCAGCTCCGTGAAATGTATGGAGATTGACAGCTCTTCTGTATCTCACATCATTAATTTGCCTTGCTAACCTTTATTTAGCATCAGAAGATCAGCTTCCCTGATTGTTGCCAGCAAATCTGTGCTTAGTGCCTGCTCTGGCTTTGTTTAAGCTTCAGGAGACAGAAAGGAGAGTCAGAAAGTGAAAATGTTTATGTACTGGGACTTTGACTTATTGTGCACTTAACGGTACCTTCCTGGAGGCAGAACAGCATCTGAAGCCGCCGACAACGTGGACTTTTTCCATGAGAAAGGTGTTAATAGAAACATTGCTGTTGATGTTCCCATAGTGCAAGCTGCACTCAGTGAGGTGTTTCTGGTATCTTGAGACAGTGATTCTCTGCTCTGAGTCTAGACTGCCTTTCCAGTCTGCTAGGAGCAACCAAAGCCTAAACATCAGTCTTTAAAGTCAACATCCCAGGTGAGGGAGCCAAGGAAGCTGCAGGGAAATCACATTCATGGGGTGAAACCCCTGCAGAGGTGCCTGAGGCAGGTGTGTAGCCTTTGTATCCAGAGGCTAAGCCAGAACGAGTAGAAATTAATGTTTAGTTACTTGGCTGTGTTTAGGGTATCTTCTGCAATTTTAGAGTGGTTTTTAACTGGAGGGGAAGCCATCATAACTGAGCTTTGTGCCTCAGTAACTTTCCTTTATTTACCTCCTTCTCTTATGCTGCTGATGCACCTTTTTGTTAGAGCTGATGGACCCAGATACCCCAGTTATTCCTTCTTGCTTTTTAAAAGTCCAGGTGGATGATCTCAGTTACCCCTTCCTTAAAGACCAATACCCTCTTCTGTTTCACCTGCACAGGCTGTTCTCATTGTCTGGGACTTCATTGTGAGTAATGATAAAAGGCAAGTATTTTTCTCCTATTTTTTTTTTCCTTCCAGTTTTCCATCATCTGCTCCAAATGGGACCAGTTCAGCTTTGCACTGAACAAAATACAATAACATTTCTAAGTTTCTAAATTTTAGAGAAGCCTGGAAAAACCTTTCCAAAAATACTGCGTTGGGTTTGTAATCTCTTCTGGGGCGTGTCAGTGCTACTCTTGCCCATGTATGTCCCTGTTCAGTACAATGTAGGTTATTAATTGGCAGCCCACTAACTCACTGGCTGCTCTTGTTGCCAGCTATTCATCACTCTGGTACTCATTTCCGAAGCTGTCATTTCCTGCAGCCGTGTGCAGGCAGCTCTTTGAGGCTCAGCTCCTGGGGTCACTGCAGAATCACGGCTTGAATGGAGCTCAGGAGAAAGGCAGGGAGGCGGTGTCAGAGAGAGAGAGCAGAGCATTGGGTTTGGCTTACATCAGTGTTTGTGATAACACACCATCTGGGCTACAGTCTCACCAGATCTAGCTAATGAATAGAGCCGGACAGAAGTTGTATTTGGACAGCAGAGCTTCAAGGAACAGCCAGGACATGGAAATGGCCATTTGTGACGTGGTTATCTGAGGGCTGCAGAGTAGTGCTGCAGCAAAACGAGGTGTATCTGCTCCTTTAGCAGGAGTATTGTGGTTCAGAAGGATCCCAAGAAAGCTATTTGTAAAAGCCAGCATTTTTAATCTGGTGACTCAGCTGTGCTTCAGACTGAACTAATATCGCTGTTTGATTGCTTTATCCTCAGATTTCTGCTGGATATACTGCAGCCTTTGTCCAAGCTTTTGTGTAGTGTTGCTCTGTTCTATCCTGACATAACCAAAGTGTGCCTCAGAGGCAGCAGATGTGTTTTTAAACGAAATATGGAATTTCTGTATGATTTTGACTCTAGCACCTGCACTGCTGTTTGGTACTCTGCTAGGTTTTGTTCCTAGTTCTCAGACTCTTTTTTTTTCTGATTCTGAATAGTTATGAGGAATTCCCAATAAGCAACTGACACCATGTTCTCTACAGACTTCAGAGTAAGAAATTTAAACAAAAGCAACTTTTGTCAATCTGTATGGGAAGTAAATATTGGCCATTCTTTGCTGCCTGTGAAGGCCGTTTCCTATCAGCTGGGGCTGGGGGTCTGTAACTTTTTAAACCACTAGGAAGTAATTTGTAATCTTTGGACAAGATTACTATGAGGCCCATTTGAAAGCTTATTCATGTTTTCCTAGAGAAAGCTTGGACACAAAATGTATTTTCTTTAAGATTAAGTCCTGTGAATGTAAAGGAAATTACTTGCGAGCTTGATGGTTGCACCCCGTTGGCTGCCCACAGAAAATACAGCCCCACAACTGGTCATGACTAACAGAGTCTCCCTTGGCTTCCAGGGCTGAGCTCCCCATGCCCTGTGGGGTGGAAAGCCATCTGTTTGCATGCCTTTACTGTAATCAGTTGTTCATGGCTCTGGAAAATTTGCTGCAGGCACTGGCTGTGCTGGTGTAGTCTTTCTGAAGGCAGTGGATTATTTGTTTCTGCCATGGGCTGGGTTTGCCCACCAGATTTCTGTATGTTCTGCCCTGTCTGCTGAAGTCCTTCTCTCTCTGCACCCCTGCAAACCCACTTGTGGCTGGGAGCTGTTGTAAATTACTCATTTGTGTAAACATGGTGACAACAGCATCAGTTTTGCAGGTTCATTAAAACCTCAAGTCTATAGATTTCAACCCTTAAATGATGGGCTGATGGAGAGGAGCGGGGGAGACAGGCTTAGGGAAGGTAGGAGATGGATTTATTGCTTAACGTTCCTGCTTGAGCAGCATCTTTGTAACAATAGCAATACTAAAGGAGATATGGGACAGAAGTCCTTTTGGAGTGGAAAATTTATGGTTCTGGGCTGTAATTGAACACAAAGGAAGGAAAGTACCCCAGGACCTTCCCATGACCAGGAAAGTTGTAGTGGAAGATGTTAGCAGCAGACAGTATCCTCACAGGTCAACTTCTGGGACCTGCTGAATTAAATGAAACTTCAGGGAAAGGGAAAGATGAAAGAAAGATACCCAGAAGCACCACTTGTTGCCCATAGAGACTTAATGCAGAACTTTTTGTACTGGTTGTTCAGTCTGTGTGATCTCCACAATCTCACTTTGCCTTGTGGTTACTGAAATCACAGACTTAATCTCTGAAGGATCAGTGTAAATCTGTCACTTCCTAAGAGAAAAAAAGAATTTAAGAGAAGGTGAAAATAGATGTATAGTACAACCAGAACTTGAGGTCAGACAGGAAATGTGGTACCCAAACAGATCAGATGGGAAAAAAAAGGAAAATCTGTGATCAGTAACTAGGTATTTTCTGTAATAACTGAGTTGGTACTGTGGGTTGGACACACACACAGATGCATTGGGCTTTGTGGAATGCAGCTGACATTGCACAGACAGTTTCATCATTAGGTGTTCATGAAATCAAGTAAAGCACGAAGGGAAAGATTATTTAAAATTTATTTTTAGAAGGTATTAGGATGTTTGAGCCTTGGCAAACAATTTTTTTTTCCAGCTTCTTGGGTGCTGACTGACTGTAGAACTGGCTGACTTGATTGCTCTGTGGATCCCCTAAAGTGAGGGGTCTGGGGATGCCAGCCAGCGCCCTGGGCATGGTGGCTGTGTGTATTTTGGCATTGGACATGAGCAGGCTTAGCAAATGGTGCTTCCATCTTCTGTCTTGGGGAGCCCACAGTGCTTGATGGTTTGAGAGAAGCTGGTGACCTGGAGTGTGATGGGACTTGATCTGGGCTGTACAGGCAATGTCCAGGACTTTTCCATATCTGTTAATGTAGGTAGTGTGTTGATTCCCTTGCTTCAAGAACACAATGTGTAATTTGTCCTGGATTGTGTGATGGCTTTGTGGATGTACGTGCCAATTCTAGAAAACGTGTTTGGCAGATTGCTTTGTTCCAGCTGTGTCAATACACAAATCTGAGGCCATTTTTTAAGCAGGGAGGGGAAGCCCTTGGGTAACAATTGGGCCATAGCAAATAGCTGCAGATACAGCACTTGGAGTCTGTAACTATCAGTTTGTATTATCAGAGCACAAAGATAAACTGTACTTCAACAACTCCCTATACACACAGACACGAGAAGTCACAATTCTAACAAGAGATAAATATATAAGTTTTTGCCAAATGTGCACCTCTGGAAGGCTTGTTGCCTACTAGCTTATAAGATTTGAATAAATACAGTAATGTGGTATTTCCTAGTTGTCTAATACTTGGAATATCCATCGTCTCTGCTAGTGATGTAACCCATAAAGTATTAGAGCTGAGTTGTATATTATCCAGTTTTCTTTTTTCCCATGAACTTTTCCCATGTTCTGATCACTTCTGTTTTTTCCAGAAGTACGAGGAAACACAGTCCCAATCCCAGCAGAAGACAAGGGTAATAATGTGTGTTGGAGTGCAGGGTGTGGGATTCCACATAGATAGATACATGTGTATTTATGCATATAACGTGATGTGAAACCAACCCAAGCAAACTGGATTATTTCAGACACAATCTGCACTGCACTTTGGGACTGTGTATCAAACACTTAGGTACACACCTAGTCAGCTGGTTTGGGCCCAGGAGAAACCTGTGTGGCAGCATTAATGAGTGTGTTTATTCACATGTAGTGGGCTCTCCACGCCAGCCAGCTCTGCAGCCATAGGAACAACAGCAGTGGGATTTGCAAACAGCACAGCTGAGAAGTCTCTGTCTACAAATGTCACAAAATTGGCAGTAGAAGTGTAGGAAGAAGACACACTGGAAGGATTAGGATAGCAAATCCAACTAGTTACCATAATAACCAGTCACTGCAGGAAGAGTATGCTACAGCACCCAAACTCTGGGATTCACTTCTGTTTTCCTTGTGCTTAGTAACACCTAAAGCAGTGCAGGGACTGCAATTCCCTATGCAGCTGCTGAGTCCTAAGCATTTGCAGGTACTAACAAGTACTGGTGGAGAAAGCAAACTGTGGTCTCAGCTCTTGGCCTTTTGTTCCAACTTTTAGCTCCATAAGGCAAAATGCTGTCCTGTTAATAGCCAAAAAATGATATCAACAAACTTCATCCTTCCAGAAGTCCCCACCTCCTCCTGCTCCCATCTTCTCTCTCTCCTCAGGAAGCCCTCAAGTGTTGTTTCAATCAACAAATTAAGCAAAAACTGCTGCAGCCTGTACTCTGAGAACATAACTCAGCTTTCAGACCCTCCCTAAGGAGGGAACAAGAAGTGTTTCTAGGGCAGTCCATGTGTGCATTGTCTTGTCAGGGTTCCAGAGTGATGCTCTTAAGGTCAGGGTCCTATTATGTTTTTGTAGGGACACCTGTAAATTTTTAGTTGAACACAAGGTACAAGAGTGTGCAGCCTCTCATCCTCCTTCAGTGTATACTCTCTTCACTAAATATTAAAACTGCAAGTCAGTTCTAAATATTGAAGGTACCTTGCTGGGCAGACTGTAGGCTGTGGCTGTGTGACCACTGTTGAATAGGTGGGTGGTTTCTAATGTATGTCCTTCAGATGTTGGGGCTGTTGGCATCAGGAGAAAAATGTTTGCTTATTACCTTTTAAATCTTAATTATTTTATTTAAAGAAGTGCCCTTTAAAAAAAACAAAAAGGTGTGGTTTCTGTGGTTGTAGTTCTTCATTCATTTTTTTTAATGTTGTGGTAGAAGACCTGTTTCATAACCTGTATAGAAGCTCCTATTTCCCATGCTGGGCTACCAAGAAAGGAGGGACAGGGGTGATCCTTTTTTCTCTTTACTCTTACACAAAAGAGCCAACAGCTCTGCCCTATCACAGTACTGTGGGCTCTTAGGGTATTTCAGCAGCAAATTAAAAAACCTCTTGGAGTTAGCAGTAACTTGGGGTGGTGAGTTTTATTCCTGAGTTTCTAGAGCAGGATTTAGTACCTAGTAGTTGAAAGGTGACAGCCTTCACTCTTGAGTGTTAGAGCAATCAGGCACAGACATTTGGGGTTGCAGCACTCCCTGTTGGATGTTGAGCCATGCTCCCATCGTGTAGCTCTAGGACATGAACTGGCTGGAAGGATCATAATATGGGGTTGATCTGGAACCCTAATATATGGCCCATAAATATGTGGCACAAGAAAGGCTATGAACCTGTGCTGTGGATCTTAATTGTGTTTGAGTAGGATGTCTTCCACAAATATCTTTCTTCCTGGGGCATGTCTTTGGGCCCCACATTTATCTCTAAAACAAGACAAACATTGCTTCATGGTTGAGTGATGGCTGCAGTGAAGTCTGCAGTGCACGCAGGCTGGGAAACATTACATGTTTTGAGGTGAAAGCTCCCTTTAATATTTCACCAGCTTTAAAAATTCATCCTGAGATGACAGCCTTAGTCTGCCTTGCAGTGAATCATTCACAGACTTCTATACCCTAAACTGCAGTCAGCTCTGTGCTAGAAAGACCTCTTGCATGTATCTCAATATTTAAAAGAAAGATGCCTCTCTGTGAATTGTAAGAGTAAAACTCTCAGAAATTAGACCCTGGCCTTCATATGAATTCAGTTGTTTCAATCTTGTGCCTTTTCCAAGTGTGTGGGACTGAAAAAGCCTTTTACAGAGAGCAGAGCCAGCATGGACAGTGGTAGTGTCTAACAGCATACAGACACAGGAGTGAGTGTGAGAATCAGCTTACTGCAGAAAATTCCTCTTGTAAAATGCTGCTCCTGGTGCCTTTATATGTCTGCTTTTACATATTCTTCAGAGGTCTGTCAGAGGCAGTTACCACTGACTGCCCTATGTGTATCAAATACATGTGTACTGTGTGGCAAGAGCTTTGGAGGGGTGGAAAAAGAAAGTGCCTTCAACTGTGCAGCAGCACCCTTATCTCAGCTGCTCTTCAATGAAGTAGATCTTATCTGTGAAGGGAAGTGATCAGCTGTTGGCATGAAAAAGTCTGTGTGACTGGTCTAGAAGTGACCTAATTGCACCTAATACTGCTTTGTGGGACGATTTATGTTGTTGGATCAAAAAAAACTTAGTATCTCTAAAAGGAGCAGCTCTCTGAAGCCCATAGACCATGTGTCAAACGTACAAGACTGCTGCTTGAGTGGGATTTTTCCAAGACTCTTGAGAGGTGGAGTGTTATTTAAGTATTTGTTTAGAAGAATGTGTAGTCTACTCATGCTGGAGAAACAGCCATGCCCTTTTACAGTGGTGCTATCAGTCCTGTTGACTTTAGTTAAGCTCATAAAATGAAAAAGTCTACAGAGAAATTAATGGTTGAGGAGAGAATTAGAAACTGAAGTTCAGCATGATCCTGCAATTTTATGTGTTTGAAGTGTTTTTGTAGCATGTTATGATCAGACAGGCTTCAATGGGAATAGCTAGTTCTCCTGTTGGTGTGTATCATCCACTGAAGTAAGGATCAGTAAGGCTGCATGCAAGCATGGGCAAAACTGGCATAAAATATACTCCTTTAACTACGTTCCAGTAGTTTCCTGAGGTACATGTTGTGGTTAACATTTGCTTAATTCTTTCACTTTTGCAAAAGCCTTTTGGGAAGAGGACTGGGAATACAGTTATAAGCAAGAACATGGTTTTTTAGAATCCAAGTCCTCTTGTCATTTAGTCATTCTCCAGTGTGACCAATCCATTTTGCAATCACCATCTTGCCTTGTGCATTATGTGCGTGTCAAGTGGAACTGGTCATCTCTTGATAACTTGTGAAATGCCCGGGAGTTATCTGAGCCTAGGTAGACTCCAAATGAGGAGATATCTTGGCTGCTGCAGCTTAGGGATGCTGACACATGCCAGCCAAAGCAGCAAGTTATGTGGGGACAAAATAACACTACTACCTTATAAATCTGTGTTCCTGGGTTAGTGTTAAGGCGGTTGGAGAAGTGCAGCAAAGTTCAAGTTGAACTTGGTCTGGGCACAGTGGCTACAACTCTCTTTGTGCCTCTGTGAGGCTCAAACTTCCTTTAAATTCTCATCAGAGATGAGGGCTGGGCAGCCTCAGGCTAGACATCCATGCCACATCAGCGTTAGAATTCTGGGTTTTTGTCTGAGAGACAGGGGCACTTGTAAGGGTTAACTCAAGCTGTAAAGCACTGCCTAATTTTTACAGATGGTGTGAGTGCAAGAGTGAACCTCAGACTGGCTTGGCAGTGCACAGAGATAGCTTTACATAATTCCCTGCAGATGTTGCTGCAGAATGGTTTTAATAATGAATTGTGAAGTCAAGCTCAAGTCCAGCATAGAGGGAGAACTCAAAATAAATGCAATGTTTTGTTCTGTGTTTCAAAAGCAAGTTTTCTGTGATGCTCTGGGTTGGGAGAGATGGCAGGGGATGGGACAAGGGATTGGTTGCAGAAAGGCAGGGCTGTAGTGGTACAAACTAAGACCAATATGGCTTCTGCAAACCATGAATACCCATGAACCTGGTGAGAGGGGGAAAGGGTGGTGGTACCAAACAGCAGCTGCCCTAGTGCTTCTAGTGAGGGGATGGTGCAGAGCAAGTACTTCATGATGAGCAGGGCAGAGTTCTGCAGTTTGTGGCTGTCATGCACAGGCTGTGTTGAGGAGCTTGTCTGCACTGCAGCCATTTTCTGCTAGGAGTCAGTTCTTGTACTATACTGTAATTTCCTTTCTGTAGGGTTATGGCTTGGATATGCCATCAGAATTTAGGTTTTGGTCTCAAAAGGGCTGTGCTGCCTCAGCAGTGGCTGCTTGGCCACTCTGAGACCTTGCACATCTTGCCTGTGAGCACCCATATGTGACTTCTCTGCTGCCAGGGGGTGTCGCTGAAAGTTTCTCAGTCTTCTCAGTTGTTGAGTCTGTATCAGTAAAGCACACGTTTTTCTGCTGATATGCTATTTCACTGAGCTATATTAAAGCCTTTCTTCTGTCTTTCTGGGAAGCAAGCTTGAAATGGGGGAAGAGAATTTCAGAGCAGGGGGCTGGTTTTCCCTGAGCTTGGACAAATGCTGTGATTTCTCAGTAGCTGCAGAGGTTTCTCATTTATACTTTACCCTTGAGCAGAGTTTATAAGGGAAATCTTTAGAAAGAAATGATAACTTTCATGAGTTCTGTGGCAATTAGGAGCTTTAGCCTGAGTCATGATTAAAAAGATGGAGGCTCAGCTGCCCTATGGTCCCAAGCAAAAGACCTAAACTTGGCTCTCAGGCCAGTGAGCCAAACCAGAGGATCTGTATTGTGAAATGGGCTAGCACAGGGTTGGCGTCAAGGAAGTATGATCCAGCCCTCCAGAGATGGTTTTACCATGGCTTGAATTTGGCCCAAATGTACATTTTTAAGGGTAGGCAAGTCCTTTTTGCACTTGTGTTTAATTTCTTTCTGAGGAAGAGTTTACGTAAACTATTCCAGTCTAATTAATGTCAGCTGGAAGCCAGCTTCTCCCATTTTGTGCCTAATTATAAGTGTATGTTAAACTGTGTTTGCTACCCATGTCAATACATTGCTGGAGAAATAAGGAACAACCATGAAGACGTGTTTGTGAAACAGTCTGGTAGATCCTGCATGTTCACTGCTGTGGGCTTCGTGGCAGGAGAATCCACCTCCTGCTGAGGGAGAATAACTAAATTTAAATTTTCCAGCCATGAGCCCTGTGAAGCAAAGTTTCCAAACCTCCGCTGGGCCAGAAGATGGAAATCTGTGTCTGAATTTGGAGGGAAAATAAATAGAGCTGCCTAGGAGCTGGCCAGGGGCATGTGAGGGATGGTTGCTTGGGGTACATTGTCTCCCAGCCACATGCCCCAGGGAGGAAAGCAAGGGTTTGTAGCTACTGTTCTCTGGTATAATCTTCTGTGACAGGATTTGGAATGAACTTGGGTGACTTTTAGCACAAGCACTTGAGCATTATTTGAGCAGGGTGGTTTTTCTCTTGCAGAGAGTTGCATGTGGCATGGCAGCAGAGCCCAGAGGACCTTTCCTTCTGCCTCACTGGGCTGGGCTGTGGCATCCCAGCTGTGGGAGGGATGCGTGGCCACCTCACAGCTCACTGGTGTTGGTGCCCATCTCTGTACAGCCCAAGCTGGCACCTTTTGCTCATCTCAGGGCAGCTTCTGTGAAATTTGCTGTGTTTATAACAGCCATCAAAGTCTGGAAGCTGTTCTGCGGTGCATGTACAGAAATAGCTGTTTTCCCAGCTCCCTTTGGGGAAGCTGGAAGAGTGGTATTGGACAGCAGTTTGTATGGTCCTGACAAAGCAGCTTACATTTTCTGGGGAAACTGGGGGATCACAGAAAAAAACTGAAGTGGTTTGCTTACCTGTTAGACTTTTTATTTTCTTGCTGTCTTAACCCAGACCTTGTCTGAATGGAGGAGAATCTAGTTGTGCTCATATCTGAGAGCAGCAAGTTCTTGGGTGAGTGAGTCTGTGTCAAAACCAGTGAAGGATTCAATAAATCAGTGTAACCAAGCAAGAAAAGAGGCAAGGATAGTTATAGCTGGAATGCATTTAATCTGAAGCTGGCATGCATATAATTTTATTCATCCATCCGCAGATACAACCTAAAGGTTATATCCATGTATATTGCTGAATGCTTAACCTTTTTGTAGATAGTAGTAGAAACTTGGATGTTCAGGTGGGAAAACAAATAAGTGGTGCTTATGGCCTTAAGTCAGATTTCAGTTGGCTTTTCTCTTTATTTCTGTTCTGTGCAGTACTTTCCAGCTTCCCAGGGCATTGAATTCGGGTCATGTTTGTTAAACACCAGCTGTGGTTACAAGTGCTCTAGAAGCACTTTTATATCCTGTTCTGAAATCTGTGCCCCTCTATGAAAGTCATTCCTGTTTCCCTCATTGTAATACTTCGTGTTAGGATTTGGGCAGTGTTTGTGCTATTTCACACATGTTCACATGTACAAAGTGTTTTGGTACTGTAGATGTACACGTAGCAAGACCAGCTTGGAGAAGGTGAATTAGAGAACTTGAGTCAAAGTTGTCATGGATGGGCTTTGAATTTCTTTAAATAAATTGTTATTTGCTTCACTGAACCCTTTTTTAGCAAGCCTGCACACTACCACTGGGAGAGGATCTGATAGAAATGCTGTAATAGGACTAAACCCTTTCTTGTTCTAGGAAGCTGCAGAGTAGCTCAAACATGCACAAGAGCTGCTGACTCTGCCATCTCCTCTGCAGCGTTTTACTGTTCTTGTTCCTCTAAATGTTGACCGAGAAACTTTTGTTACTTCTTTTTGTAGGTTGGTGGTTTGTGAGCACAGCAGAGGAGCAAGGATGGGTACCTGCCACATACCTGGAATCGCAAAATGGAACCAGAGATGACTCTGACATCAACACATCTAAATTTGGGGAAGGTATGGAAAGCTTTTTGTCACCAAGAGAATATTTGTATTCACTTGCTTTATGCTTTTTTTTCCCCTAAGTGAGAGCTTCTAATTGGAAGATGATGCATGATAGAGCAACAGGCCATTGAAAGGAGTGAGATTTAACTTTAATGGTTGCTTCTCGTTAATTTCCTTTAAATTAATAATGGAAACTAGTTTCACTGCTGTTTGCTGTGGTCTCTGGTTGTGTGGAAAGGTAATTTTATTTAGTACGGTCTTGTTCTGTTGAAAGTGAGATGCCATTTGTTGTGTAAATGTATTTAGCCACACTGTTTTGTTTTTTTTTTTACTAAAGCTGCTTAATTCAGGTCCCAGAAATGGAATAGTTCAGCATCGCATGTTCCTCAGTTCCATTATGAAAGACTAACCACATCTTAATGGGCTTCTCATGTAGCAGCTGTGTACAAAGGACACTTCTATTATGATTTGCTCCATTCTAGTGAATCTGTTGCTAAATCTAGGTGCTCTTGATGTGACACTTATGCAAAATGTATGTGGAAACCCAGCTGACCTTTCCTTAGCACAGGCAGGAGGCTTAGAGATGTGTTGAGGTGACCATCTGCCCATTAAAATGGCACACAGGCAACACAGAACTTTGTGCTGGGCTCCAAGGGTGACATCTGCAGCTTATTGAAATCTTTGTCTCTGTAACTCATTTTTCCCTGCTCAAGTCCACCCATATCCTGGTCTAGAGACAGACTGGCTGTAGACTGGTAGGCCAGGAACCAGTCTGGTATGATGCAACATCCTAGTGGATGCAAAAGCAGTGAGTAAATTTTCCCTTTTATTAAAGAACAAAACTTTACTGCTCTGGTCTGCAGGCACTGAAGAATGCCTTGTCTGTTGGTCTGTAGCTTCCTCCCCTTTCTTGACTCTTAAATACAGTGTGTGCTTGACAGCCTTATTGCTTAAACTGCTTTCATTTCAAGCTCTCCTCCTCCCTTCATGTTGCCCTCTGGAGTGTGCTCTGCACAGGGCTGCTGCCACACAGCAGTGTGTCCTGGGTAATGGAAAATCCATCAAATATTCCTTATCTCCTTCTTTCAGTCCCTTTTAATCCATTACGCTGCTCTCTTCACCTGTGGTCAGCAGTCCTGCTCCCTGCCTTACTCCAAATCCAGATATGCTGAAACCTGAGACTGCCCTTCCCTTTCTGCTCAGTTCCATCTCAGTGACAGATCTAATTTCATAACCTCTGCAGCTGCTCTGATGTGCCCCAGCTTTCGCTTGCTTTTTAGTAACTTTGGTTTGCGTTATTAACCATCTAAGCTGAGACTTCCCACATTCTTTGTTTCTTCCCCTCCAGTTCTTCTTTACTTGGGCTATTCTTCTCCATGTAATTTTTTTTCATAAGAGAGGAAAGAATTACTTGGATTCACTGTCTTTAAAAGGTGTATCAAAGTGAATGTCCTTAGAAAACTTGCCAGCTCTCTCCAAGTAGGCAGGAGAAAGAGGCTCTGATGTAACTGAAGAGGAAGGCACTTTTAGTGGATTTAGTGCCTTAGCCCTGGAATTTAGAGCTTATACAAGTTTCAGAGTGACTCCAATAGACATTAGCTTCCTGCAACTGTGCAATCTCGGCTCCCCAACTTTGAAAGAGCAGAAACACTGATGCAGGGAGCTTTGTGTATCAGCCCCTTGTGCCTCCCCATTTGAACAGGCCTGGAACAAGTCCACAAGCCAGGCAAAATCAGAAGTCTGCTCTGCTGTGGCAGGCCCAGTAAAGATAGGGGAGTGCTGACCACATTTTGCTAATAATTCTGCCCTTACATAGCAGTGATATTTCCGTGTGTCTCTGTTTAAATGGTCTGTTCCCTGAGAAAGACAGAAGTGTTCCTCCCTTCACCTGAGCTTGCACAACATTTTCATCTGTATGAAGGCAGACAGCTAGTTCTTACCTGGGCCTGTGTTCAGCACAGGCTTGGGAAACAATCAGAAAGCAGTCTAAAGAAACATTTAACACATACAGGAGCTGATAAAGTACCCATGTTAAAATAATCTCTGGAAAGGTGTCGACACTTGTTAATAAGCAACCTTTCTGGTGACTGTGGCATGACCAACCAAGTCCAAGTTTGGAATCAAATGCCAAAATTCAGTATTGTTAAGGAGGAAAAAACCCTGGCTCGTACAAAAGCATTGTTGTGGTATAAAAGGGCTGTCACTGAGGATGGCCATATGGTATGAGCACATAGTCTGGTGGATCCAGTGTTTTCAAGGGGTGTTCCTGGATGGCTAAATCCTCCAAACTCCCAGTGTGAGAAGGAGCAAGGTGACTGCTCTGTACTGACACCTTAAGCTGGTTTCCACTCCTTCTGCACATGTCCGTCCTGCAAGCCTTTACATTCAGCATTTCATGTCTTCCTTTCTTGCACAGAAACCCTCTAACACAGGCAGCCTTACTGCAACTTAACTTCTCTCTCTGCTGTAATCTGTGTGTCTGGTGAAGTGTCCTGTGTTGTCTCTTACGTAGCATGTGTGTAACTGGCAGTCTAATGTCCTTGTGATTTGGGGAAAATCAGCAGGTTAAATCTGCTAATCTTTCGTCCCTCCATGGGCTTCCAAGAGAATCACTGATTTTCATGAGCCAAAACCACAGCTATCTGTAATCTTGAGATTTGGCTCCTCTGAAAATTTGTGTTTGGTTTTTGACCACCGTGGGATCAAAGGGGAAATACAGAGTACCACAGACTAGATAATATACCTGTTCAACACCACTCATCACAGCTCCACTTAGGGCAGTGTGGAAAGGTTTGGGCCTTACAGCAAAGGAGAAATTGAGGAGAGTGAGCTGGATGTAAAAGTCTGGTCTAAGTCCCTGACAGACAATCAAGGACAAAAAGTGAAAAGCCACTCTTTGGTGAAGTTATTTTTTTTTCTTGTCCAGCTAATGATTTCCCAGTCAAATAATTTTGCTGTGCCTGATTGTCTACAGAACACAGTTCTAAAAGACAACGATGTCTACTCCAGCATAAGGGTATATTCCCTAAATAAGTGCACATATGCAGAATTGAATTATTATTAATGATGTGACATCAAAGTTTATGAACAGCTTCCCAGCATCACTAGTAAAACCACTGTGTTTGCAAGGTAGCAATAGCTGAAGTGCAATAACTTGCATTGCTTTGCAGCAGCACCAAGCACCCCTTGCAGTAGTTGCCAAATTAGGATAGAAACCCTTGAATGGAAAAAATGGAAGTATTTGTCTGTGTTTCTGTGCCAGTCCAATGGTTCCAGTGTCTTTCACACCTGTACAGGCAGAAGAAGAAACTGAGTACAGATCTAAGTATGTGGTCCAGAAAACAAGTGGTGTCCTCTGTGCACAGCTGCACTCACAGTGCCATTTCCATAAGTGTCTTGTCTTTGTTTATACTTTAAGCATAAGTTATTGTTTGAGTGTGTAACTAATACTCAGTCCTGGCTTGTTAGCTTCTTGAGCCTGCTCAATAATTGCAAGGTTAGCTTTTTTCCTTATATTGTAATCTGTATATTAGAAATTTCAATCATGAGAAGCAGCTGTGGCAATGAATGCAAGTCATGTCTTGCAAGCACATCATACACTTGGGTTCAGTTCCTGAGTGCTGCTGTTATGCAGGAACTTACATAAGAGTTTGTGGGTTTGTTTACAGTGTGATAATTTTGCTTAGAGAGGTTTAGATCTCTATTGGGTTTGATGTCATATGCAATAGGCTGAATTCCCCAAAGATCAGCAGCTGAATTAGGAGATGCAACAGTGGTGATGATGTGTCCTGCCACTGCACTCTCCTTGGACAAGTTGTCTTTAGTTGTGCATCTTGTTTTGGAATGTGTATATGTTTTGGTTTTGTTTTTTTTTTTTTTTATTATAAGTACTATTTTTTGAGAAAAGCCCAATAGCAAGAGTGGCAATTGATGACAGTTCTGGGTGGCTCACATGGCTCAAGCTCAAGAAGTTAACTTGTTCCACTGTGCTGTATAAACTAAAACAAAGCATCTGCGTCCCACCTAACCCATTCCCACTAACAAGACCAGTGCTTGTAAATACCATGTTTTGTTTGTATTCCTCACCCTCCCATCATTTTTTTTTCTTTTTTTTTCCTTTGTTTTGTTTCCATCCATGTTCCAAACTAGTTTCTAAGCGACGCAAGGCTCACCTGAGGCGCCTGGACCGGCGATGGACGCTGGGCGGGATAGTCAACAGGCAGCAGAGCCGAGGTGAATTCCCAGCTTCCTATGGCACCAGCCACTCAGGGGGCACCCAAAGCCACACTGCAGCTTCAGCTGTTGTGTGTCGGGACCTGCATCTTTGGCACTCTGCTAGTGAGGGGCCGAAGCTCCAGATGTTCAGATGCGGATGTTGTACACAACAGCTTGAGGGTGTCTTGGAGCCAGGATTAGGCACCCCAGGAGCTGGAGGCTGGTAACCAAGGGCAGATCTGCAGTCTGACTCCTTGTGCTGTTGGGGATGCTCACATCTGTTGTGTTTTAACTCAGGGCATGTTTGCCCCCAGTGTCTCCTACCTTGGTAAGGACAAGTGATACTTTCAGGGCTGTTAAAATGAGTTGAATGCCAAAAAGCCATGGTCAGAGATGTGCACACTGGAAAAGTGTGTGGTATGGAAAGATGAAAATTGTTCCAGTTTCAGTCCCCTTTCTCCCTTACAAATAATGCTTGGTACTAAAGAGAGGCTTGGAAACTTTTGGAAGTTCTTGGTATTGTTCCTAGGTATTTAGAATACCACATGAGCAGTATTTTAGTTAGTTTGGGGATTTTTTTAGCTTTTGCTGGTCTAACAGTGAGTATGGGAGGGTAGAGGGGAGCACCTTGTGTTTGGGTGAAGCTGTGTTTGGGTAAAGTCTAAGAAGCCTTCCAAACCAAGTATTTCTTAAGTGCAGGTGAATCATCTTTCCCAGAGCAAAGATACCCCTATTTATCTCCTGCTTGACTTGCAAAATCATGGAGATGTGTTCGTTGCACTTCGAAAAGGAAAGGGGGGACAAAGCACCATTTGCGCTTCTGTGTAACTTTCAGAGAGCCTTAGTGAAGGAATGGATCCAAATGTAAGCACAAGAGATGATTCCCAGTTGATGGAAAGGTGCCTTTTCCCATTAAGGAGAGAAGGTACTTTAAAGTGGCAAGTTTACCTTCTGGATTTGATGATCATTCTATGTGCAGACTCCTGTCTCTCACCACACCTTTTCAGTGACCCTTTAACCTTGTTTCAAATTGTTATTGAGGAAGCAAAACCAACCAGAGCTGAGTTCTTCCTGCCTTAGCTTGACCCTGCTGCAACTAGAACTGCTTTCAGAAGACAAGGTCTTGCTTCTCAGCCACCAATGCGCTCCAAAGGCACCAAAAAAACCCTCATAAGCACACATACTGTCTTGGGAGAAAAAAAAAAAGTCTGCTTTTTTCTGTGCCCCAACAGTTTGGGAGCTACTTATTTTGCTTTGTCAAACTCTGCCAGATGCTTCCTGGCAATTTAACTGTGAAAATTTATGGGAATCAGCTTTCTAAACAATTTATTTACTGGTGAAAACAAATGCATTCTTTCATATTCATACAATGTTGCAAACAAAGCTCCATGAAATATTAAGACTGCATAACCAGTCCCTTAGCAGTCAGCTGGTAAGACTCAAGGACCTAAGCTGCATTCCCAAGTTTTCTCTTGCATTCTGATACCCACCATCTGTGTGCATCTTCCGCAGACCTGCCCTCTGACCACTGTCAGTGTTCTCCCTGGCAGTCTTCCCCACTACAGGCTCCCCTAATCCTTCCATCCTTGCCTTTTTCTTGCTTCATTACAGTTTCTTCCCTATTAGGCCCAGGCAGGGCTGGGGTTTTGAGTGTGTTGGAGAATATGTGCTTTATCTCAAACTGAATCTTGGCACTTGAACTTGGCACAAAGTTCAGCAATCTATGATTCTGTCCAAGGCTTGGGGCACCCTCTGTGACTGAGCTGCTTCTGTAAGGTCTCTCCAATGTATTTCAGCCACAGCTAGCCAGGCTGGCTAAAAATAGGCTGTTTAATGTCATCAGAAAGGATAGGTTAGGGAACTCTTACAAGAGCAGGCTTATTTGAAGTAAAGAAAGTTATTTGAATAAGTGGGCACGAGTTGGAGACGGTGGCTTCATGATCTGGCAGAGCTGCAGCCTGTCCAGACATCTTTGCCTTCCAGACTGCAGTTGTTGAAAGTATGAGTCTCTCTGGGTGTCCAGCCTGCTGTTCTCTAACAGAGCACAGTTTATATGAGGTCAGGAGAGATTTTTGCCCTTCTTCCCCTCCCATCCCAGCCCAAAGGACTTGTAACAAGGCCAAATTCGGGTGGGTTTGCACTGAAATGACATGAAGTGTACATATGCACCCCCCTGCCAACCTTCCTTGCTCCAAAGCACAGAAGAACTCAAGTTGTTCAAACAGGAGGTTGCCAGAATTGTTCAACACAAGCAGAACAGCTTCCCCTTCCCCACTTGGCCTCTTCCTTGGAAAAAAAAACTCAATTAAGCATTTTGGCTGAAATTCTTCCCACCCAGCAATATTCTGCTTGAAATAGTCCCTGCTGCTGGAAGGGTTAGTTCCAGGAGTTCACTGGAGTTTAAAAGCAAGCTGTAAAGGATGCTTCCCTTTGTATTTACGCTTGGGTACTACTAATAAACATTTTTATCAGCTAGGTCTGTGACAGAATCACTTTAAGGCCAGAACCAAAGGAATTAAGCATTGTTTCGGAAGGGCAGAATTTTCTAAGTGACTTGAATATTAAAAACACCAGGAAAGCCTGAGTGCAGAAAGGAAGAGTGTTTGCTTCCCTGTTAGACTGCCTGATGGGGGAGAATTATTAGGGGTAGCATATGGCTTATTTATTTCTACCCTTTCCAAAACCATTTGAGGAGGCTTGGTGTCTCTGACCTCCAGGTATTTGAAAGCAGTGGGTCTGTGAATAAGAAACATGAAAGACAAATTATTGAATATCATGGTAGTGCTCCTTTTTTAAAGCTGAAAAAAATCTGCAAAGGGAACAGCTGCAGTCTGTTTCTACAAAGAGAAACAGATGACTTTTGTTGCTGAACTTTTCTCTTTAAAAAGGTCTGTGGTGTGCCCAGATCTAAGAGATTACAGTGGTTTATGTTTCTTATGTAGCTGCAAAGCTTGCGTTTTTTTAATGTTAAATGTGGTACATTCTCTAAACATTTTCCTATACATTCTGAAACTCCAGTCATACAAATATGGGTTCTGAGGAGAAGCCTGAAAGTTTGTAGTTTTCCTCAGTCTTGACACTCGTTAGACCTGCTACAGAGTTCTTGTTTTGTACACAGTTAATAGTAATTCTACACATACATTTATATGGAACTTCCCTTGGAAAGCAGTTTAGAATTGTTTACAGGCTAATTTAATGAAAAGTCATTTGTGCCTGTACAGTTTGATTGGTAAAATTGGGAGGTTACATGCCTGTCTTCTATGCCAAATATCTGACCTAAGTTATTGCTACTTTGGTTTTGTGCCCAGTGCTTTCAACTGGAGCTGTTACAATGCAGGAAAGCACTTTAAAATTATTCATACCAACAGTATAGTGACATATGGGCTGAATTTCTGCCAAATGAGCCTATTATTTAGGAGCAGCTCCTAGCACAAGGAATAAGCTATTCATTGAAAGAGTTAAAGTTAGAACTTCCCACTGCTTGCCTGTCTTAGGGAGAGAGGGAGCTTGATGGGGAAAGGTGGACAGTGTATAGAGGGAAGGCAGCCTTGTAGCCCAGTGGTCTTGATGCATGAACCTCATCCTGAGTTGGTGTTGATACTGGAACCCCATATCCTAGCCAGGTGGGTGGTTCTGCAGGCAGTTTTGTAGCTGCATCTAATCAGAGCTGTTCTGCCCTCTTTAGCAGTCCCCTCCATGGGACTTCTTCCTTTGTTTCACTCTTCCCTCCTTGTGCTTGATGGAGATGAAATGTTTGTCATTTGCAGCAGAAGGCTGTGAGTGACATTGCTGTGCTAAATCAAATCAGCACAGAGCAGCTTCAGACTTAGTTTGTTCTGTCCTTTGGTTGGGATTTTTCTCTTTTTTTCTTTGGTTTTTTTTTTACTCTGTTCTCCAAGGAAAGTAGTAAATGTTTATTGCTCCTTGCTTGGTTGAAGTAAGAGCATGCGCAATACAAAACTGTTCAGAAAAAATGCCATTATTGCTCTTTTCTATCTGTTGTAACAAGGTTTTCTGTTATTTAAAACAAAAACGGCGGGGAGGGGAAGAGGGAAAAGGCTGAAGAGCTCCTGTCTGCAGATGAACACATTTGATAACTGTGGACAGTCATTCTCTCTCTGCATATTTCGGCAAGTAAAACAAAGGCCATGTTGAATTAATGCATCACTTTCTGGAACAGTGAGACTTTTTCCAGAAGCAGGTCTGACAAAGGGGGGGCTGGAGCGGAGGAGTGGGGGAGGGAAAACACAGACTGCTGACAGAGGGGAAAGTATTTTGAAAGAAAATTCTTCTGTGGTTTGGAAGACGTAGGTTTGGGGCTGTTGCATTTTGCTGAGATATCATTAATTGGCTAATTTCTCATCCAGTTCCCCCCTATCCCTACCCTTACTGGCATATCAAACCAGGATGGGGTCACAGAAAGTTGGGGGCATGTACAAGCACCAGCTGAGCAAAGGAAATTACTCCCTTATTTGCTTGGCTCCTGAAGTGCTGCAGATAACTTCCACACTTCCTAATGGAGGCAGAAAAGAGCAAACTTACAAAACAGAGGTGAAGGAGAGGAATGTGAAATGGGGTGCTCAGAACTTGGAAGCAGAAATGTCTTGAGCACTGGCTGCTTGCCTGGGAAAGATGAGACTGATTGTGCAGGGCAGGAAACGTGCATGGTATTTTAGCTGCTTAAAGGCAGGGCTCCTGTCCTAAATAGTTTATAGCCTAAACACAGATCTGTGCATCAAAGGAACATGGGCAAGTGGCAATTTGGCATGAATTTGCAACCAAAGGGGTTTTCACAGTGTAAAATGGTACTTATTCAGTATTTCTGAAAGCTTTTTAGAGAAGGACTAAAACTAAGCTTGTTTGGTGAGGCAGGAAATCAGGTTAGGTAAGGCTTATTTTAGGAAGGATTTGAGTGTTTCAGGTTATTTGATACCACCAAGGAAGGAGCCTGCTCAGGTTGATGAGGCATCATATGAAAGGCATGAGGCTCAGTGGGAAAAGATCACAGAATCTGAAGGAGTGAAATGCACGTGAACATGTGAGTGTGTGTAGTAGGATATTAAAGCAAGGCACAGCACACAGGCTTGAAAGTCCAAGATGGAACAACTGAATGGGGAATGCACTTGGTAGGAGTCTGGTTGAAGTGCCAGAGTAAAGCTGTGCCAGGAGCCTTCTGCAAGAGCAGTGTGTGCTGAAAGGCTGGGAAGGGAGCAGAGCAGGCAGGAGGTGGCTGCAGTGGCTGTGCAAATGAGTTGTTGAAGGGCCAGATTGGGGCTTTGGCAGTGAGGAGCAGCAATGGTGGGGGACTTTGAAAATGTTGGGGCAAGTCTATCGCCTTGGTGATAGACTGGGAGGAATCTGAAGTAATCAGTGCCAAGGGACTCGGGAAGATGGAATAAGGAAGATTTGGAAAGTGCTACTGGAGCTCTGCATTACAACACGAGCAGTAAATCCATAGGTCTGCTTTCCTTGACCTGACATTCAGTATAAATCCAGACAGCCAGAGGAGAGACCCAGCTGCCTTTTCAAGACACCTCATAACTTCAATGTAGAGTGTGTGTGCACAGTCACACATGTAAAATACAGAATTGTGGTTTGACAGATGGGGTTGGGGGAGCCTCACAGGCTGTCAAGTTCAGTGTCTTGCTTTGTCAGCCAGGTAGGTATAATTTCTTCAGTAGGGAATGGAGCTTCATCTTAGCTGTCCTGAGGTTTTTCCTGTGGGAGAGGTCACCTGATACAGAAAATGCCATAACCAATGCCTAAAAAATCTTCTGAGATTCCCCTTTTACTGCTTGACAGAAATACATCAGGTGAAGCAAATGAAAACTTACTTGGAAATATTTTGTTTAAAGGGAATGTGTTGGAATGTACCCAGCTGCTCACTATTTATAAGCTGCAATCCTACACAAAAGGAAAAAACACAAAGCACAGTTGACAAGGTCTGCGATTATCCAACAATAATTGTCATTGACATTAAGTCCTCCTAAAATTTAAGAAGTCAAATGTATCATCCCTCACTTTTCTGCAGCCAGCATGTTGTATCATAGCCAGTGAACAAGCTGGGCAAGACAGAACAAACATTTCAGTCCACATTACACTATGACTGCAGAGGTGACCTGTAGCTACTTGATGAGCATTGCCAAGGTGCCTACAGGTCATCTTGCTCTGCTGTAAATCATATGATGGTTTAATAGCTGTATAATAAATTATTTTTATGTGAAAAGTTGCACTTCATTAAGCTGCATCTTAAAATGGGTGGGACAAGAAACATGGGCATGATTAACTGTCCTAGCCAGGTTTTAGATCAAGTTTTGTATAGGTCACCTTGACTCCGCTCTGCGCTCAAAAACTGGTTTTAAAGTGGCTTTTTAGTTTTAGAGCTATTGCTGTTTATGTGTAGGAAAGGCCTCGGCAAAACACTGTGATGTTGCTGGAGAAATGAGAAATGGTAGTGTTCTTGGCTTGGTGGGGTTTTTTTGTTTTCTTTTCATTTCCTTTGTCCTCTTCTAGTGGTTATGGAAGGACATTAGGTGTTAGCAGCTTGTGAAAAAGTGATTAAAGTGATCCATAACTCTCAAACACCAGTGATTCCTCGTACCAGGAGTGTTGTGTACATCTGCAAAGACCATGTAGTGTATGTGGCTGTAATGCAGGGCACTGGACAGCTTACATCCTTTGTCCTGTGTATGTGCACACCTTCCAGCTAGACAGCCCTACCTGTGCTACATTTTCTGGGGGGAAGTCTTTGTTGCTAGAAAAAACCCTCTTGTGTAGCATTTTGAGATGTTCCAAGGACATAGATACTGTTCTCTGCTGTCCATGCTGTTTTCCCAGTGATCCACCAAGGTCTGTCCCTATATTTTGGTCCCAGTTCTCTACTCTATTTGTTCAGGAGATTTTAGGTAGAACCAGAGTAAAATAGAAGTCTGCCTTTACTTGGGAAGGAGGAAAGGAAAGAGTAGAAAAATAGACTGATAGGGAATTGAGGCTTTGGAACAAGTAGTGGACTGAGGGCTGGGCTGAGCACAGCTACAGCAGCATGGTGTGAGCTGCATAGTTCAAATAGTGCAAAAATTCTGGTTGTGCATATTTTAAATCGTGTCTGTGTCTGGGGAGGAGAGAGAATGACACATACCTTTCCTTCCAACCCACGTTGGTTGCAGTTGGATAAGGCATGATGGGGCAGACTTGTATTGTAGCTCTTTGCCAAACGGGCTTTGCTTCTTCATTCGTGCCTTGTTTGGATTTACCAGTGCGGCTCAGTTTCCAGAGAGGAACCTCCTTCAGCTCAGCTGGGGAAGGTGTCTTTGACCCGCAAATTAGCGGTGAAGAAATGTGAGTGTAGTTGGCTAATTGAGCAATTAACAGATCTCCGGATGTCACTCACTAAGAATAGAGCTGCCTTCTTGCCGTTTTCATCTCGAAAGGGGTAGGACTTTCCTCCCATTGTTTCTAAATGCAACCTTTAAGCTGGTGTGTGTGCTTTGTAGCATGTAGTAAAGTTTATTCTGCCCACTTGACCTCAACACTGAGGCTGATGTAACAGAAGCTGCAGCTGGGGAATACAAATTATCCTTCTGTTTGCTTTTTTTTTTTTTTCCCCCTGGTAATTCTTAAGTCAAAGTTAATGAACCAAAATTATATGCTTTTGTATTCTCTGTAGATCTGGGCATATAACTTCAATGGTAGGTCTGGGATGGTTCACTGACTTCTGTTTTATACTATTGCCTGTCACAGCTGAATGAAACCAGCATGATATATCAGATTTGTCAGTGCAGCTCAGAGCAGTGTCATTCTACTGTCTGATGCTCTGCCGATGCTCTCATGAAATCATTTATCTGTTTTAAGTCTTGCAGTAACTTTACATATCAGTCATGAAGTGTCAAATATCTTCTCTTAAAGACTTTTGAATAATAATCTGATATGTTGAATGTTATTATCAGTCCTCCTCAGTGACACATCCACTGAAAGCTCCCCTGCTCCCTTCAGTGATCTTGGTTTATACAAAGTGTCACTGGCTAGAGATAATGTTTGAGAAACAAAACAGAATTTACACTTTGATTACAAGGGGGCCCATATCTCCAGAATACTGTTTAAGTTACAAACTTCATGTATGTTTGTGGTATCTCCTGCAGCATTGACAGAAACCAAATGTGTGTAATCTTGGAAATGTAATTTTTGCTGTCAAAGTACTTTGCAAGAGGAAATTGTAATGGTGGCTTCCTGGCTTTTATCTGTAGGCTTAAAAATAGAGCTGCTAAACAAAAAAAATATTGTGGGACCTTGTTTTCTAGAGTGGATTTTTAACACTTTTGACTGTCTTGCCTCATGGGAGATCCTTTTCCTCTCTTTTCTGTTCCTGTTTCCATGCACTTACTTTTTTTATTTTCCTCTCTATGGGGAGGAGTCACCTGAAGGGCTTTCCTCTCAAAAAGCAGTAATCTTGAGTTGAAAGCCACAGGACTGAAGATGTAAGCAGTGAAGGTGCTCATGGAAAGAATAAGACAGTGGCAGTTCAGAAGAGCCTTAGTGTTTCTCCTGAATTATCAGCCTCCAGTGCTGTTGGTTTTGATGGGTGACCACTGTCTCACATCCTCACAGAGAAGTTTGGAAAGTTGTTTTGGGAGCTAGGAATGAGCACGCTATTCATGGTCCTCTGCAGGAGAAGGGAAGCCATATCCCTGAAGAGTGAGACCTCTCTGCCCAGCAAGAGGAATAGCTGGCTTTAGCTGAAGCAGAGCCTGGTGTTTGTGTGGAGGAAAAATAGAATAAACACAGCGGTTTCTGTGGGAGTTGTAGTGGCAAAGGTGATCTCTGACAGCCTGGGTTGTAAAGCAGCTTTGGTATGGGGGAAAGGAAAAAGAGAGCCTTCTTCCAAGACTCAGCAAATACATGCTTAGCTTGGTATTACTGACCTAGAAACATCCCTGGAAGTGTCTGAAACAATGTGTGTCTGGACAGAGCAGCTCTGAACTTTCCCCTGGCCCCTTCACTGGCAAGATCTAGTTGCCCAAGGGTCTTCTGCAGTTCAGTTTAGTTCTTTGCATGCAGTGGAAACCAGACATGTAGCTCTTTCTTCAGGAGACTAGAAAATACAGGAAGAATTAGTCCAATTCTACCACACAGAGCAGAAACCTGACTAGGAAAGCCGTCCTGTCCTGTGACTTCAAAGCTGGGGTTTCACTTGCCAGGTTTCATTCGTCAGGTCCCATCTTGTAGTGGAGTATTTCTGGGGGGAAGGTGTCATATGCTCATGGTGCTACTTAAAACTAGCTGGAATTTCTTACCAGTGGTAAGCCAGTGAAGCAGCCCTTCCAGGGGAGAGCAGCAGAAAGTCTTTTCCTCTTGGTAGCAAAGGTTTTGACAGATTTTGCCCCATCAGAATTAGAAGGATCCAAATGTGTCCAGTCAAAGGAGCTTGACTTCAGTGATGAAGCTTTGCTGAATTTGCTGCCATCAGATGCTCTGTCAACATTATTTTCCCCTTTCTGAGGTATTATTTCTTACTTTTTCTCAGTAAGGGCTTGTTTGGATTATTTTTCATTAAAGTTTCCATGCTTCACCCAGCAACAAAATGCAGTTGAGCCACAAAACCAAACAGCTGCTTAGATCTGTTTTACTCTCTTAAAGAGTGTTTGCCTCAAGCTGTTGCAACCTGTTCATAGCTCCTTTGTTCTGCAGCGATCAGGAGCTCTGGATTCACTTCATTTCCTGCCCATTCCTGTGCACTGACAGCCCTCTGTTCTTTCTTGCCTTGTTGTGACTGCTGGTAGAAAGTGCTAGGAGGGCTGGCTGGGGTGCATTAATTGCTTGCCTTCCCTGCCTTTATCTATCTGCAGAAACTCATGCTGTCACTGCACCCTAGTTTGGGTTGAGGAGAGGGGTTGAGACACTGTCCACGTCTGCTGCTGCAGAGGAAGGATGGTAGGTCAAGTTTTCAATGCCAGGTGTAATTTTTTAAGCTCCAGAGGGAAAGGTTGACCTTGAGTATGATAGGAATGCACTAAGGACTCCTGGGTAGGTGGAAGAAGATGTTGACAAGTGTCTGTTGTGCTCTGTTTATTGGCTTGCTCTCAGCAAGTCTGCTTAAAACCTGTGCCCAGCTGGGAAGGGCATAGATGCTGGAGATGACTAGGGATGCTGAGTTTTTGGCTCCAACACTGTGCTTGAAATTCAGTCTGTGGTTTTGAACTGCATCTTAGTTCTGGCCCTCCTTCCCCAGTGTCACACGTGCATTTCTCTGGAGTGAGGTTTAGCAAAAGTCTGCTTTTAAAACACTTCACAACCCACAAATGCAAATGCTGTATCGTCTCCTGTCATCTGCAAACCTCTTCTGTTCTTTTGTCACGATTGGTGGGTTTTTTTTGGTTTTTTTTTTTTGCTGTTTCAAGCTCATTGCTGTAGACCTATGCTGCTTGGGAGGTGCAAGGAGAGCAGTGTGCTGGGCCAGCCCCTCTGGGCTGGGGAGATGTGTCCCTGTGGGGATGCAGCGCTCAGGTTTCAGTAACACAATGCTTTGTGCAGCCATTTGCGTGCGCAAGGAGCCAACTGGCTGCAGCTCCCGCGGTGACGCTCGGCCGATTTGGCAGCCGGATTGATTCTGTCAAGTTACAGTATGGGAGTTGAGTCCAGCCTCAAATCCTCTCCCTTACCCGCTCGAGGAACTTGGAGAGGGGGGGAGGTGGGAAGAAGCAGGGGGGGAAGCTCTCTGGGGACTTTGTGTCATTATTGGCATGGAAACATCTTGTGATTATCAGCAGCGGGGTAGTGGCGAGGGGCTGATTATCTGTCATGTCGTCAGCAGAAATAACCAGTGGGCCCCTGAGCTGGGCTCCACCTTTTGTAATGGCTTCACGTAATCGCTGCACAGCAGTTTAAAAGCAAGCAGCGTGCAAAAACAGCTGGGCTGATCCTGACCCTAACTGATGTTGCCTTTTCTCCCCTCACCAGAAGAGAAGTATGTCACTATCCAGCCGTACGCCAGCCAGGGGAAGGATGAGATTGGGTTCGAGAAAGGGGTCACCGTGGAGGTCATCCAGAAGAACCTGGAAGGATGGTGGTACATCAGGTAAAGAAGCCGTGCAACCCACAGAAACTGAGACAATGAGCTTTTCTGATCATTCCCTGAATGTTAGCATTTAAATTATTCTGTAGGTGGACAAGGAAGCCCAAATTATTCGTAATGCCTCTTGAGGCAATGTAAAGAAAAGTCTGAGATGATACAATGGTGACTAAAGTAACACTACAGTGCCTGCAAAGCCTGTGGACCATTCCAGTGAGGAAATGCCTTAACTTGCAGTTTTAGAGGTTTTTTTCTTGATTCAAGTTAAAAGCCCCTATCTGAGTTAAGATCTGTGAGACCTAACAAGGCTTTCTGTTGTATATAATTTTAATGTTTCCAGTAGAAGAGTTATTCTGCAGCCTATTTAAATCTATTTATAGCAATGCTGAAAGGCTGATTGTGATCTCCTGAGCTGTTTGGGGCAGGTAGTGCTACTTTCTGGGATACAAGATCAGTTTGCTGGCTATAGCCCTTTTGCATGCCTACCAGTGGTTTCAGCTAATTTGCTTTGATTTCTGTCTGTCTACATTAGATATTCCTGATGTAGAGGGCCTGGATTCCAAGAGCAGGTGAAGTTGTTATTGTGTATCAAATTCTGTTATGTAATTGGAACAGCGGTCATAGCAGAGAGTTTTGATTTAAGAATCTCCTTTGCAAACGCTTATGGAGGGACTGCAGGTTAAATATTGTCTCAGTGATACAGGGTGTCAGGATGAGAGCTTTCTTCATCTAGGTTCACGCAGCATTTAGGTTGTAGAGCTCTTTAGTGGTTCTCCCCCTTGCCTTGTAGCTGCATGTAAACCCGGCAGTGCTGTGACATCCCATTTCTCTTTGAACAAGATGTGGTACAACAGGTAGCTTAAAAATGGAGGTTTAGCTCTCAGCAGTGCAGAACATTTCATAGAGTCATCTTTTTCCATTAAACACGTAATTATAGTGATTTTTTTTCCTCTTTCCCTCCGCAAGTCATAACTTGCTTTAGTTTGAATTCTGCTTGATTTATTGGCTATGGATGAGGACAGTGAAAATGCTGACTGAAGCAATGTTGTTGTTTTTCTTGATTTCCCTTACTTAGAAGAAAAAAACCATCAGTTTTCTGTCTAATGATCCTGTGGAGTTACTAAGCTAATAAAGATAGCAGTGGAGCCAGGAAGGCACTCTAGATAGGAGGAGCTCAAAAATGCCTGGGTTTGGTCAGGTCACATTTTTTTCTCCCTTAATCATCTACAGAAGTGGAATCCAGATTTTCAGATAGGTTTCCTGAGGGGAGAACCATTGCAAGACATCTCTATTTTTGTATTCTCTTTCTGCATTGTAGCCTGGTTACTACTGTAGGTTTCCCTTTGCCGTATTAGCACTCCTACAATAAGTTGAATTTTTTATTCCCCTTTTCCTCACACGCTCCTTTGAGTCAAAGGAGTCATTTTTGTATACATCAGGGGTGCCTTCTGGAGCATGGTGACACTTGCTGCAGTGGTTTCCATGGCATCTTCACTCATGGCATCTGCTGGAAGGACAGTGGATGCCCCAGCCACCCCATGATAGTTGTGGACTGCAGCACATGCTCAGCCTTTTTGTAAGAGGCATTTTGATTTGAGAAACCCCTGCTCTTGTTGGAAGATGAGTTACAAGCTCCCCATAGGTGTGACAAGCATGTGGGGTGTCAGCTGCTCTCCTCTCTGCTGCTTTGGAGCACTGTACTACTTTCTTGCTGGCGGATTAAACTCTAAGCAACAGGTTTTTTCCTTAGGTAACACTTGGTAAATATTGATTATGTGATCCATCCCTGCAAGCTGGTCCTTTGCAGACTGGGTAGCTGATCTTGGGCTTGTTGTGCTGTTTGTTACATGTAAACTGCCCTGAATACTGTTAGGTGCCCCCAAAAAAGGACTCCCTTCTGGCAGAAATTTGCTTCTCTGAGTAATGAGCGTCTTAGAAGGAGCATCTCCTTCTCCTGGTCTGAGTGTGAGGGGGGAGAGGGAGCAGGAAGAGAATGCAGTTGGATCCTGGGCTGGATAGCAGGCTGAACACACTTCAGTGTGTAGAGATAAAAACAAATCCAGCAGTTTGTAAAGGGAATCCACCTTAAAGACTTCAGCTCGTTCCACCTTAAATACGTAATTTCTCCAAATTCTTGGCCATGTGCTGATCCTCATTTCCTGTCCTTCTTTTTCTTTTTTTCTTTTTTTTTTTTTCTTTCTTTCCCTAGTTTGCTTCCCTCTGGAGTAATTCCAGTGCTCTGGAGCTGGAAAGCAGATGTGACTCGCAGACTTACAGAGGCACTTCTGACTTTTTTTGACATTCCTATGGTTTTAATCCATTTTTTCCTTCATGTAATATAAACAGGGAGGTTTTTGGAAGCATGAAGGAACCAAATCCCTGCACCTAATTCTGAGACCCTCCCAATTCAATGCTGTATAAGCTAGATGCAATATGGGTGTCTGTCTTTATTTTGCCCCATGTGTATTATGTCTTAAAAAAAACAAACAAAAAAACCCAAAAAAAACCAGAAAAACAAAACAACCAGCATCAGGAGTCTGGAGAAATTAAAAAAAAAAAAAAAAAAGGCTCTGTCCTGGGATCCTGCTTACTTCTCTTCTCTTGAGTTCAGTGAATTTGTGCTTCCCAGTGGCATTAGCATCTGTCATTTAGATCCTATTTGCCTCCAGGTGACTGTAATGGATACAATCTTGTGGTGCCCAAGTGGACTGGGTGCAGGGCAAGTGAGTACCAATATGCAAAGTAAAGATTTTGTTACTTGCCTTCATCTTCTTCATTTTGTGAGCCTCAGCCCATGTGAATGAAGCACAGCTGGGAGGTGCTGGCAGCAGTGAAACAAGGAGGAATCTAGGATGGGGTTTGGAGTGTCTCCAGTAGGCTGTGAATATAAATGAAGGAAGGATACTTGTGATTCAACCCTTAGGATGTGAAATGAAAGTTGTTAATGGTTCAGGACTTCTCCGAAACTGATCAGCAGTTGTTTCAGTTCTTTCACCTATGAAATGGGGGAAGATCAAGGAATCTTCTAAGGTTATACTTTCAAAGGCCTGAAAGATTACCAAATTCAAGGACTAAGGTAAAAAATGTGAGCATATTTCACTTACATAAGTAGTTTTTATTTGTGATACTGCAGAAATAAACCATTAGTTTCTGGTAACTACTGCTCAGCATTCACCTCAGGTTAAATTGGCTGACACAGGGAGATGTAGCCTGCAGCAGCCTCTCTGCTGAGGGTATGTTGCCCAGAGTTATTAACTGTCCATCTATTGCTGCTATTACTCACTGGGAGAAACCATGTGAGATCAGAGGTGTTTGTAGCAGTGGGGTTACGCAGGCTCATCCAAATGCACGCACTTGGCAGAAGTAACAGGTGCCAGTACAGAACCTGCCTGTGGCTGCCTTTCTGATCTTAAACATGGTAAGTCTCCCACAAACTAAGATGGATGTAAGCTGTTTTTTCTTGCTGATTTTGCACAATCAAGCTCTGTTGGAAGTAACCTTTGGAACTGGAGTGCTCAGTGCATTGACCACCGTGGCTTTGTCACAGATGGAGAGGTCTACACCTCCACATTGTATCAACTCACAAATGTCCTTTAAAAAAAACTTGCTTGATGCAAAGGCAGCAGAGAGTGTTGGTCAGTAGCTCTGCAAAAGGGCTGTCAATTGCAAAAGGGAATGAAGCCAAAAGTCTTCAGGACTGGAAAATGGCACTGGGTATGATGCCTTGACACAACAGGAATTGTGGCATGTATTGAGGCCTTTCTTCCTTTTCCTTGTTTGTCTTGGTTTGTGGCCTAGCAGAAAAGCCTCAAAAGGCACAGGATTGAATAGATCCAAATTTCTTATTGAGACAGTATCACTCCTTGCCTGCTGTGTATCTTTTCGAAATCAAATCAGGATAGCACCAGATTGCTACTTCTTGTTAGTCTCCATGCATCAGACAAAGCTCAGAGCTGTTGGGATGCTTTCCTTTGACACCAGAATCATTGGAAAAACTTGTCACTAAACTTCCTGAGCAGGAGAGATCTTACATCTTTACCTTCATGTGTGACAGAAGGCAGCTATGTAGGGAGAAGCAGAATCTCTAGTATCCTGCCTGGTCAAGGAGGGTGGGGAGGAAAAGGTAGGATTTTGGACAGAAAGATCCTCGTAGTCATTGCTAGAAGTACAACAACTGTATTTGCTTTTATACAGGAAGAGTAATAAAGAAGTCTAGAGAATCAAATCTACACTGCATTTTCCTGTTCTGCCTGTAAAGTCCCAGAGCTTCCATCCAGTGTGTGATGTGGTGAGGGAGCCCAGGATGAGACTTGATGCAGAGATCTCACTGGAAACCTCGGATTCCAGGTGTTGTCATGACAGAGATGCTCACCTGCCAGAGAATGATTTGCTCATATCCCACGTGCCCCAGCTCCTTTCTCTGCTGTCTAATGAGGCTCCCTTTTCAATAAAGAACCTTGGAGTCCTACTGTTTTAACCTTTGTATTTCCTGCAGGTTTCCTGAGTGCCAGGATTTTAATGGTGCCTGCTTTCCCACTTTACAGTTCAAGTACCTGCTTTGGGTGTCTTGAGAGATTAAAGAGAGAAGGTTTTCAGTGACTCACACTGAAACAGCAAGTTAGGGTTTCATTAAGGAAAGTAGAGTTCATCCACATGGTCCTCCCTGGAGTCTGACTGTAATCTGAAATCCCTGCTGAGGTGTTGGGAATGGCAGAAGTTAGAAAAAAACATCTTCCCTAAAGCCCAGTTGTAGAAGAATTACTTCAGTTTGAAGTGTAGCCTGATCAGCTCAGGATGGTGTTTTGGGAACACATGCTGGATTCAGGTGTCTGTTCACATTTCCCAGTTTATTTCTTCAAACAGCCCCTAGCTAGTTCAGGAAAATGAGTCTCCATCAAAGCCATTGTTCCTTAGTCAAATTGCTTCTTGATCTAGCAGTGCTAGAAGAAGCTGCAGTAGTTTCAGGATCCCATATGCTCCATGAGAGAAAGCTGCTCATGCAGAGCTGGGAATTATGGAAGGAGGGCCAATGTTCTTTGTAATTTCAGGGAGAGAGACTTGCACAAGGGTCTTAAACCACAGGCATAGGTTCTCTGCACTGAGTGCTGTACACCCTTATTTTAGCCCGTTTTCAATTTGAGTTGCCACTAGGAAGTTTAGAAACTATTAAAATATTTTACTCACTAGTTTGCTATTTTGCTGTATGGGAAAATACTGAGTTTGCCTAGTACTGTCTAGGGGAGGCATAAAACAAAGTGGTGAAGCTCTTTACCTTGTTGAAACTATTTCTTATCCAGAGAGACTCCTTCCTTAGGATGATTAGTGTCTTTCAGCTACCCAGTTCACTGCTGGCTCAGCTGACTTTGATATGTCTAATCAATAGATAATAAATGAATAGAGACCACAAAATCTTATTTGAGAACTGCAAACTTTGTTTGATGTTGTCATCCATCACTTCTGCTTTAGCTGTTCCACCTGAACAAATGCACAAGAAGGCTGTGTTTGATGTGGTGGTGTTCCCTTTTGCTTCTGCAGGTATCTGGGCAAAGAAGGCTGGGCCCCAGCTTCGTATCTGAAGAAGGCTAAAGATGATCTTCCATCTAGGAAAAAGAACCTAACCGGGCCAGTGGAAATCATAGGAAACATCATGGAGATCAGTAACCTCCTGAACAAGAAATCATCTACTGACAAGGAAGCTCAAGTAGAAAATGAGTCTGCAGAAACTCATATCACCAAGAAGGAAATCAGTTTGCCCATCCTGTGCAATGACTCTAATGGCAATGCTATGATGACTCCAGACAAGCAGGCTTCCAAACTGGCCCAGGGATCCCCAGCCATAGCAAGAATAGCACCACAAAGAGCTCAAATAAGTAAGGCAGTAAAGTAGTCGGGGTTTTTACGGGCTGCAAGAATTCTTGTTCTCTACCTTTCAGGGCTGGCATTGCCTGTCTGCTAAGGTCCCACATGTCCTGGCCTTACAGCCAAGTCCACACAAAGAGACCTTTGCATAGTCTGTAGATGTATCAACAGGGACTCCAGAATGTGGTCCTTCACTAGTAGTGATAAAATTTAACTTCACGTTATACACAGGCTGGATGGTGGTTCTTTATCTTAGCCTGCATGTGTTTACGTTATTAATTTTTCCAAAGAAGAATACTTTTTCCTTTTGAACACTCTAAAATATGCCCTTCTATCCCAGAAATGCAGATATGTGATGGTATGTTCAAGTTGCAGAGACCACCTGTGTTTTCTCTTGCATTTGTTCTGCTGTTTTCCTGGGGGCAAGTTGCTATTATCTTTTTACTACTTCATCTGCAAAATGCAGATGCTGATGCTATTCTGTGCAAGGAATGGCAAAATACTATGAGAGAGGACAGTGTGAGTGTTTAGTGAATTATTTTTACTGCTGGGGGGAAAATAGGTGTTAGGCCAGTTCTCTGTTGGCCAGTCTCCAATGGAGCTGGTTGGGTCCAGCAGAAAATACAATCCACTGCTTTCTGGCAGTGATCTCCTCTTAAATTTGCTGGCTTAGCAGAGATGAATAGCTAAGCTACCTTGGTATTTCTAATATACCCTCATAGTTTCCTATCTTGTTTCATAGAGATGCCTTCAATATTGCAAATACATTCTCAAACTGTGTAACAGCAGAGAGCTGCTGAAAAATGTGCTTAGCAGTATTTTTGAAGTTAAATAAACTCTCCCTTTTCCCTCTCCTGCTCAGGTTCTCCAAACCTAAGAACAAGGCCACCCCCACGAAGAGAGTCCAGTCTGGTGTGTATTGGTTTATGGTTTATCTTAGCAGTGGGTAGGTGTCTGGGTGCTTTGTGAGACTTTGTGCAGGTGTATAAGGTGGGAGGGATATCTGAGAGATCCTTTAATTGCACGCCTGTTCATTTCATTGTTTTAAGTGTTGAGCAGACTTCAGGGCATCCTAATGATAAATCAGGTTTTCTGTTATTCAAAATGTTGCCCTAACTAATCAGATCTGTGGGGAGAATATGATAAAGCTGCTGTGTTCTGTGCATGAGCATTAAAACTTGTTTGGCTGATTGAGAAGTTTAAAGTTCCTCTGGGTGTCCTTAGCCCAGACTGAAACTTTTGACCTTCTCTTAAGCAACTGGGGAATGTGTCCCCTCCTTCTATTGCTACCACCTTTGAGGTGGCTAAGCTTGACTCCTGTGTATGTTTAAAGTGGCTCGGAATCCTATGGAAGGATGTATGCTACAGGAATGAGACCCCCTATGATTTCTTATCCTCAAAGCTAGAATTCTGGAAGTTTGTACCAATTCGAGATTCAAACTTCAGTAGGAACTAGTCAGTAGTGTATTTATATAAAAGCCATGCTAATAGCTTGTTTATCTAGGCAATACATAGTGTTTAAGCTTTGCTGTACCCTTTATGAGCAGTATGCGACTTGTAATTTTTCTGTCACTAGAGATGCTTCTTAACAAACTACATCAATAATGTATTAGCATTTTCTTCCTATTTTTCTTTGCATTATTTTCAATTAGACTTTATTTTGGCAAGACTATGACACTTAATCCCATGCTAAAAATAACAGTGATATTATATGTGAAACCCTGAGCATATCTGCTGTTTCCAATTATCTTCATTTAATCCAAACCATCCTATTATCTGAAGGCATTTTATTATGCTGTGCTTCTGCTGTATTTCAGCATTTATAGGGGAGAAACATCCAATTATAACATTGTTAGACACGGTTCCTAAGGTGCAGAGATGCATTCTCTGTGAAATGCCACATGCTGTGCGTGATGAAACATCTACTGTTAGTTACAGAAAGGGGATCTCAGAAATGGAGGAGCGAGAGAATAAAGCACAGTATGTGATTTGCCCTTCTCCCATTGATGGCTCATGATCATTTTGTGTCTTTGTCTGTCTGTGGATGCTCTGACCTACGGTCAAGAGATCCTGACAGAACTGCAGTTCTTTTGTAGAACCCTAAGTAGGGAAGTGTAGAAGCTGTGCAGCCTCACCATCATCTGATTGTCCTGCAGATGAGCACTGTGCTAATCTGAAGAGCTTTCAATATTGAAATTCCTGAAAGGGCCCTTATCCCATTTATCACCTTAAAAAATAATTACAGCAAACTCTGAAATGTGGCAGCTTAATGTAAAGGCACTTAGCTTTTAGAGGAGTCTGGTGTGCTGCCAGAATGGCTGTAAATAGCAGTGTCCCACTTCCCACAGAGCCTTTATGAAGGTTGTGTTGGGCTTGGGTAGAGATTCTAGGGCTGTTATGAGGAGGAACTAAAATTGTTTTGATCAAGTAGTAAAGTCCTTCCCTTCTAGCACTTTAGCTAGGCAAAACTAGGGGGTCTATGATATTATCTTTGTTTCTTGCTACAAGAGATGCCCATTAGCTCATATCACTGACTAATTAAGATTGTTTAAAAAGGCCAGCAGCAGATTTAGAGCAATAATTAATTTGGATTACATTTTAAAATGGTATATTTAATGATAGGCAGAATCTGTTAGGGGCCTGTTGCAGTGCAATTTTCTGCAGTTGTGGCAAGCCATCCAGAGCTGGATCTTTCTGGACAAAATCTCAGCGTAAATGGGCTGCTCTTAGTGTAACTGGAATGGCAGCTCTCACTTTATCACCCACAAGTAAAACATTTTACTATTCAGGTAAAGGTTATTATCACAGTTTTAATAGCTGGTGAAGGTGGCGTGAACAGTGAATATGTTGAAAGGGTTTTCTCTTTCAGCCCATATCAATACATCAGCTCCTGCTCTGGAGAACTGGGCAGTTACCATTAGGAAGTAGTACAGGAAGAAGGAAGAGTCTTAGTGAATAAAAGCAATTTTTTTTCCCATACTGCTGTTCAGCTGACCGTTTCTTTGGCGTAAATGAACAAAGCATCCTATTTGTCATAGGGTTTTCAGTTACCCAAGCCACCAGAGCCACCCTCCGTGGAAGTGGAATATTACACCATTGCTGAATTCCAGTCGTGCATCTCTGATGGCATAAGCTTTCGTGGAGGACAAAAAGCAGAGGTGAGCCTTAACAGGGCATCTGGAAAAATCGTAATATTTATCTGTTGCTTGGGAGTGGATTGGAAGGGGAGGAGTGGAAAACAGTGGGTTGAGATTTTTGTCCAAGTAACACGTTCCTTGTTACCTCTTAGGTTATAGAAAAGAATTCTGGTGGCTGGTGGTATGTGCAGATTGGAGAGAAGGAAGGATGGGCTCCAGCATCTTATATTGACAAGAGAAAGAAACCGAATTTGAACAGAAGAACCAGTACTTTAACCCGCCCAAAAGTTCCTCCCCCAGCACCTCCCAGTAAACCAAAAGACTCTGAAGAAGGAATAACAACTGGAGCAGTTTCTTCAGGAGATACCCAGGACTCTCCCCACAAGCTAAAATATGAAGAACCTGAGTATGATGTGCCTGCCTTTGGCTTTGACTCGGAGTGTGAAGTGAGTGAAAGTCATCATGAAGAGGGCACTCCTGAAAAACGACTCTTTCAGCCCCTCAAGCCCTCACCTGTGTTATCACTTCAGAAAGCTAAGTTCAAAGTAGGAGAGTCTTCAGAAGAAGTTGCTCATGAAGAAGAAACCATCTATGAGAACGAGGGGTTCAGACGTTACATGGAAGATGCTTTGTCCAATAAGGAATCTAGTGGGGATTCAGATTCTCAGAAAAGCTCCTCTCTGTCCTTGATCCGAAGGAATTCTCCATGTTCCAGCTCTCCTAAATCATCATTTGTGAAGCCCAAGACAGACAAAAACATCCAGCCTGATCTAGGAAAATGTCACTATTCCAGGAGCGAGGAGACAAAACCAAGATCAGCTTCAGACGTCGGCTTACGTAGCGTGCCAAGAACGGGCATGAAGAAAGATCCTGGGCAGAGTCCTTCCATCAGAGCAAAGCCAATTGTTAGGCCCAAACCCTTCCTGAACAAAGCAGACTCTCAGAGCCAAGAAAAGATGGATATTAGCACTTTAAGGCGTCAGCTGAGGCCAACTGGGCAGCTCAGAGGTGGACTCAAAGGTTCAAGAAGTGAAGAGTCTGCGAGCCCTCCCCGCACAGCTTCTGAGAACCAGGAGGACCCTGTTCGGAGAAGCTCGGCTGATCTCATCACAGCTCCTTCCCGCAGCATCTTCTGCTCCAGCCATACAGCCAAAACCGAGCAAGAAAATGATTCCAGATGTTTCTATGTGACCACTGACTCATACCAAAAGGTACAGGATTCTGAAATTTGCTTCCCAGCAGGAGTAGAAGTGGAAGTGCTGGAAAAGCAAGCCAGTGGATGGTGGTACCTGAAGTACGGAGACATGGAAGGCTGGGCTCCTTCCCATTATTTGGCTCTCCCTGATAACCAGCGAGAAACAACATCAGCAGAGACTGATGTCTCGTTTGCCAGGAACAGGAAAAATGAAAACAAGTCAAACAGTTTAGAGAAGATAGAGAAGAGGGTTCAGGCTTTGAACACCATCAACCAGAGCAAACGTGCAACACCACCCATCCCAAGCAAACCTCCTGGTGGTTTTTCAAAAGCACCAGGGCCAGTTAAAATGAGGAACGGTGTGAGGCAACTTGCTGTCCGTCCACAGTCGGTGTTTGTGTCCCCACCACCAAAGGATAACAACCTGTCGTGCTCCTTGCGCAGAAATGAGTCTTTGACAGCTACAGATCAACTTAGGGCCGTCCGTCGGAATTCCTCCTTCAGCAACGCCTGGCCACAGCCTGGGGACACAAAGGGAAAGCAGCCGGAGCGGCTGGGCACAGAGAGCTCTGAGAGCACCTCCAACCTCCCCACACAGAGGAATGGGATCCCTGTGTCCACAGTCAGGCCAAAGCCCATTGAGAAATCCCAGTTCATCCACAACAATCTCAAGGACATCTATGTTTCCATTGCAGACTATGAAGGGGATGAGGAGACTGCAGGGTTTCAGGAAGGTGTCTGCATGGAGGTCCTCGAAAGGAACCCAAATGGCTGGTGGTACTGCCAGATCATGAATGGTGTGAAGCCATTCAAAGGCTGGGTGCCCTCAAATTATTTGGAGAAAAAGAACTAATACTGCAATATCTTTAACCTCCCTAATTTATACTGTTCCTGCTGTGTACATGTGGAAAAAACAGTTGCTACACAAAAAGACGTTTCCCTGTGCTCCAGTTTGTACAAAGGAGACTATACTGAGGACAAAGCTGCCATTTTCTGGAGGTTTGTGGGGTTTACATGCTGTGAGCAACTACAAGGAAGATGCAGCATAGTCAAATGCCTTTTTGTGAAGTTGTTAATAATCTTGTATGTGTAACAGGGTATGACATCCCATCCTTCCCATTATTGATAGGAAACCAAATGTGTGCCTTTTGTGAGAGAAATACACATGCATCTACTTGGGGAGTTCTGTGCCAAACTGTTCTACAACCTTGGCTCCCTTTCTCCTCATTTTGTCCATACTTGGAATACCCAAGAATTTTGAATGCTTTTCCACAACTTACAGTGAGAAGCAAGTGAAAGTTTATGAAACACAGAGGGACTGTAATCCTTTGGAGATGTTCACTTTTTTGTTTTGTTTTGGTTTTTTTTTTTTTTAACTATACTCAACAGTTGGTAGGTCTAGAGTTGGAGCCTTTTCATCGTGGAGAGTTTTGGTCTCTGTCTTCAGTGTTGTTACAGCTAACTTGCTGGAAAAGGCCATCAGGTGGTGTGGTTTGGGGGCTTTTTGTTTCCTTTCATTCTGTCTTGTTCTTTGAGTTGGGATTTCAGGTGTTCTAGGGCAGTGATGCCTACTGGTGCTTGTAAAAACAAACCTACAAACCCCTTGCTTAAGCACGTCGATTACTGTGTAGGCTTCATGTTTGGTTCTGTGCCTGACTCCTGCCAGGTGATACTGGTTGATTCTCTTCCCAGAGTTGGGTTTCTCAAAACTTATCAAAGTCAACAAAGTCCCTTAAGACACTAAAGACAAAGCTGTCAAATGTATCAATTCTTGTTTTGCCCCCTGGCCCAAATCCAAGGGTGCTGACTGCTGGCAGGGCCCACCAAGGTATTAGTGAGAAATATTTGTAACCTTCTGCAACATCAGTGTTTACAATGAATGGGAAAAAAAAAAAAAAGCCATCAAACTCAGTCTGCACATAATTTGTATATTTTTGGGGAATTGCTTTTGTGTTTTGTTTTTGTCTTTTCTGTGCATTCTAGGTTTATTGTATTTTCTTTGTGTGTGTCTGTGTGTATCTGGTTTTACCAGAAAAGACATAAACTGAAGTAGGAGCCAAATAAGTGTTTCTGTTCCCACTTGAATCCAAAGAGTACATTCGTACTGGAAGGTGGGCCTGGGCTTCTCAGGCTCAGAGATTTAATATCAAAGCAATTTGGTCTACAATGCATCCAATCAGGAAGCCGCCTCTTCTAGTTCCAGTTCTGTTTGCCTTTCTTAACTCATGTTTTGAAATGTGGCACATGGTGTGGGTTGTGTGGGAAATGGAAGAGGTATCCATTGGAAAAGGCTAGGAATATGGAGTTATTTGTGAGGTAGCCTTGTACTGTAAACATAATTTACTAAATCCCTACTGTGCTTAAGGAAGTCATGCTTGGGGTTTTTTTTAAATGGCCTTGTTAATCACTCCAGATCAATATCTAATTGCTTTAAATAATAGTCAGCATTGTAAATCTGTTCTAAGGGGGAGGGGCAGACCATTTCACTAGTGGTTTACACAAAGTATTACGTGCCCTTTTTTCCACCAGAGTTTCATACTGATTTGGCTTGGAAGTTAAAGGTTATAAAGGCTTCAAAATAGCTGGGATCAAGGGGCTGAGTAAAATAGCACAACAATACCATATGTTACTGGGGATGTTTCACTGCCAAAAAAAAAAAAATTAGGAAATTTATATGTTGTTCTTGTCTTTTTCCTTCTTTTTTCTTTTTTCTTTTTTTGTTTTCCTTTTCTTTTTTTTTTTTCTCTGTGTGTGTGTGGTATTGGGGTTTTATTAATTTCCATGATAACATTGAGAGAGTTGCCTACAGCTAATGTGACTGATGTCCTTTCAGTAGCTGAAACAACATCCAGGTGCCACAACTACAGGCCACAAACAGTGCTGTGGTTTGAGCAGCTCTCTGCATGCAGGTGGGGAGGGGAGGCTGTCTGTTTGGGATCCCTTTAAATTGTGGTGGCAGGAGAAGGAGGTGTAATTGCACAACAGCTCATATCACAGTGTGGGGTCCTCTTTGTACCTTAATGTTTTAGCATATGATGTGTAAGTGTATGTCCAGTTAGCTACATCTTACTGGCTGTGTATCTGAGACATTGTGGCCCTGTCTCTCATTCTTCTCCCCGTTTTTACTTGTACTAATATGGTAGCAGCCATAAAAGACTGCTGGAGCTGTTGTGAGATTATAATAGAAGTATTATATTCTTCTGCTGGACAGTATTAAATAGAGCAATACATAGAGTTATCTGCTAGATTGCAGTACTAATAGTAGTGACTTAGTGATTCGTATTAATGTTATGATTTATTTTAACAATAATGATGCGGAAGTGGTTCATTATTTTGAATTAATGCACTTTAACAATAAAAGAAACCAAAATGGAAGCCAATGCAGAGAACTAAGTGCATTATTTAAAGGTGCAGTATATAATTATCATTTTCTTTAAGCACATATTTATTAAAAATTAACTTATTATTTAAAATATTCTAAAGTTTTGTTAAAAGACATTCCCACTAGGCCATCTCTTTGGGGGGATGTAAAGCACAGCTCCCATATCTTCTGCATTGAGCCACTCTGAGTGTGGTATGGCCTGACAATGAGCCCCTATCCAAGGAGGGAAGAGCAGCAAGGAGATGGGAGAGCCCACTGGAAATACTCAGCATTTGCATCCAGCAAAGCCAAGGCCAGGACACCTCTGGACTGCAGGAGTCCTTGCAGGGACTTGCAGGTGGCACAGGTGTTTTTGGCAGACAGTTCCAGTGCCTGGCTGCCATGTGCCTTGCACAGGGCTGGCCTCAGTGGATGTAAGTTCTCCGTGAGGCTCAGGTTAGGAGGCTTCAGGATCTGCCTGAGCCAGCTCTGTAAGAGATGTCTGTCTGTCCCACAGCTCCTGTTCCATCTTGCTGGCTCACTTCTCCAGCTCTGGCTTTTCCAGGGAGGTGGTTTGCAGTGCTCCAGGCAGCGCAGGGTTACACAGAGTGAAGGTGCCTGCAGTACTGCCAGGGTTTTCTCACGCAGCAGCTCCATGGCTCAGTTGCTCCCTTATCCCATCTCAAAAGCTTTGTGCCCTCCTGAGGAGCCCTGTAGATGGGGTGCAGATGACCTGCTTGGTGCCAGAAATGATTGTTGGCCACCACTTGGCACGCTGGCTCCCGCCCTGGTGGAAGAGCTTCTGTTTGGGCTTCCCTTCACTTGGTGGTTCTTTTGGCTGCTTGTGTTTAAAAGGGCACTTTTAAAACAAAGACCCCCCCAAAGCAATTTTTCCCCCTCCTGTCTTACTGTTGTCATAGCATCTCTCACTGAGATGCTATGACAGAGATGAGAGAGATGCTCTCTCTTTTTTTGATTCTTTCAACCGAGAGATACCAGGAAAATAATTGGTTTTTCCATCGGCAAGCAGCTAGGTTTGGGTAGTTCTACTGATGCCCAAAATAGCAAGCCTTTCACACTTAGCTGTGAAACAAAGGAAAAGGCCTTAAGCTACATCAGAAAAGCCGACTGCAGGGCAGGAAAACCTGGCAGAGTACTCAGAGGACAGTGTAGTGCTAGAAGTGTTTTAGCTCTTTTCTAAAAATGTTAACGTCGCCTTTTATTTACTAAATTTGTCAGAAGTGACACTGGATCAAGAGCAATATTTAAATGTAATGTACACCTCAGTGAACACTCAATGCAGAAATCAATAGTACTGTTTAAATTTCTCTTTCTGGTTTATTCCTGAACCAGGTTGTTAAGAGGAAGAGTGTGCAAGGCTTGAACAAAGCCATTTGCAGCTGAAGGGGGCCCTCCTCTGGGGGGAGAGGTGGCTGCTCTTGCTGTCTTGCTCTCACCCACTCTCTGCATTTTCCAAAAAGTCTTGAATTTGGACCAGCAGAAATTCCAAACTCCAGTGCCAGAGAACAAAATTAAAGAATGTGAAAATTGTGTCTTGCTGTATACTGCAACTTTAATAATAATGAGCACTTCTGAGTTCGTTATTGAGGTTTATATAATGCCTGAAAAGTTTATGTGCCGGTTTCCCTTGTCTCCCCTTTCAAAACTCTTTCTCGTAACAGCAAGAGTCATGGATTTTGTTAGGAGTCCTTCCCCGTGGGAGGCAGTTCCTGTTCATTGTTTTAGCTGTCGCCCCGTGCAATGGGTGAGTGCAGTCATATGCACCAGTCCTTTGCAAGCCAAAAGTTCCAGGATGAAAGAGATGATGGGCACGTGTTGGGGTACTTAACTGATGCGTCAACAGGAAGTTTTCAAATTGATGTATTCAAAAATAGCAAATATACAATAATGAAAGACTGAAATTGACTTGCAGCTAGACTCTTCAAAATGGAAATTCACATCTGCATGGGTATAGCTAAAAAATGCATTTATCCCTTGTGGATGTGCATCCCAAAGACTCCTTCCATAATGGTTCTATAAAGTTTGACGAAGGCATTATATAATTATTTTCATCGCTTTCAGATCTTAATGAATCATATTTTATTGTAATATATATTCATTGCTTTCCTCAGTTAAAAAGAAAGTTACTGCTTTTATCTTATATGAAAAACAAGGGAATTTGATAAAGCATTCATTATTTTCATATTACTAGTATTAACAGAATAGAACTAGTACTATTTAATTTTAGATCTTCATAGCTAGCTTGTTAATAACTCATATTTTCCTGTGTTGTATCCTACTTTTTTTTTTCTATTTTTTCCCAAATACTCTGCATTCTTGAGAAAAAGCAAATCCAGTGAGTGGATAAGTGCAATATTCATAGAATAAACAGGCCCCTCATCCAGGACTTGGAGTGGAACGTGCAGTGTGAAATGTTTGCAATTCTCTATTCATGCACTCTTAGGGGAAGGGGAAATTCAGGGGAGGGGGCAACTGGATGAAAACAGGATGATTGTGTGGGTAGAGACTGACAGCTGAGGTGGCTTGGGTTGGGAATGGCTGCTTTCTGTAAAAAAGAGTCACCTGTTAGTGCAAGTGTAAGCAGCATGTTGCCACGATTATGTATAGAATGTGCATTAACATCCTTATCAATACAGGACTTCTGAGCTATGCTTGAAACACTCTGTGTGTCATCCATGCATGAGTCTGTCTTCTGGTTTGCCTCTGCTGGTTTTGTCCTCTGTTGCGCTTCAGAATTGATGGTAACTCCAGAAGGGAAGATAATTCTGCTGGTGCAGTCCCGATTTGGATACTGCATTGTTATTTCTATTTATTGCAAGAGCTATGGGAATATTTTTACAGGTCCTTTCTTTTCTGTCCATATTGTTAACCTAAGAAGAAAAAGTCTCCATTTTATCTGGGTTAGTTCTCACCTGCAGATTTTCACAGTTGTTTCGGATACTGATTTCATAATTCTTGGCTTGCAAAGGTGGATCTCTCAGGTCCTAAATAAAGTTGGGCAGAAACTTTGCTCTTCAAAAGAGGTATTGTCTTAAATTCTATTTGAATGGAAGGAGAACTTCTGTCTGTCAAAAATAATGTGACTTTACAGGTAGCAGCAAAATCTACTACCTTTGAAAAACTGGACTATTTTTGTAAGGTGCAAGAGAAATGTGAAAGCCAGAGCACTTGATCCTCTGAGCTCTGGGAAGTACATCTCCTGTGGCTCTAGTTCATTACTTTGGAGAGGGGATGTACTTCAGTTTTCTGCTTAATTTTTGTCCTGCTGTTCTTAAGTTTGTCAAAAAGCCTTAATATTACCAGAGACCTTTGCATTCAAACAGAATAACTGAATTCTGCAGCTGTACTGAAATAGTATCAAACACGTGATTTTGGAAGACCTCCTAATACTTTACCAATTAGGAACCTGGTTTTGAGGAGCCAGCTTAATCCTTTCATGTGCTCTTGTCTAACCAGGCAAGAAGCCCACGAGCATCAGTAGAGTTACACTGACAGAGGACCCCTGTGGGTGCTCAGCATGGACCATTCTCAGCAAAAGCAAGCTCTGTGCACTCTGCTCCTACACCTCCAAAGGGTGCACAGGACTGCTGAGCCTTGGTGCTGCGCTGCCACGATCCACTGTGCTGCAGATCTTGCAGCTCTTTAAAACCAGCTGGAGCTTTGCTGCTATTTGCTGGTGGTTTTCCATCACCAGCAGCTCCTTCTCTGTCAGCTTCAGATGCTGTGTAGCCACGTAGTGAAGTGCTGTGTACAGTGCAGCTGGCAGTCGATAGCTGCCCACAGTACCAGTACGATGGTCTGAGAGCATATGTTTGTCTAAGTTATTTTGTTTTCACTTACTTTTCGCTGCTTGCTAGAAGCAGGGACCAGCACTGCGATGATGCATGGGGAATGTGTCTGCACACTTGAACTGTTTGATGGCCTCTGCTAACGCTGCCCACTGCTGGTGTTGCTCTTTCTCTGCCTCTGTGCTGCTCAGCAGTCGTGTCCGTTGTGTGTGTCTGTAATTTTCAAATAAAGTACTGTACGTAAGGCCAGATCCAGAAGCCCCCAGTCAGCTGACTTTGGGTTGGGATGTAGGTGGCTGATGCTGCTTTTCCTCCTCCGTCTTAGACCCAATTTGGAGCAAAGCACAGGTGTCTGTAAAAGGTCACCCACAACTCTACTTTGGGGTGTCAGTTTTGTGGGGTGTGCATGCATTGCCAAGGGTGGAACGAGGAGATCTTTTCTCTTGGGTGCCCTTGCATCAGGGCTGGGCCTCCGCAGCAATTCCTGGAGCGGAAGCTGCGCCGCGCTGCCTGCACAACAAAGTAGTTTCCCCCATTTTATATTGTCAGGGCTGGGCTGGTCCCATCAACTATGTTCTTCATTTGTTCTTGCATCAAGGTAGTGTTGATTTTTAGTTGGAGAGTGCAATTTTTTTTGGTTTGTGTTTGGTTTTTTTTATAAATAAATTTGGTTTAAAGCTTCACACTGGCGTTTTACAGACCTGTTCTTGTCAGCATAAGCCACTACTGTCCTGAGTTGAGACTCCTGTTTGTTACTGAATTAAAATTATGGGAATTATGTTGCTAATTTGGAAAGAAATTAGAAGTAACTATATTGGCAGGGGAGAGATAGATAAAATATGAGGAAAAAGATGTTTCTAATAAGGCCATAAATTATTTGGTCTGACACTGCAGGTGCTTTTCTCTGTATAGATGGTTTAAATACATCACTGCTCTGTGATAGGATTTTTTGTTATTGAGAAAAGTTGGATTTTTTCACTCCCTAATGTACTATGACAATCTATATCCTGAAGCCACTGATCCACCAAAAGAAGGCAAACCAAGGTTATATATGCTTGTTTTAGTTCATGCAGTTTGTGTGTCTGGGAGTTTGCATACACCAAGGTTCAGCTGGGGAAGTGGGTGAGCGTGGCTGTTCTAGACCTGTCCATGATGGCAGGAACAACAAAATGTTGGCTTTAGTTACCTTTCCCTGATGCTCAGGGTTATTTGTTTACAGTGGTTCCTATCTTGGTCCCTGTTTGGTTTAGGAGAGAATTGGCACTGAAAGAGACTTTTTAAAATATAACATTTAATATGTAGGTGAATATTTCAGGCTTCTCCAGATACTCCCCATCAAAGCTGTTATTGACTCTGATGACTGAAAGGTAAGAAACATGGCAGCTTTCTCTGTGCAAACAGTTCTTTTGTGATTTGAGAGCTTGTTCTTGAACTGCTTCTGGTTCACCAGGGAAGTAGTAATAAATAAACAAAATCCCATCATCACCCTTGGGGTTTAGACTAGAGTGGCATCAAATTCTGGCCTGACTCCAGGTCCCCCAAAACACATGAATTTGGTTTATTTCTGTTCCCTTGAAGCAGGACAGAAAATAGTGCAGTCACTGGAGCTTAGCCTGTAGCAATCAGTAAACTGGAACAAATAGAAAAAAAAAAAATTAACCTTTTAAAAAATGAAGTACTTCAGTGAATACCTGACTTAGCTACTTCCTATCTTGGACTTTCAGGGAAGGAGGAAGTTTCAATTGTCTCCAGTTGCTAGGAGGAATTTTTCTGCGTCATGCTGAACAGGCTTGCTGAAAAGTCTTGCTCATTACTTATGATCAAACGTGGAATATTGAAAAAGCAAAGTGTGTGTAGCATTCCAATAACTTTTTTGTACTGAGGGTCTGAAGTGAGTGTTGTGGGGCCCAGTAGTGTACAGAGTAAGTGCATTTCTGCTGTCTGGCTGCCTTGCACATGACATCAGTGCTGTTCCTTTATTGCAGATTTAACTGCAGACAGCAGTGCTTATTACTCTGCTAGCAATGTTTAGGGAGAATCATGTAGATGAGCCTCCTCAGTTAAGACTCAATATCAAATGTCACATCAGGAGAAGTCCTGCCAGCAGCTTGATTGATTGCTGCTTAGGCTAAAGTTCAGATGCAGATAACTCAAGGTGGGTGTTGAAAGCAGCTCAGCTGGCTGTGTACATCTGTAGCTGTCTCTAGAGCTGTTAATTAGCCCAGATTATCTCTGGAAACTGGGGGTAGTAAGTTGCTGGGAGCCCAAACCTCTTGATGAATGAAAGCTGAAATTTGTTTGAGCCATTGTGCTCCTCTGCATTAGCAGAGCAATGGCACATGTCTGGACTGGAAGCTCCTACAGGGTTTGCTTCCCAAATTTTTAGTTGACTAAAAAGGAACAAAATATGAATCTAGGCCTGGTCTAAGTGAAGTTTTGCAGTGGGTTTCTTGGGTGGTTGCTGTTCTTAATGTGACCTTGAAAACTAGATGCTGTTGTCATTTCTGTGTTGGTGTAGAGCTCCATTTTTTAGTGGTTAGGTGGTGGGAATGTACCTGGTGGGAGCTTGGAGTCTTGGGAGAGTATGTCGGTGACCAGAGATAGAGAAATGTGTGGCTGGTCTTAGTGTGTGTGTGGTCAAGTTGGTGACACTTTTTTGTCATTTGTTTTGTTTTTAATATGGGAACCAATTTATCTGTTCTGCTTGGGAAAAGGTCTAGAAGTTGGTGTGGTTTCTGTTGCAGTAAATGTGAGAAGGAATTAGCTGAGGGGTTTTTGGTTTTTTTTTTTGGTTTTTTTTTGGAGAGTTTATGGGCAGGAGACCATTTAGTTTGTTTTGGGTTGCAAGTTAAGCTAAGAGAAGAAGAAAATTAGTCTGGGAAAATCCTTTTTTGTGGTGACAGCTTTGGACCATATTTTGTTGTGGCCTCTGATCCAGCTCCACTGAAGGTAGTGGAGTGAATATTGTTGATCATGTAGATGTTAGAGCTTTTGTCGTGAATTAGTTTTTAAAGAGGTGACAGGTATCTCGACATTCACAGCACATCACAGCAAATGTGAGCTAGAGACAGAAATAATTGTAGCTTCAAGCATTGTTCAGTTTTCGTTTAATTAACTGGAGATGCTGACCAGTTGGATAAAACTGTTTGTACAATGAACAGCTCCTGTAAGGGTCCAGATGTGCTTGGGTCTATGAGAGATTTTCCGAGAAAAGGAAATCATGTGCATGATAAAAAATAAAAATTGCCTTTCTCAGTCATCCCAGTAAAACTGAAATCCAGAAAAGTGGCACTTCTTGCACTGAACAGTATCTTTTGCCATTGATGGGACAAGTTAATGGGGGATTAGATGCCCCAGTTTGTCTGAACTGATCTTTTTGTGACCAGTTCCTGAGTCTGTGTGTAAACATTTGTAAAGACTGGATGCAGAGTAGAGTACTAGTTAAAAAGATGAGTGACTTTTCTATGGGCCAACACAAAAGGTGCATTAGCAGTAAGGAAAACACAGGTCTCCTTTTTGCCAAGTGACCCTGGAGAAATTTCCCTCAGGCTTCAGCACATATCAGCTGGGACCTGTGAGGATATAGCTGATATATACAGTACTGGGGCCTGTTTCTGTGACTGGGACGACAGAAGTGTGGCTTTGTCCCAGCAAGAATTAATGAAATCATCATAGCACATTTTCATTTGCCCTTGATATGTCAGTGGTGGGGGGAATGAGCTGTGCAAAGCATTATCTCCCCCTTAATCCAGATTTGCAGACTTTACTTGACTGCAGTGCCCAGTCCAGAACTGTTTTCAGAGCTGTCCTCGTGACTGTGCCCTGTGAGGGACAGGGAATGCACACAGAGGGGGCTGCCCTCCTCTCAGTGCCATGACCAGCTGCTTGCTCAGAGAACTGCAAAACAATGGACAGCAATTGAGGTTTGGGACTTTTCCCTAGAGCAGCGTGTTCTGAAGCAGTGAAGTTAAAAAAAAAAATGCTTGTTTGGGAAATTTTAATCGTGTCTCTGTCTGTAAAGGAGAAAACTCTGTATGGGTCTCTCAGCAGAGAATGAGAAACACCATTTGTCTTGGGCAACTGTACAAGTGAAGATGCAGAACAAAGACTTCAGAGCACTGTGCCTAAAAGTAGATCTCAGCATTTCTCTTTAGGTATTTATTAGAGCTGGTGTTGTTTTGGAACTGAACAGTTTTTAATAATGGTTAATTAGGACTGCTCAAAAATTCCTGCAGGAAAGGAAAAGACAATTTGAGTTCTGAACACTTACAGGAGAGGGAGTTGCAAGAAACATAAAATACTGCCAGGTGTTTTTTGTACTTAATTTTTCTCCTAGGATTATCACAGTCCTTGTGACTGTGTCCTGGCATACACTAGTGCTGTGGCACAGCCACTGGTCAGTGACACCTCTTTGCAAAAATTCAGAACCATGCTTCTGTGATGGGCGTGTGTGTATTGGAAAGGATGAGCCTAAAAAGGCCTTGGAGTTAACTACAATTGATAAAAGAACTCCTGATTTGCATGTTCCAGATATGCTGAAATAATTTGCATTGAGGCAACTCCAGCTCCTTCCAGGCACCATCCATCACCCACCCTGGCACCTGGCAGGTGCCGCAGTCTGCTGGGTGCTGGAGGGTGCTTGGCAGATGTCAGTGGAAAGGGAAATGCAGGTCCCACGCTGTCCCTGCTCTTCCTGATCCTCAGCCATGCCTGAAGTCAGAGCTCTGCTGGGCCAAAGCAGGAGAAGACCCTTGGCACAGTGTTTGCCACGTCCCACAGGCTCTGCCCAGCGCTCTGAGTGCTCTTTGCTGACCTGGCTGCTGCTGCCCAGTCAGGGTGCTCCCCCCTCCCTGTGTGCAGAACCCTGGGAGGTTGTGAGGGACTGCCAGAGTTTGAGGACTGTTTTCTCAGAGTTACTACAAGTTCTTGCAATGTGAACCTCTAATGTTTTCAAAGACTCAGGCAGAAAGGACTTACTAAACAAACTGTACCTGTCATCTCCCAGTTCATTGATTGCTTGGACCAAAGGTGGTGCTAAATCTGATCTTTGTCTGTAATATTTATATTTTGTTGGACTATTTTTTTTTTAAGTGTTTGATAAAACAGATGCAGTGTCCTTCTTACATGAGAAATTTAGTCCCAGCTTGGGACATGGCAAAACTCCCTGGACCTTCAGGGCCCAGGATTGTTGCCTGTTACCATTTGACCAGGCTTGCAGTGTTTGGGGGGAGGTGGGAAAAGGGTACTCTATCTTCAAATGCTTGCAGACTGTAAGAATTGACTTGTGATTTGTTTGTTTGTTTGTTGGTATTTTGTTTACAACGCCTCTTATGCCCTAAGGAAAAATAAATTTTTGACCTTTTTAATTGTGATCCAGTTGGTTTGTTTTGTTGGGGTTTTTCTTCTAATCTTTTCAGTACTGTTTTGATTCCATTTGAATGCCACTGAATTTATCTTTCCCAGAATAACTTGTAATTGTGCTTTCATGCAATTGCAAATTTTATCTTAGGCTAAATGGATGCAGGAGCTTGTTGTGTTCCCTGGCCCAAGTTGTTACTGTATGATGTATTTTTGTATTTTTTCTGTTCCACAAAGTTTACAGACTAGTCACCTCAAACATGAAGAGCTTTTGTCTGTGTTGAGCAAGTTCTTAAAGTTTACAGTACTCAAGTAAGGATGTTCTTTAGAGAAGGGTAGGTCCAAAATAAGAAGAAAAGCATACTTTTACAAAACTGGTCCTTTGGTTCTGTGGTAAGAGTTGCTCTGCAAGGTGGGATGAGCCCCTCTGTGCAGGCTGCAGAGCAGGTGGTGCTTAAACATGGGATACTAAGGTCTGATCCTGCAAGATTGCTGGGCACTGCTGACTCCTCGTACTTGAAGGTTGGAGGCCCAGACACCTCAGCAAGTAGAAGTTCATTGCTGTGCAAAGCAGCAGACAGGTAAAACTGAAAATTCTGGTGATGGTTTCCCTCTCCTTCTGTAGGGACATGTCTTGGGGATGCAAGAGGCAGTGGATTAGGGGATATATTGGGGGAGGAGGTTATAACAAGGGATGTAGTAGTAGAGGGGTAACCAGGTTGTTTTTTTAGCTCTTCAGTTCCCTGCCTGACTGTAAGAGATGTTCCTGTGTGCTGGCATGTAGGTGGATGGTGCACAAGGAGTCCTGTTTGGGCACCCCAGCTCTCTGAAGGATGCCAGGAATTGGATCTGATGCAGCACACAGTCCTGGGCATAAGCCTAGTGACAAGCGTGGCTGGAAACTGTGCCCTGTCTCCCCTTTGTGCTGAGCGAGCCAGCCAGCCTGAAAGGGGTTTTTGGGCTGGTACAGTCACTGTATGCTAATGCATCCGCTCGTTCACTCACGATTAGTTGCCCCCCTCTTGCCCATTTTTCTTGGAGATCTACTACCAGACTTGTGCTACACTTGAGACTGAATTTTTCTGGTCCTACGTCGGTGTATTTGCGGCGTTTGTTAAAACGCATCTCGGGAGGAGCCGGGGGCTGAGTGCCGGGCCGGGCCCCGAGCACCAGGTGGCGATGCCGGACCAGCTCTGCAGCTCCTGGACCGCTATCGGAGCATCCTCTCTCTCTCTCTCCTTCCTCCGCCTGCCCCGCCCGCCGCGGGCTGTGCCGCAGCCGGGACACCCCGGGAACAGCCCTGCAGGGAGCAGCGCAGGGCGGCGGTGCTGGGACCGCCTCGCTGGGGAAGGTCAGTGCTGCACCCCTGCTGGTCTTGGTGGAGAATAGTTGGGAGCAGTGGCGAAATTACAGCTGGTTTGGATGTGGTGAGGTGATGGCGATGGCCTGGGGAGGGAGGGCAGGGCAGGGTGGCTCCAGCGATGCTCGGCAGATGAGGATGCAAAGCTCACTGGGAATGTTGCCCCTGGCAGCTGCAGGAGGGAATGCACAGGCTGGGGCTGGCAGAGGGGAAACCTGGTGGGTGTGCCACGGTTCCTCTTGCTGATGCCAGGGAAGGGGAGGATTTCAGTTTGGCCCAGAGCAATAGCACTTCACTTGTCCTGATCTGTGGCAGTGCTTGGGCTCAGCATGTCCAGCAAGTCAGGGTTTCTAGGGCATTCCGTGTTGAGCAATTCTGTCCCTCACTCCTGAGGGAATGAGGAGGCTTTCCAGACCCAATAGAGGTCCTCCCATCCTGGGGAAAGCAGGAGCTGGGACAGCTCTTGGAGGGCAGCACACGGGTGTGCAGACTTGCCTTGGCCCAACAGCTGGGATCTCTTCAGGCTGGTGTTGGAGAAAGCTGGGTTGGAGAAGTGGTTTCGCTTTACCCAGCCTGGAATGTTTTAGGCTACTGAGGAACTGCTACGAGTGGAATGGCTTCAGCTGGAGAGGCTGAGAACACCACTCCTGGGGTGTCCCTGTCCCTTGGCAGATGAAGCACCCACACTGAGGGAGAAGATGCCAACTCAAATTTATGTCCCGGGACAAGAGTGTGATCCAGATAGTCTCTGATCTACTTAATAGTTAAACAAAAAGATGAGGAGAAAAGCTCACATTTGCTGTATTGTAGGTGTGCTCCTGAGCAGGTATCTGCAGCAGAGGATTGGGTTTTGAGGGAAGTGGGATCACCTCTGGAGAATCCAAATTCCCTTTGGGTCCTTGTGTCCTGTGCTACATGTTCAGGAAGCATCTGACCTCAGCATTTTGCTTGGCCAGACTACAGACTGTCAGTGGGCCTTCTCAGTATGCTGCTCAGTTCAGGGCTGGGGTGCTACTGCTCTGCCTCCTCTCCAGCAACCCTACTTAGCCCCGCTAGGCTGAGCACCATGTCCTGGGTTTCCTCAAAGCACACTTTCTCCTTCTTGCACTGGTGGAGGGCACTTTTTGTGGTTACAGAAGAGACTGTAAACAAGGCAGTGAGAGTAGAGAAGTTGTGACTTCACTCTAGGGAGGGGGTAAAGAGGCTCAGGAGTGTGGGGCCAAAGCTTTCAGGATGCTCTTAGCCCTGGCTTTTACTTCTGTGGCTTCCTTTATTCCTTACGTGTGTGTGGTGTCTGCCAAGGGGATATAAATATCCATCTCCCAATGCCCTCCCACCCTCAAGCACTAAAGGAAAGCCTGAGCTCTCTCCACCCAGCTTCCCCTAAGGAAGAGGCTCTCATGCCACCCTGGCTTTTACCTCAGCTTCTCGTTGTGCTGGCCATTGTGTTTTGCTGCACTTATCAAGTGGTAAATACTCAGTGCCCATGCTGCTGCAGGATATCTAAATCAACTTTATTCACGATCACAGTTATCCAATTTTTCACAATGAGTTATTCTTGTCTTTAAACAGAACACAAAACATCTTAAAGTAAAGCAATGAAATGCAAATGACACAACACAGAGGTACATGGGGAACCTACACCAGTCAAACAAAACGAAAGATTAGGATTGTTGTTATTTTTATTGGTTTTGCTGGTTTTTTTACCTCCCTGGAGAGAGCCTTGTTCTCCTCCCCGCTTACAGCTGGAGGCCAGCCTATGCAGGGGCAGGACTTAAACCCCAATTTTTGAACTCAGATGCTGGGGGAGCTTTCAGCTTCTGCTAACTCCTAGAGTTTGGTCCACAGTAAAACAAACACAGTTAATATATTAAAACACTCTCAATTCAGAAGGTGAAAAGGGAATTCACACCACTGCACTGGTACCCATGGATAGAATTTCTTGAAAATTAAAATTTGCCCCTTGGCTTTCCCTGCATGGAGGGGGACTGGTCCCACTGGTGTGGTGAAGGCTCGGGAGGCTGCTTATTGCACGTTTCCCCACATCCACTATTTCATCAACACCTTCTTACCCTTTGGGTTCATCCTTTTTGAAATCTTTTTTGAACTACTGAAAAAAGCTCCCTGTGTGTGCTGGTCACAGTTGGAGCTGGTTGTGTGCCTGAGGACCAGCTGTGCTCCTTGCAGGGCTGTTCTGATTCCCCCAGGTTGTGCCAACTGGCTTGCTCCTGCCCCTCAGTGAGGGCATCTGGGCATGGGAGCCACGAGCTCTGGAGCCTTTGACAGCTGGCCCAGGGGGCAGGGATGGGTTTGGGTTGTATATCAGAGGTATGCTAGGAAATAACATAAGTCCCTGTCACCCAGAGTATCAGTGTTCAAGTTAGTGCTGCCCGCAGGGCAGGCTTGGGGGCAGCTGCAGACCCCCAGGGTAGGCTGCAGTGATGGTGGCACCTTCAGAGAAAGGCTCTACAATGTGCTCCCCAGTGAGTAGTCTATTTTTGCATTTCCTTGAGAGACACAGCAAGGATGTGTTTTCCAGGTGTTTTTAGGAGCAGCCTCTGCCAATGTGGGTGGCAAAAACCCACCTACTGCTGGGGGGAGGGGGGCATGATGTCCCCTGCAGCAAGTGCATGTGGGCATTAAATGCTGTTATCCCTACACCCCACTGTTCCCCCCATCCCAAAAATGGCTAAATGCTGGGGTGCAAGGAAAAGCTCAGCAGCAAGGGTGTAACCCCACAGCCTTCCCTGGTGTGGCCAGTTGGGTGATGTGGTGGGGCAAACTCCACTGCTGTGGCACCCCAGCCCTAACCCCCCTCAGGACCCAGACACAGTCCCTCCCTCCCTCCCCTGCAGCCCTGGAAGGGCAGCAGGGTGGGTTGGGAAGAGAGGCAGCCATCTCCTGCTGCTGCCAGGCCACCCAGCCCAGGCCCAAGGCCAGCAGCCCTGGGTCAGGTCTGGGGCCATGGCAGAGCAGCAGTTGTTTGCATGGGAACCATGGGGGCCACCACTCTCCCTGCTGGGCACAGCTGGGTTCCCGAGGCATGCAGGAGAGAAGGGGATTTATTTAAATAAACCAAAGCAAACCAAACCCCTCAAGTTATTTTTTTCTCATTCCTTACTTCCTAACATGTAAGGACAGCCATGTCCTGCCAGTGTGGCTGCCAAGAGCTGAGTCCCACCTGGCTGGTTTTGTCTTAAAGCACAGTGATAAAGTCATCAGTAAAGGTAACCCACAGACGTGTGGGTTGATACATTCTTCCCCAGTGAGGCTGCAGTTTTTCCTCACAAGTGCTGTCTGGATGGTAGGGGGAGAAAGGTGAGGGAGCTACGTCTCCCTCTCCCACAGGCCCATGGGAGAAGAGATGCTGCAGAATCCCTTGTGCTGGGGGAGATCCCACACACGGGTTGGTGGTGGTGGTGGGGTTCAAGCCGCTTGTTGTGCACCAGGATGGGGACAGGAGGTGGCTGACGCTGCTGGGAGGGAGCAGAGCTGTTGCCAGTGCTCACTGCCAAACCCACCATGGAAGCCTCTGTCAGAGAATGGCAATGGAGGAGTTGGGGACAGCCCTCAAGAGGCTGCCAGGGGTCTGCTCTTCTGTCTGCAGATACGGGGTGGGTTTTGCTTCACAAATCTTGGGTTCTTTTCTGCACTGGCCCCAGCCTCTCTGCTGTGAGTGTGCTCACTGCACCTCCCTCGCTGGGTCAACGCTTGCCTTGCTCTGTCCTTTGTAAGGAGCCTCCTCTGCTCAGGCTGGTTGTACACAGAAACACACTGCTTCATTCTTCTCCTCTGCTAAGCTGTCTCTGCATGTGGGGTGCCTCTGGAAAGAGATGTGTAGCACTGAACCTTTTACCACTTGCTGTCTCTTCTAAAGAGTGGAGACTCCCCTTGGCTGTGCATGGTGTAGAAAAGGGATGATTGCACCAGCTGGCATTTTTTGAGATAAAGTTCAAAATCCACAAGGGAGAGTAGTCCATCGTGACTTCCCTGACACTGCAGTTCAGCACCAGGGCTTCCTTGGGGAGTAGAAGAGCAGCATCTAAGCTTGTCTCATCTGTTGTCCATGGAAGAGGAGGTCAGGGTGGTGGTGGCTAATGGTTTTTGAATCTCCTGGGTGATGAAGAAAGTCCAAGACCTGTGTTGTTTCACAGCCTCCTCCCCACGTGCCCAGTCCCCACCACGGTATCCACTGCTGCTCTAAGTGCTGCGGTATGTTTTGATGATATCTTTGATGGCCCGTCTGCAAATGGGGCAGCAGGCATTGGGCATCTTCTTGAGCTTCAGCCCACATGAATAGCAGAGACACATGTGTCCACAGGAGTAAATGACTGTGTCTACCATGTTCTCATAGCAGATGGTGCATTCATCTCCCCAGGGCCCTGAGACGGACGGGGAGATGGGTGACTCAGGCAAGCTGCTTGGAGAGTTGGGAGCTGTGCCTGCAACACAAAAAAACACGGTCACTGCTGTTGCTTCCTGACATCCCAAGGTAATTTCTGCCCTGAAGCTAAAGAGGTAGGCACCATGCCCTAGCAGAAATGCATGCTCCAGGAGCAGGGTTCCTTCCTGTGATGTGCTGTCTCACTTGCTGAGTCCTGGTTCACACGCCAAGGCTCAAGCCAGCAGAAAGGCAACATCTACTGGGGCCTGCTGCCCACGAAGAGCAAGCCAAGTGACAGCTGTTTCCATGCCACGAGGATTTGGTAAGTTACACATTGCACCATCAGTGCCTTGGGATCGTGTAAGTGTCTGGAGTTTTATAAGTGCTGCAGAACAGCCTATCCTTTATTACTGCATGTGCATTTATCTAAATATCGCTGTACTTGACTGGCACGTTAGAAATAGCAATACTACATTTTACTGAAGGTGTGTGGAGGGAGAAAGGGGAGGTGTAGGCAGACCCTTAGCTCCAGTCCAAGCTGGTGTGAGAGGTGTCACTTCCTCACAGCTCTCCAGAAGGAGCTCTGCATCGCAGGGCCACGCACGCAGCAGAAAATCCGCTGCTTCCCTCGGGACCTCGCACGATGAAAAGGGTTAGAGAAATATTGCTGTCTAGGCATCCAAGTGGCTTCCACATAAAACAGGCTGAAAATAGCCCTTGCAGAGGCTCTCCCTTCCTCCCCGGGGGAGCTGATGGGATAATAATAATCTGTTGATTACTGTGGTTATAGAGCCCTTCTGGGAGACAAGTGTGAGACTACGAAGGGAGGCAAAGGAAAGGCAGCAGGGGACCCACCACTCTTACCACTGATAGAGCTGCAGAGGGGGCCAGAGCCACACGTAGACAACACGGGGCCAGAGCCGCCACTGCAGAGGACGGTGGGGGAGCTGGGTGCTGATGTGGGCGAGCTCGGTGCCGACAATCCCAGCCGCTCTGCTAATACGGTGGAACCTGCCCCGTGAGAGAAGAAATCCACGGTTACTTTTCAAACCTGAGGCTGACAAGGCACTGGGGATACGTGGCGGGGCTTGCAGCTCTCAGTGCTTGTCAGGATTGGTCTCATCAGCAGGAAGTCTAGGGAGGAGATAAAGGAATCCTCATGCCTTTTTTTAATGCTAGTAGGTGGTCCTGAAGAGATATCAAACTCCCACAACCCCTGAAATTTGCTGGAGCTCTCTTAGCCACCATAACCTTTTGCTTCTGCCATTAAATGCGTCTCGAGCCATTTACAGCAGTTATTTCCCGTGTGGTTTCATGCTCCTGTGTGCCCCAGCACTAGAGCCAGCCATGGGTTTGTAGCAGGAGAGGACAGAGCCTGCAGAAGCCTGGGCTGGACCCCAGCACAAGAACACATCACTTTGTCAAAGCACTCTGCTAACCCAGTGCAAAACTGCACCTCTCCAGGCTTCGATAAATTCAGGCAAAGTCACTCAAGGACTTTCCAGAAACAAACATGAGGGTCTGGCAATCAGGAAACCTTAGCTATGCTCACTGCTCTGCCTCTTTCGAGGGTGGCTTCTGCTTCCTGCATGTCTGGGTGTGATGGCTCAGGAGTGCAAAGCCTCTTCAAGTCTCTTCTAGATGTCCCCAGCTCCATTACATCCTGCTCTCACTGCCCACCATCAACTCCATATCAGTGTGCTCTCTGCCAGAAAAGCCAGCTCTGTCCCACAGCTGGTCTGGCTCCCTCCCTCCATCTCAGCCTCTTTCTTCTGTTGTTATAACAACAACTATCTTAAAGCTCCTTCCAGAAGGGGAAAAAACCCTGGAATGCTTAAAACTCTACCTTCTGCAAAGGTTTTGTAGGGGACTTTCATTGCTGCCAATGCAGCCAGGTCTTCACTAAGCCAATGGTGAGACAGCAGCACACACGTGCTTGAGCTAAGGCGATGATTTCGTGGTGGGAAGAACCAGCTCGCCTAAGGTTTTAAAGTTTCTAGTTCCCTGGCCGAGAAGACAACCAGGGTAACTCCAAATCAGAACTAAAATGCTCAGACTTCTTCATCTTACCATATAAGGAGCCAGAGACACAGAGGGTTTGGATGCACAGTGTCCTCAATGAGTTGGAGGCTATCCTCCAGAGAAAAAGCAGCAGTGGGAGGTCAGGAAAGCCCCATGTGCCAGAAAGGTCCCTCAGTTCCTATCTGCGGGGAGGACCAAACCTGGGAGGCAGGGAGTGCAAGTGCCAGCTGTGGATTGTGCAAAACAGCACAAGCACAGAGTCTCCTGCCCTTTTTAGCAGAATGAGACTGAGCAGTGAAAGTGGAACACAGGAACTGAGGATGGGGCATGTTTGAGTCAAAATCTGTTTTGAGGACTGTGTATGAGAGAAGAAGCAATTAGCCTCAGCCTTCAGTTCCTCAGTTTCACCCCTCTCCAAAAAACAGGAGCGCTTCACTTCCAGGCACAAACTGAAGTTAAATTAGACTCTATAAAGGGCTTTGGAGCTCTCACATTTGAGATACTGAGAGGTACCTCGTTTATCACACACATGGGAGCTGAGGCTGGAGTTTAGCTCAGTAAATATGCAAAGAAAATGATGCAGCCTCTAATTACAGCCACTAGCAAGAGCCCTTCCCCTCCAGTCTGACAGATGACCGAGGCAGAAAGCTTGCCCTGTGGTAACACACGCTGAACACAGGCCCAGCAGGGGCACAGGGTTCAGCTCCATCACTGCACACACAAACATGAGCACCGAGCAGATGAACAAGTTTTTCAAGCCTTCCCTCTCCTCCCCACAGCCTGGAGACATTTCTTCCATTCAGCTGACATGCAGCACATTGCATTTCTAACACCAACCTGGTCATTTCATTAAAGGCAAAATAAAGAATGCCAGGAGCATTTCTCTTCCTGGACTAATAGGAGAATGTGGAGGTGCCCCAATATCACAGTGTATGAGCTGATGAAGCATGCTGGCAGCAGGGCAAATGGCCTTTCCACAGCACAGGAAGAGCTCAGCACTGTAGGAACCATGGTTTTCTCTGGTTGTAGCTGGTCTGAGTCCCAAAATGGCCTTACCCAGGGGCCAGGAGACACCTTGCCAATTCTTCCTCCTAATACAAGGCGCAGCTCTTGACTTTTCTCCAGCATAAGTATAGAGCTTTGTTTAAAACAATCTGAGTTCCCTACCAGACAAGACACATTTTTCCCTTGGTGACGGAATAATCAACATAAGACATGTTACTCATGCCTTAATATATTGCTGGATGGTGTGCAGATACCATGACAAGGAGCATGGAATGAGATCATGAGCAGAGTGGAATGAGTGTGGCCAGCCTGGCTTAACTAAAACCAGATACATGTGCTCAAGGCCAAACATGCTCATTGTGTGCACAGAGTTCCCACCAAGAGCCAGCTTTCAAACCATGACTTAAAAAACTAAATAATTCTAAGTAAATCAACTTAAACATTCTTTCTCTCTCTAAAGCCCCCAGATCAGTTGTCTCTGCTGCTAACTTGTCTCATGCTTGATCTCAAACGTGCTGAGCACACTGGAATTGACTTTAAATAGATTTTGAATCAATTCCATTTGCTGTTTTGTCTTTACAAAGCCCAGTTATTAGCAAAGACCAATGCAGATGGATTCTTTCTCTGCACCTCTGCCATCGCTCTGGGAGAGGTGCAAATAAATGAATCTCTATGTCCACCCACCAAAGGAAAAGAGAGTGTTATGTTTTTAGAAGAGAGCTTTACCATGGAATATACAGACAACATCATGCCAGGAAAGGCTGCTGGTATGCTAAAGGTTTGCAATTCAAAATGGTCTGCCAAACTGGAAATAGGATCAGAAATAAATGGTATGGTATTCAGTGTGATCAAATGCAAAATACAGCACTTAAGCAGAGATAATCAGCTACCTCAATACAGGACAGGGAATTAGTCCATTCAATTTGAAAAAAATTACATCCTACAGAAAAAGGCCTGGAAATTGCTGGAGGTCACCAGATGATCATAAACCACCCCTACCATCCTGTTACAAAAAAGCTGAGCCAATCCAGGGTCATGTGAGGCTGGTTAAGGACAGGAGCAGGAGCCTGGAGACACTGTGGTATCTTTGTCCCTGGAAATACTCAAAACTTTACTGGATAAAGTCTTGTGCTACCTTGGAAGTTAGCCCTGCTTTGAGCAAGAGGATGGGTTAGGCAATTCCATGGGGTCTCTTCTGACCTAAAATATGGTTATGATTCTATGATTTTTATACAGCAAGATTTTTCACAGGCTGCTGAAAGGACTAAAGAAACAATCTGCTCTTTACGAACATTCTGGACAAGACAAGAAATCATGGGTTCAGACTCCTAAGGTTAGACACTGAAGCATTGTAAAGCAATCAGACTTCCCAGAGAGACTGTGGCAGCTCCATCATTAGAGCTCTTTCAGGACAGGAAGGTGAAGTAAGGAGTCTCTTGGGATCCCATACAGCACTTACAGTTTTTATGAGAGTGGCTACCTGAATCCCTAACTGTCCTTTTATAAAATGTCCTGTGACCAAAACACAGCAGCTGTGGCGGTCAGAGATGCTTTTGATTCTCTGTGTCTATTGTGGTGCACAGGGTGGTTTCCCAGAATGCTGCAATCCCTTCTCCAGGCTATGTCTTGAGGCTGTCCCAACTTTAAAGCATCTCTCCTAATGGCAGCTGTCTGGGGAGAGCTGTACTGCTGGAGGACTTATGATGGGAAGAAGACCAGATACAGTCAATGGTCCCTAAAAACAGTGTTTTCAATTAACTCTCCCTCTTAGTTATTTTATAAAAATATTATTTCTACATACATTTCTGTAACAATGCTGCATAACCAGTTGGTCTGCACTCCAGAATCATCATTTTTTCCCACTTTGAACCCACATCACTTAAACTTTGTTTTTCCTAGTTTACAGGATGCAGTCAGTAAATGTCCACTACTGTCCACACTTCATATGATTTGATGATATTCAACTTTTTTATGAGCTTTCTTTACCCATAATCATTGTGACAACTATTCCAGATGCTTAACTAAACATTGTACCTAAAAGACAAAGTATGGGAGCCTCCTGCCATAGTTTCTAAGGAAGATAAAGTCTTATGCAATACAGTATATATGCTGAGTTTCATGCGGAGCACATTGACAGCCCTTTCTCTTTTATAACGCATTTGCTGCATAAATAGCTCAGATAATAAATATCAGGTAATTATCAATACTAATCACAGATTTTCAATGTTATTCCACCCATCTTCAGGCTCCAGAGCCTCCAGCACACAGTGGAAAAGGTTAGTACAGCTGCTGAGGTCTGGCTGCAGCCACTGACTGGCATATTTAAGGGAGCTCAAGAGATCTCTGCACTTCTCATACAGCTCAGTCTAGTGAGCACTGGGTACCTGACAGTCCCATGACTGTCACTTAGATGCCTTTTACAGACAGATTTTGTTAAGTGTGTCAGCTAAAATTCTTACCCTGTCTCAAAAACTGTTCAACACCTTTTCTCGCGTTTGACGTTGATTTTGTTATCTAAACAGGACCCAGGTTCTTCCAAAAATCTGGCATAAATGTGGGTTCTGAGCTCATGTGAACCTGAGTGGTGGTTTTAAAGTTTCTTTAAACTTTTTTTAAAGTTTCACCTCTCTTAGGTGGTCTGTCCTGTAACACATGAGCTGCTCCAGTGTGAGCAGGCTGACACGTTTCTGATACTGGATACTGGAGCATCCACATTCATTTCAGATTTTCCTGCTTCCAGCCAAGGCTGCAGGAGAGCTATTCTGTCCCCCAGGGCCGCTCAGGTCTTGCCCAACAGGGGCTTCTGAAACCATCGTGCTAAAACAGAAGAACAAAGTACCTGCTGCTGCCTGGTTACGTGGTAGTTATAGATAATGTTAGGGAAGGATGTGAGCATGTCCATCATTTCTGAACGCTGTAAAATCCATGTATTTACACATCCATTTGTTATGTTCCCACGGTGATGGGAACAATACTGCACTGGCCAGAAACCAGAGCTTCCTTGCACTTGGGCTCAATGGTTTTTGACCAAGCATGCTCTCAGAGCCCAGCCTCTGTGCTGCAGCTCATCTCTGCCTCTCAGGTACATCACTACCTGGTGACCCACATTGATTGGTGACCCATGGGCTTTTTGGCACTCAACTATTTCCCAAAGGACTTAAAAACTGTTCTGAATATTACACTAACACAGTTTGTCCTTCACAGGCCCATGAAAACATAAGGGATTTTGCATTATGCTAAAGAAATGTCCGGAAATAGGTCAAAAAGCAGTCTGGCAGATTTTGCATGCAAAACCATAAGGTCTGTGTTTGCAGATGGGCGTCAGACAACCACTGTTTGAGGAAGTAAAAGTTAGATCCAAACCACATGGAGAACAACAGCTCAGACTTTCATGAGGAACAGAAAAGGAGTGTACTTTATGGCTTTACTGGAGCCTTGCTGTCTGCTGTGTCCAGAAGGGCAGCGGGGCACCAGCACATCTATTACCCCCCTGCAGTCACAGGCACACTCCAGCTAAGCAGGGAAAACATGAAAGCTCCAGACACCGCAGACGTTTTTGATTCAGCAGCTCTCACAGCCCAACCCCAGTGTGCTCCCTGGAAGCAAAGAGCACATGGAAAACTTACAGAAATCTTTCTCAACCTCACAGGTGAAGTTCAGTGGTCACTCAGCACTTACATCCTGCAAAATCCTGAGAGCATGGACACCATGCAATGAAGGTCTGGCTGAACTGAAGGGAAAGAGACATAGCATTGGAGCTCTACCTGGTAACCTAAGAAATACTAGAGCAACAAAGCACCCAGGCTGATGCTTACATCAAGAAGAGGTGAAAAAAGAAGCCTGGATTAAGTAGCTGAAACCACAAAAAATGAGAGTTGGAGCTTTCATCTTGTTTAAGGAAAACAAGTCAAGGGTATCTGGGAGACCACAGCAAAGACAGCTCTGTGAGCAAAAGGAAAATTGCTGCCTAACCCAGCACCACCAAGCTCTGTGCTTTTCCAGGAGATACAGGTATAAACAAGGTGGTAAATGCATACAGGAAACAAATACTTTCACTTCTCTTGGCCAGCAGTCTTTGGATTTCCATGGACAGTGCAAAGGGATCTGACAAAGAAGGAAAGAAAGTTTATTCTGCAATGTGACTCTCACAGTAGCCAGAATAACTAACTTGGGCCAGTGTTAGTTCAAAGAATAGGCAGATTTTATCTGTCCTGACAGACAAGCTGAAAGGCAAAGAGGCTGGTATGGGATGCCATATCCTGTATATTTACTGTAGGAAGGCAGAGGTGTTATGAGATAAGGGAGACCCACACCTCACTCACTACCGAAGTCTCACTGCAGCCAGTAATTGTTTCTTATATTAACGATAATAATGGTTCCTGCTCTTGTCAAGGAGAACGTGCAGAGGCCAAGACATTTGGGAGCCCTGTGACTGGAGGAGGTGTGTTTGCTTTATCCAGCCTTTACCCAGATAACAACTCATACCTCAGAACAGAGGCTGGTGTCACTGACCACCTGTGGCACGTGCAGGTTAGTTATGTGTCGTGTGTGATGAGATCTTTAGTGCATGGTACAAAGGTGCCACGAGCAGGTATTAACCCTGACATTGCTGGCACTGGCCACAGGGAAGCAAAGCATTTGACTACATCTACCTCTCCAGTTTTCCAAGGCCCAAGTCATAACTTGTCCTCTCTTAGCAGCTTCTCTTGGTGCTAACTCTCCTTTAAACCATGAATGTAAAACAGGAGGTGAATGGAGAGCCCTGTGCAGTGCTACAATCAAGCCCTGCAGTTAAGGATGCTGTATTGCTCTTTGCAGTTATTTCAACTTATCATCAGTAATGTGTACTTCACTCAGCATGAAAGCAAACCCACACATGATAGGAGTGTTTATGGTGAGGCATCAATTAATACAAGTGGATTGCCTTCCAACAGGCACAGAATATTAACTCTCCTCCCTCCCCCTAGTCTCTAGCACCATAAAATACTCCGAACCCTGCGGTGCATAGGAATTCCAGGCTTTTAAATGACACACAACATGGGCCTGTTGGAACCCAATCAGCTTAAATTAGGCCATTTTCCATACAAATCAAAAGATGGAAGATAGAACTCTGGGGCATATCTAATTGAAAGTCTGTTAAAGAAAGAGATTCATTATGTGCATTTCCGTGCAACAGTGTTTAGGCATTTACCAGGCTTCTCTTATCCTGTGTTTAACTCAACCATTTCCACATCACTGGAATGAACCAAGGTGGAGCAGGATCAAAATCCCAAATGGGTAATGTACTGGCCACCTCTGAGATCAGAGAGGAGAGGGTGTGATTTGCTACTGCAAAGAACTATCTTCTCTCAAACAGGACAGGCTTATGAACTCAGAGCTTGGGAACCAAGATCCTGGATGCTCCTCACCTGCGTGAGACACTTTTCTACAAACTTACCTGCAGTCTGTGCTACAGGCAGTAAGTATAACAACTGCACATACCAAATACCATTTAAACATTTTGTGTGCTCACTGCAGTAATTGCATGTGCAAAGTCAGTACCTAACTGCACCCAGAGAGGAGAAGCTTTTTGGAAGGGACAGAATCTCTGCCATGGGATCTGGAGTCCTGAGACAGTCAAGGAGCAACCACAGGGTAAAAAACTTCTTTACATAGGAATGAACAAAAGCCTGGAAAGACAAAGTAAGATGGGATCATCTCCCAGGAAGCCCTACAGATTTTTAGAAGGATCAGGCCATTCAAGTGCTACAGCAGAGACAACAGAAAAGAGGAGACAGTTTCTCCTGGGGATAAACTGGAGACAGTAGTTGCAGGAACTGTATCAGCAACCAAAGCGAGGGATTCTGGGACACAGAGGAAAAATACTGTTTAGAAAGAAGAGGGCAGTCTCCAATGGCCTGTGAATCATTAGTGGTAAGTTGGTCACTCAGCTCTGATGGAGCAAAAGTCAAGGAAAACCAGAGAGGGCAGCATGATGAACATCAGAGAAGGAAACGAAGTAATTCCCCCTGGTAAACCACTGCTCTCTGGCACCTAAGCAAGACACTACTCTGTTCATCCATGAAGTTTCAAGCCTTTCCAGTCAACCCCAGGAAAAGGGCTGTTTCAACAAGGGCAGCAGTACCAGGGCTGTTAAGCTTGACCACCACTAAGAGTCATTAGGGACACAGCTCTGAGTAACCCTGCCTGTAACTGGGGCCAACCGCAGCTGGCAGTCCTTGAGACTGGCACTGAGGCCACTTCAGATCAAATTTCACTGTTGATTTAAAGAGCCCTTTGCCAGCAAACTGTGTCCCACAGTACTCTGCTGAACTAATTTCCAATTTGGTCAGTTGCCCACTCCTGTTGTCAGAAATCCCAAGGAACCGAGGACACAAAGTTGTTTTTTCTGCAAGTCCCATGTCAGATCTTTCTTCCTCACCCCCTCAGTTTTCAGCACATGGTCCAATTTCAAGAGTCTGAAGGAAGGATGCAAATCCCTGCAACAATTGATATCTAAATATTTTTCAGTGGGTAGCCAGGCAGGAACCCCAACTCATGCCCATGGTAAAAGGAGGTGGGAAGGTATCCCATATACTCTGTTTATCCAGCATGGATGTGAATTCAGACTTACCCACACCAAATGCTGGCTCTTGGGTTGTTTTTTTAAGGCCTAGGCCTGGCTCTTGCCAACCTTAGGAGACATCCAGAGAGCTGCTGTATTGTGCAGCTGTTCTGGTGGGGCTGGAGTTACTGAAGTGCATGGAAAGAAAGGACACAGATAAGTTGGCAACTTGGCTTCATTAGTGTGGCTATTGATGGAACATGTTATTTCATTGCTCAAAAGAAAGATTCAATATTATTGGAAAGGATGAAATTCACAAGGAAAATAAACAAACAAACAAACAAACAAAAGGAGATGAAGGAAGATGTTTTACTTGCTGGCAATTCAGCTCTGAAACACAAGAAAATGAAAGAATATCCCCAACCATTTGGATCCTCAAACACTAAATATATAAACTTATTGCTGTGATAGCTTCTCCAGACATGAGTCATACATTTTGAACCTTATGGGGTCAATCAATTTAACTTCATAAATGAATTACACTACCAAAACCTGACCAAAACCAGACCATTGTACCCAGACTGGCTCATTTCAACCTTTCAGAGCTGTCAATAAAACTGTGTGAGAGCTGAAATGCTTACCAGCAAAAGCTGAGAGTGGTAAATCAAATTTAATAGGCTGGTTTTGTTGACTATACAGGAATGACGCCTGAAAAAAACAACCCAAGCCTGAACTAATGAAAGTCCTAAAGGATACACAAAGACTGTTTCACTACTACATGCCTAATGATCTGGGTTTCTGTTTGGTTGTTTTTATGTGCATAATCCCCAGAATTTCTAAATTAAGACCAGCACTTAAAATATAAAATATTTAAAAGGGCTTCCCTGACAAAAAACATCTATTGCCTCCCTCACTAGCTGGTTCCCACAGTTAATTACCCTCATTTATGTTTAATTTAAATTTATGTCCCTTCATTTCCCAGCAGCTTGATATTCTTTATGCTATTATCTGCTACATTAAAGTGCCCTTCTCTCATTTATCTTTCATCCTTGTGCCTTTTAAACTTTTTTCTGAGGCAAACTGACATTCTTTTGCCTCCCCTACACATGACTGTGGCCTCTCACTGCATTATAGTGGGACATGGGTTTTATTTATTTTACTCTTGCTGGGATGGCATGAAGAATAATAGTGTTTCCAACCTACTCTTTATTTTCAGCTGTTTTATTTCTCCTACAGCAAATATATTGCCAGTATATGATGCCAAATTGATAAGAGGAAAACAGAAGTCAGAATTCTTTACTATCCAGCTAACCCCACACTGCCCTCCTCTCCTACAGAGTCCTGTAAGACCACCAGCCTGGGCAGAGATGGTCTCCCCTGATCTTAGGAAATAAATGTTGTATCCACAGCACTGTGGAATAACTGCAGTCAGCAAATGTCAGCTTCCATGGCAAAGTCACCAGCCAGCAGAGACCTGAGCTTGCTCCTGCTCTGCATCAGGACCGAATAAATACAGTCCAGGCACAAAATACAGTATCTAGTGATCAATACCTGGAGTCATCTTGTCCTCTGAGTCAAAAATAAACCTTGTCTAGGTGCAAGAGTGGCTGTCCATTCTCCAAACAAAACTGAAAAGCTGGAGAGCAAACCCAGTGACTTTAATTTCATTTAATAGTCAGCTGGAGCACTGAGGTTCCCTTAACACTGTGTAACGTCACTTTGGTTTATCTCATAAAGGTGTGCCCCAGAAGTAGAATGACACCTGCTGTTTAGGATGGGTTGGGTACAATTATGCCTTTTGCAGTATTTGTGTCTCACTTCTTTCAAGGATACATAACTTCACTTTTTCTACTAAAACTAGAAAAAGATGACTATACATGTCTTCTGCTGTGATATAAAGCTCAAACTACAAAAGACAGATCTCACGAAATTACTCCTGTTTGCATTCTGAAGATGGAGCTTGTCATTAGAAAGATGAACATTTTAACATTCTTCTTGTATTTTCTAATATTATAATGACAGATATTACGGCAAGCACCATAATCTGTTCCACTGCGGTGCCAACAGTGCACGACACCTCCCTAATAAAATCACAATAGTTACAGATGGGAGTTCATTCTTTTCCTTGCCTTCTGTCAGAATATTGCTGACCCATGTAATTACTGCAGTTGAAGAGATGCAGTTGGGACAGCATCAGTGCTTTTCTCTGGGCAGTTGCACTACACTGATACTGTACTGATACTGGGAGTGTACTGCTCCCAGCATTGTTTTACTGGAAATATAGGTATGAAAAGCCCTATTTGTATTTTAAGACCCATTAAAAATTAGAGGCAAGCTCTAATTCCATAGCATTTAACTGAGAGAGAGCAGGTGCTGCCCTAACTGATGTGGGTAGAGCTGTACACTCAGCAGGGTCCTACCCTTTCCTTGAGAGAGGTGAGGTCAGCAAGTCCAGTTCTTTTTATTTACATGTCACTTAAGAACAACAGCCTTTTTTCAGGTCCTTTTCCAGTGACCAAGGCCAGAAAAGTCTGTCATGTGGTCACAAACACAAGAAGTGAGGGGTTTTCCGACTCTGCACATTTCATTCCATGCATCCAAATGTAGATTTAAATATGCACTGGGGTTGTACTGGTTTGGGCTGTGATCAGGCAGGGAGGACACAGGCAGGCCATGCACAGCAGGAGGTTTACTCAGGACACAGGAGGTCTGTGTTCATGTCCCTGCTCTGTCGAATTCAGTATGAGGATGTGATTCTTTCCCTCTGGGGAGACACATCCTTGCTACCCTGTTTCAGAGCTCATTGCAAACAGGCTGTGTGCTCTGTGCCAAGCTGCCAGAATTAGTGATCTCATATGAAAGGAAGCACTGGTCGATGATTTAGTTTTACCAGCAGTTCAATGACCTAAGTATGTTTTCCTTCTAATGTACACAGGAGCATTTAATCTCCTGCTTTACTGGGCTCTGTTTGACTTCACCTACCATTATCACAATGACATGTTGGTGGAGAGCAGAGCTAACCATGGATTATGTACAGTACCCACAACAAATGTAATCAAGCTGAATTAGCAGAGATTGAGTCTCAGGCTTCTGGAAATAAATTGCAGAATTACATATTTGTCATCTGTGAGCCTTTAACAGCCACAAAACACTCACAGCATAGGCCTGTGGTCAACTTCAAACAAATTACACAAGGCATTTCATACTGTGATTAAGGTGAACTGGACCCTGCAGACAGATGTGTGTGTGCTCACCACAATTTATCTTTAAAGAGTGTCTACAAATCTTAAAAAAAAGAGGTGTTGGTTAGCTTTTGAGTTTCATGGGGAGGGAGGTTGTTGGGGTTTTTTTTCACAGTTAGATATGAGGAGGATTTGAAGCAAAATGAAATGTAAGTATAAAGTTATATGAGTATAACAGTATAAACAGAAAGGAGCATTTTAAAATCATCTTCATTTAGAGGGGTACCAGGAATTACATCATGTTCTCGGAATCCATCTTTCACTATCTGACACTGACACCAGCAGAACTATGACCATGTTATGGTACAAATTCATGACCAAACACATCCTATACTTGGTCTAATATACACACACAAAAAAGTAAATTTGATCCTGAGAAATGTTATTTCAAAGCTTTTTCCCTCTACACCTTCAACCCATGACTTGCAGAATTTCAATGAAGCATGTAAGCTAACAGAGCTGAAAAAACAGCAAAAATACCAAGAGGCCAGCTCTTCAGAGGTCTGCCTGCCAACCTGTGTGAGCTACACTGCCTTAAACAGGCCTGGAGGACAAGGAAACCTTTCTCCTGTTGAGATGGTCGGTGCCATGCTCTGTGCACCGCTGGGTTTCCTCCCTGCTTGCTGGCCTGCCTCTCACACCCAAGTCTGGGGAAAGCAAGGGCACCACTCTTTTGGGAGTCTGTCATCCAACACACAGATGATATCTAAAACACAGAAAAGGGCATCAGATCTCTTTTCTCCTGCTGGCTATGTCTTACATTAGCTCAGCCCAAAGCACCTCTCATCTGCCTTCCTTGCTCTCCCAGGTCAGTGATGACTCATCTGCACTTTAATGGAGCACCCTGAGGCTTAATTCATTATCTCAAAGGAACTTTGAGACCATCACGTGAAGAGTGTTACAGAAGTGCAAGGAGGTCAAGTCTTGTAACTCATACCCATATGCTGTGTTTGTGCCTTTGCATATTCTTTTCTTTTTATAAAACCAACATTTGTACCTCATCCTAGAGCAGGGAGAGAACCATTCACTGCCTCTCCCATGACGTGTCCCCCCCCTCGCCTTCCTGTGCACAAGGTTTGGAAAAAGGGGGTCCAACATACCCAGCAATCGAATTTGCATGATGGCGCCGTGTAGAACGAAGAACATCCAGAGGGGCTGGGAACAGTCCGCGCAGACCTGCATGCCAATGCCGGCACCGTTGTGACTCAAGTGCAGCTCACCGTCTGCATTCACCATGAATCCCAGGATGTCTCCGCTCTGCAGGGGCACCACCACTCGGCAGATGGCCCAGAACTCCTTTCGGTCGACCAGGGATTCGGGGTTATAGGGGAGGTCGCTGGGGCGCAGGGTGCTGGGGTCGCAGGACGTCACCCCGTAGGACAGCGTCCCTGTGCGCACCGCGTTGGACTTGTTGATTTTGACGAAAATGGTTTCGTTGATCCGAAGGGGTCTGCTGGTGAAAACCAAAGTCCTCTCCTCCCGGGCGTGCTCCAGGCGGGCCACGGTTTGGTCATCGAGGATTTTGACGTGGGGTCCCCGGAGGTGGTGGAAGCGGAGGTCGCTCTCCAGCTGGGACGGAAGGAGGTGGGAGTGCTGGGAGTTGAGGGAGTTCTGCGGGATGGGGCAGGTGGTGGCCGTCACGTGGAAGGTGTCCTCCTGCAGGTTGAGGTCACACAGGCTGACCGAGAGGCGCGTGTCCTCCGTGTCCCGCCGCAGCGAGGGCCGGCGGATGGCCGTGAAGGAGCGCGGCCGCAGGCAGTCGGGAGGGATGATTTCACTGTCTGTGGGCAGAGAAAAAAAAAAAAAAAAAAAAAAAAAAAAAAAAAAAAGTATCACTTTTGGAGAAAATGAAAATGTCCAGGAGCTTGAAAATATACAGATTTGCTTGATATGTTTAAAAGGGAAAATCAGAGACCTGCTGCCACCATTAATAAATTTTCCCCTTTGAAATATGAGAGCAGAGTATCAGAAAATGTATTTGCAATCAATTACTGCTCTTGTACTTTCCCCACCAGTAACAACATTTCCAGCTTTTGAGCAGGCAGACTCAAAATCAATGGTCAGAATTGCCCAAGGGAGGCTCTCCTTGGAGAGGGGAAGCAGAGAATAAATATCCGAAATACACCCTGAACACACCAATCAATACAGGCTCCAAGTTTTCGTGCCCTCCTTATTGTCCACAGTAATTCTCACAGACTTATGAAATAAATATCTACACTTTTTTTTTTTTTTAAGAAATTCCTATGTTCAGTTCTGTATTATTTATCACCATATGAAATTTCATTAATATTTCTGCCTATAACTACTCATTAGCATTCTGGTGTTCACTGCAGAGCAGTACAGATATAAATTTTACAGTGCAGAATTTGAGAATATGCTGGGTTTTAGAAATATAATACAATCATTTCTTATTTCCAAGCCAAATAATTAAAATTCAAATCTGCATATATATAACTAAGGAAGTTGATGCTCAGACATACAAATCCGCCAGTGGAATAAAACCTTAACCTCTTTGTTAGTATCACCTGCTGCTTCAAGAACTAATCAATTTATTTGATTCTTTTTCTGAGGAACATAATTCCCTGTCTTTAATGCTGAAATTAGTTATATTTAATACCTCCTTAGCTGTGCTGTTGTCTTAGAAATTTTAAAGAACAATATACTGAGCAAAAAACCCTCATTAAAAAAATTGCAAAGAAAGCTGAGACATCGCAAAATTTTTTTTATGTCCAACTTTCTGAAATCTGAGAAGCCTGTAGCATGAGGAGACCATTCACTGTGTGAACACTGAGTATGCAGGAAACTCCTGGGACAGTGTAAGAAGCTGTGACCCAAATGGACTGAAGGCTGTTGTGGCTTGGAGCCCAGGTCCAAATAGTAGGAGGTGACACCACCCCGTACAACACAAAGGAGCACACCAGACCCCAGCGTGGGGCGTGCTGCAAACACAGCACAAGGTGCAACAACAGGAAGAGGCAAAGTTGTTCCTAAAGCACATGCAGGCCCTTGCAATGGACACCTCTTCCAGCCACATATCCTTGGGATTTTCTTTATGACAACAAAAGAGCAGGACATCAGGTTACCAGAGGATTTTCTCGATAGGATGTACTCTCTCCCAGTACACCGGAGTAGTAGCTCTGTACTGGCATGCCAAGGAATAATGCCAGCTACTGAGTAACCAACATCTCCTGCAATATCTGAGGTCTGACTAACAGCATTTCCTGTCCTACTCTTCTGGGAGCCCTGACAAGAGCACACCCACACAAGGTTTGGCTTCAGTGGAGCTCTTTGCTTTGCTTAAACTGGATTATTCCAGGCTCCTCTTTAAATAAACTGCTATTACAAGGGAAACAGAGTCTCAAAATAAAAATGGCTTTGTTTCTCATATTTGATTTTCTGCATACTAAAATTTCAGCCTCTCTTCCCAGAAGTTAATTGAAGAAAAGGAGGAATAAATAAAATCAGAAATTACCCCAAGTAATCTAGAAGTGGGTCACATTAATGCTTTGAAATATATGGGCTAGCATTTGCATTCCCAGTGCTCCTGCTGGATAGCACTGGACTTATTCTACCCTCCTTTAGCCGGAAACCTACACAGGAGAACAAATTAATACTGGCAGCTGACGACGATCCTTTTGTGTAGGTGAATGTATAGAGACCTTTCTGAATAGGAACAGAAGGTCCTCTCTATTTTATTCCCTGTAACTATGCATGTGCAGCCTGGCTGACAACTGTGATGTGTGGGTAGCTTGAAGCCAGGGTTTTGAAACAGCTTGTTTTCCACCAGGATGCTTGCATTTCCCTTTGGCTGCTGGACAGAATATCTTTTTCCATCTGAAAAGAGGTTAAGAGAGATGGAGGTCTGCAGACAAGACACATGGCAGTGATAGCAAACCAGGGTTACATATCCAGCTGTTTTACTTAAATCCCTGAGTAGCTCAGATGCATGGCCACCTAAGGAGTAAGATGTCTCTAGCATACAGAAGCGACTGTGAGACTTAGTTCATTAATGTTTGCAAATACCCACAGAAGAAAGGATTGCAGTTTACTGGCTTCTGAAGTGTGTTTGTGAAAATTTAGAGATGAGTCTCTAAGAGATGCTGGCCTGCATCACAAAATATCCAGCCAAAGGAAAAAAAAAATCCCATTGAATATAAATCAAAACAGAAGTGGAATATGTGTTTTGGGGTAGTAGATAGGTTGAAAGAAGTGTGGAATGCCATTTACCCAGAATAACTGATAATGGCCAACGGCTATGAAAGAATAGTTCTGGTGAAATGTGAAACAAATGAGGTGCCTTTGACCACTTTCTTGCAGAAGAAGATGCCCAGGAATTAGTTGTTTCCTTCCTCTAAATCTTCAATTCTCACTTTTCAAACACAGACTAAACTACTCGAGCAGAATACAGATGAAGCTCTTCATGCTGGAGTGGTCCAAACACAGCCTTGCCCCTGCAGAACGTTCACAAGTGATCTTTAATGCCTACAAAGGAGAGGCTCCTTTTTTTCAGGAGCATTTATATTTACAGAGACAAATCTGGGGGACACATCAAAAAGACTGAATGACTTAATGTGACAAGACCGTAAGACACAAAGTAGGTCCAACAGCCAAGGACCAAGGACCACCCAGCTTCAGCCTGAAGAATTTAGAAACCAGTCATCCCTTCATGAAACATTCACGGTTATAAAATTTCTTGTATAAGGCAGTTGGGAGTGCTTCTCCCAGCTGATGAAAGATCTCCTTGGGTGAGAATAGATGAGTGAAGACCACAGCTGTCCCCAAGCCACCAGAGCAAGCACTAACACAGTGGCTGGGACACCACCAGCAAGCTGGCCTGGACCATGGCAGCTCAGTGGAGCTGGCTGCCCCAGTAGCTTTCCACAGAAGTTTTGCTGAGCTCTGCATCAGTGCAGTTACAATGTTAGTTCTGGATTTTGAGACTTAAAGTTTCTGGTAGCAGTAAAGACACAGCCAAAGTGGAAAGGATTTCTACTAGTACAGATTTTCTGCTCCTCAGTTGGAGAATCTGAGACACTGAATTTAAAGGATGCCTATTTTCACAAATGCCTTTGTATCTTTTTCTAGCTTTGTTTAAGAAAAATATAGGGAGGAGTAATTAATTTATCTAAGTAGAAATGAAGGGCACTTGAGCAGTTCAGCTGCCTTCTGTTTTCTTCTCCTCTTTAGTGGGGTTCATCTGCAAAATTTAGATTCTCAGCAGGTGATTCCTTACACAGAAAAATAATTTGAAGTATCTTCCTTAGACCAGAGGCTTCAAAGCTTTCCATTTTCCTGCTCAGAAGAGCTTCCCATTCTGTGCAGGCTCAGCACAACTGCAGTAGCATTTTAAAACAGCTTTTTCAAGGAACTGGTGAGCAGACAGATGCAGCTGTAATCACTGTACTCAGATCAGAAGTATTTCACTACCACCTTTCTCTTGAACCACTGACAAATATTGTCTTCTCAAAATAATTCATTTCCTTAAACACGTTAATAAGTAGAATACATATTTATTACAGAGATCACATACATGCACATTGAATACAGCTGCAAGCTCATCCAAACACAAAAGCATTTCTAAGCACCAGCATGCACGGATCATCTCAGCCCCACACAAGCCCGAAGGGGATGTGTTGCTGTCAGACTGTCAAATCATCATTTCCCTCTTCTTTTTCTTTGTCAGTACTGTCTGTTACTGCCTGAAGGCTTGGCTCTCCAAGGTCATGAGCAGCCAGTATTCATACACCTGTAAAGGATCTAAGACAGCAGAGCAATCAGACTGGACACACACACACACACACACACTGGAAACTCAGTCCTGTGCAACTGCAGCTCAAGGGACACAGATCTCCTCCTGATCAGTTTCCTGAGACTGGTGCAATCCACCACTACAACCTCCATGAACTGTGATTCTTCAGAGTATGAGGTCTGCAACCAGTCTCCAGAGTGAGTTATGTAACACCCACTGTAAATAAACTAACTTTGAGACTACTACAAAAATAACCTATAATTTGGGGAATCAGACCATTCTGTGAGAACCTAAGAAAATTTCTAGTATCCTCCCTCCCCAGAGAGAGAAATGCTGAGAAGTCACAGAACTGCCTAGTGATTCATTGCCTCTGGAGAACATTTCTGTCCTCAGCTACTAAGGCAAGATGGAGATCACTGCAACTGGTGGCAAGGAGTAGTACCTGTGCTCAAACTCCTTTGGCTGCCAGCTTGCCTGATGTGTGTATGGCACCCAGCTCACAGCATCACATCCAGTGGAAAGAAGAAAAGCATCTGTGACTGGATCTGGGAAGAGACGGATCACTGTGTAGCCCTGGGCTCAAAATCGACCCAAATTAATGGGTGACTGGAAGCAGGTTTTCATGCAGCCTGCTGTACTCATGGTGTGAAGACATCCTCATCACCATGGGATGCTTTGCTCTAGGCTCCCTCAGTCTCTGCCACGCCTACCTTCACTGCGTTACTGTAGCAGGAGGAGTTATGCAAGCAGGAGAGTGAAAATCATCCCTACTTAAAATAAAAACAGGAGAAAAACTGGGAAGTGAAGAATGCTGAGGGCCCGCTCACAGTCATTAAGAGGTAAAGCTTCACTCACAGAGCATGTCCAAAGTGCTTTTCCCTGCTGGCCATGTGTCTGAGGAGATACTTGTAAAACTATTTGTTTTTCTGCAAACTCTTACTCTTCATGTGAGGTCTGGAGAGGAGACTGGGATCTGCCACGCTCAGCATAATGCTGCAGAGACCCACACTCCTGGACAGATCCTTCTGCTCTGATGCTGCACACAGGTTCTCCTCTTACTGCTTGTACTGTTAAACTGTGAATTTATACAACCCAAGACCACTCCATTGTGTTTATTTCTCATAAACCATCAGGCGCCAGAATGCAGCTTCTCGGACCATACACTGAAACCACTCTCAGAGCATTATTGTAGCATGTGGGAGGCAAATGTTTAAAATCCCCCAAAGGAATGATTCAGACTAAAAACCTCTTTTGCCATATACTTAGGAATTCACTTCTACAAAGTACATTTCTCTTTATGAACAACTGAAAAATCAAACTGTCTGAGTTATTGCCTCTGATCAACCATTCCTTCTTGAAAACACCCACATCAAATCAAAGACATCAGTTAATAGCTACTTAAACTGTATCTTGCTATGTGCATTTCACTACTTAATTGACAGTATAAATATCCCATTTCAAATGGAGCTTTTGCTCTCACTGCTCTGGCTCCTCTCTTTGCAAAACTACAGCCAACAGACAATACCACTTGTACCAGCTATTTATGGAAGATGCCAGGCTGCTCTTTAAGAGACAGTAAAATCTGCTCTGGGGCAAACTGTGTCTGAGATCAGAACCCAGCTGCTGGGCTCTGCAGCAGAAGACACTCCTCACTATGTAAACAGAAAGGATATATAAAAGGTGAGTGGCAGGCAGGAAGAATTAATGTTCTTATTTTATAGACTGGAAACTGAGGGATGGATTGAGCAGTCCAAGGCCATAGATGGCTCCTCTGTCAGAGCTCTTAAGTGAAGCCCCTTAGGGTTTAGCTTAGTGTACAACAAAACCACTCCATTTTCCATGGCACACCCTCTCACTTCCTAATTCTTCATCGAAGTGTTATTCTCTACCTGCTGCTCCTCTGCTTCTGTGTGCAGGGTGCTCTTCTCCCCTCAAAACTCAACCTACTTGGGACTTCTCATTTACTACAGATCCCAGTGGCCACCATGGAAACCACTATTCCAGACTTTCTCCTTCCCCACACACCAAGCTGGTACCACCACATGGTCAGCAGAGAGCAAACACACATTTCATGTGCATCAACGTGGTTAAAGCAGGAGTTAATTGCTATGAGCAAATATTGGCTTCTTGCCCATTGCAACCTGAAAGGCAAATTACCTGGTATTTCATATCAGCCATTTTCATTGCAGGAGTGGCAGATATTTAAATCACCTGAGTCCATTTGTTTGCCTGCGACCAACACAGTCCTTATCAGCTTTCTGACAGGATATTCAGGTGTTTTTTACAACACTGGTGGAAGCATTTGAGAGAATTTCTACAATAACCAAGGGGCAGAAGTCTAAAGCCAAGGGTTACAAAGAGTCCAAAGCTGAAGTTCTTCTTTGGGAGAAATAATTCATATTTGCACTAAAAATTTTCACCAGATTTTAAAGCTGTTTTACAAAAGAAAGCAGATCATTGACCCTGTGGAACCAATTGCAAGGCTACAAACATCTGCCACTTTAACAGAAATGAGTGGAAATCAACAGCACTTGAGTTCATCTCCCTGGACTCATCTTTGCTTTGTGTTTGCATTTGCTTGGATAAAAATCAGCATTTCTTTACAGGCATTTTGGGAGAGACTGAGCACTAAAACTATTTGGTTTGCATGACTCAGTTTTGGAGAGGTGATAAAACATGGGATGGAAGAGAATAAGCCTAGTCTTTTAGTTGTTACCAGCAGCTAGGTGTTTGATAAATTTATTGTGCAGATCTGGTGTGGCTTCCAGTGGCCATTTAGTACCAAATCCTGCTTTGAGGTGGTTTTATACCATCAGGCAGGTGGTGTCCTGCCGAATGAATCTCAGGAAAACCCTTGGGATCTGTTCAGGGTACTTTTCTAAGAATGCAAATATGCACCCTTGGTTTGCTGTGACTATCACAGATTTCTTGTCATGGGTTGTCAATGTTGCACCAAGAGTACAGACAAACATCATAGCAAAACAAATCAGAAAAAAAAAAAAACAAACAAAAGAATCTGGATTCTAAAAAGATGTGAGCTCATGTGCTGCCGGTTTCCAAGTTGAAATATTCAAGTAGAAAGGGAAAATAAAAATCCCTGAGCTTTAGAGAACTGTGGCTGTTTTTAAGCCAGAGTGAGGGACTGCAGTTCTCAGGCCAGCTTAGTCATTGAATTGATCATCTGCATATTCTTCAGTAAAATCTAAGGAATGAAAGCATACAGTCTAATACATGGATGGATAAATTGTAGTTTTGGGGCATGTATTATCTAATTAAGTGCTCTGAACCGGTCCGGTTTATAACAAATATTCATGCAATTCTGCCTAACATCTGTAAGCATGTCAAATTGATTTTGCATGTGAAACAGCACAAAGAGCATAACTAGCCTCATAAAATTGAAATAAATTACTGTTCCCCTTAGAAAATATGAATGTTCTGAAAGAGTCTGACAGTAGGTTATGAAGAACAAAATTCCATATGTGTCTTATGTATTTGTTTTCTTTTCCACAAAAGCTGATGCTCAGAGAGATTCTGCAGGGTACTGGCAACATCTGTGTTACAAACAACACATTCAGGCTTTTCATTCAGGGTAAATTCATCCTCCCCAGCCAGCAGTTTTGAAGACTGACAAACATCCTCAGATTGAAGATGTGCCTGTCCACTGCCACAGCGACCTCTGGATATTGGCCCCTCCTGGTCTGATTTCCCTTTATTGTGTCCATGGGTTTTCTAACTCCCTGTGAAGTCAGAGAAACATGGTTTGAGCAGAAACCATGTGCTCTGGGTTTTGTGGAGACAACCTAGATCCTGTTATTCACTCCTTAATCCATCACCCACTCACATGTGAAGTCTCTGAACTTTACTCCCACCCCAATCAATGATTTTCACCTCCATTGCCCCAGGCCTCCTAGACTACATGATCAATTATTATTATCCCTCTTGGAAACCACAGAAAAACAAGCATCACTTTTAGGACCATACCAATATTATTTTAATTTCAGTCCTGCCTGTCTCTGTAGGGTGACCCACCTTCTCTTTCCATTTCCTTTGATTCTCTCTACAACTGGAAAGCCTTTTTAAATTGTTTTAATTACCTATAATAGACTTAATTCTCTCAGGAGACTGTCAATTGTCACTTTATCTGATGCTTCCTGATCTTTAAGATGTACATTTCTCTGTAGAAAAGTTCTGGATTTTTTTTTACCTTCTTCAGGGGAAATCAGGGCAATGATTGCAAGTCCTGATTGTCTAATAACTTTATAGAGCTGTATTCTCATAGCTAGTGACTCTACTGCTTACTCCTGGCACTATCATCCCTTTTACTCTCCTTTCCTCACCTGTTCAAGTAAGTTCACAATTGCATGCAGTGTCAACCCCCCACCTTTACCTCCCTGTTCTCTGTTGCAGATTGCTCTGGGCCCTCCCACACCCCTCTTCCCAAGCCTTACGTTACCATGCAAACGTTTCCATAGCATCTCAGCACTCACAGCCAATTCCCAAGCTGCACCAGACACATTCCCTCGCCCCCTGGATCACCTGACAGCAATTTTCTTTAAAACAAGCACTTTCTGCCTCCTTCCCAGTTATCATCCTCCATTCCTGCATTCATCCTTTCCCACTCTCTTTCATTTACCCCGTGCCTTCAGGCAGCCATGGAGGTGATGGCTCCTCTTGCAACTTCTCCCTGACAGCTTTTCCCACTGTCAGGCTCCTGCCAGCCCTGCTGGCTTTGCAAACAGCTGCTGAGGGAGAGCTCAACCCAGCACCAACCACCTCGTACCTGTCAGGGTCTCTCCAAGGGCCACCATTTTACTCAGCACCATTGCTTATGGAACTGATGTCATGCCACTGGGGGAAGACTCAATTCCTTAGGAATCCCAGGAGCCTGGGCTTGCTGCAGTCCTGTTTGGTTCAGAAAAGCACTGCTAAATGAAAAACTGCCTGGACATCACAAGGATTTTGCTGCTAATTCACCTGCCAGAGCTGAAAGCACATTTTCTAGTGAAGATGCAGCCTGTGAAATGCAATAATAATACATACTATTTCATATCCTGCTTGAAGAAAAAAAATTAAATTAATTGTGAAGATACATTATTTCAGGCTAACCTGAAGCAAAGTGTTCAGTTTATCTTACTTCCTTTTATAAAAGCAAATGAATATTGGACCAGGAGCTTCTCCAGTTGGTTTCTGGGGCTTGTTTGGAAATCACTGTTGCCAGTGATTTTTCAAGATTAAAATGCTATTTCAAGACTCGGCACTGAAATATAGAATCTTGAAAATAGTGAAAGAAAACAGCTAGAATTTGCCAAAAGTATTTCAAATTTTCAACCATGACTAACTAAGTTTACAGATACCTCTCCTCTTCCAAGCTGGTTCCTAATCTAAAGATCCAACAAACATATATCTGAAAGAATGCACATAGTGCTATTTGTCCAGAATATTTTATTTGTTTTAGTTCCTTTTAATATCTCTTTCTTGGAGAATTTCCACCCATAGTGCAGCATGAAGGAGCTCTCAAAACATTTCTGACTCATTTTCCACATGTACAAAATGACAGTGCATTCATCACACCCCGTCCACCCCACTGCTACTCCAGAGCTGTGGAGTCTGCAGGATGTGCTCTCACAGCTGTGCCTGGAAGCAGTAAATCAGGGCCTTGTTGGATGAGTGTGTTTTAAAGCAGCACAGTTACTGCTGTCTGCAGCAATTCAGAAAAAGTCCTGCATGGGTTGAGGCGTGTTCCATATCATGACAGCACTTCATACACTTCCCCTAAACAAGTATTGGTATCCCACTGAGTATCAACAGGAGGTACACACAAGTGTATCACCAGTCCCAAACCAGGAGCACAGGGTAAGGTTTAAAAATTACATTCCACACAACAAAAAAATTCCTCTCTAAACTCCACTTTCCATCTGTCCCCTTGCACAGTGCCAGTGCAGAGAACAGAAAAGGAGATTTCCTGAAATTAAGCACAGATTCCCCACTCTAGCTGTCCCTGCTGGACAAAATTATGGGGGAACCAGAGTCCATGCTCACTTCCACCAAGGTACATAACTGAATAGGTCATCTCTTCAACAAATTCTTATTTTGTCATGGCAAATGACCATTAGGTTTGTGATTTCTTTAAAAATTATTTTGATACCCTGATCTAAAAGAACTAAAGAGCTGAATCTTGCTACCAGAGCTTCAGCCAACTCCTTAACAAGAAAAAGACAAATTTCACCCTCACCTATCCCAGAGAAAAGCTTCAACACCTTGGCTATCAGTAAAGATAATCTGAATGCACAGATCATAGGATCCACTTCATCTACAGATCATTCATCCACTTGTCCAGTTTCAATCTGTTAACCAATCTGGTAACCAGCATAGGGATGGCTCTCCCAAACTCAAGAATTTCTCATCCCATTAGTAGACTCATTTCTCTTCAGCTTCTGCCTCCTTCAGCATCAAAGTTTAAAGCAATATTTGGTGAGAATGTTATTGTGAACATTTCTACACCTGCTCTGAACTGTTGTAGGGAGCTATCAAACCCTTGCTACATAACAATAAAAATTGCAGTTTGAAGTGTTTACATTGGCTGAAATGTCATCACCAGCACCAGTAATGCCTTGCTCAAAGGAATCTGGGCTTGATCCCAGGTCTGTCTGGGACCTGGATAGTAGAGCAAAAAGACCTGTCCCCACTGTGCTCAGTACAGTCCCACTGTTGCTGGTACTGTAACAGCTAGGACTTTATAAATGTCTTTGTTTCCAAGCACAGATGTAGTCCAGTGATCACAGCAAGAGCCTGAATCATTCACATCAGCACTCATTCCCACCCACCACAGTATGGTCCTGGGAAGTCACACAACTAAACCTGTGAAAGCATTTCTGAAGGCAGAAAAAGCAAAGGATGTGGTCAAATTCTCCAGGTATCTAAAACAGAGAAGAAAGGGTTACTACTGGCTGTATTTCTGTTCTGTAATTTTTTTTTCATATCAAAGTATGCAAAAAAAAAAAAAAAAAAAAAAAAGAAATGCCAACAAGGCACGGAGATGACTTATGCTCAGGAAGAAGTGGATGGGCACATGCAGAAAGGCCCCCAAGAAGCTGTGCACACTCTGCTGCAGCCCAGGAGAAGCCATGTCCCCAGCCCCTTTGCTCTGTGTGCACAGCAGACACAGAGCACCCAGACAGAGGTTGCCATAGCCACCCCTTTATGCCCCAGGGTCAAGTTTCCCTCTGCACAGAAAGAATATTTATAAGGTGGCTTAGGTGTGCCTTGTGCCTGACAGATAAAAATGGGAAGTCCCATCCCAGAGAAGCTTATGGCCCTTATTAGACATAACACAGTGAGAGGGTACAATAAACACAGAGAAGAGTGTCAGGGCAAGATGGGGAGATGCTGCCTATATGCCCTGTCAGCTCTTTTCTTCTTCCTGTTAAACACTGTGAGGGCTCTGCCAGCATCCCTGCTCATTTTTGCAAACATCCTGCTGCTCTGTTACACTGCAGCTGCTCAGGGATGGCACAGCCCTGGCTGGGATTGGTTCCACAGCTCCTCCAGGCCAAGCTGAACCCTCCACCCTGGAGCTAGCAGTCCTTTTGAAGAGTTGTGAAGTCCATGAAGTCCCTCCTGGCCAATTATCCTTCCCTCCACTAGGCCACAGTGCTGAACATGCAGGTCCTGCTCCATGCTGCCAGCGAGGAAAATGGGCTGCTCTTGGCAGTCCAACCATTTCCAGTGGGGCCTGGCACGTAGGGGAAAATGGGGACAGCATTTAGTCCCTAAACTGGCATGGAGAAATCAGGGGGCTCATCAGGACTGCCAGAGGAGGCAAAGAGACACCTGAGGTACAAGGACTCCAAGTCACTACAGACTTGTCCCCACACCCAACACACCACACACTGTGACTAGCAGGGGGCAGAGGGACAGCACTGAGAACAGGAACAGTGCCTGTCTGCTGGCTTGCTGGCAGCCAGCACGGTGCCTCTGGGATGCTGCATCCTGCTGGGGAGAGGTGAGGGTCACCCCGAGCTCCCGGCTCTGCCCCCAGCTCTGCCACATCGGCTCTGTCTCACAGGTGGAGGAGCTGCCACAGCAGAAAAGCTGCCCTGTCTGCATAGAAGTGAGCAGGGACTGCCACCATGGCCCAGATCTGCAGGAGTGGTGATAAATGACAACTCTGCTACCCACTGCATTTCAGGGATTTGTCCTGCCAGAAGCATTTCACTCAGGTCTGTCGAAGCTGCTGCAGTCACCCGTGCTCTCACAGGCTCAGGCAATGCCAAATCTTTCCTGACTGAGCTTTGTAGTACTTTGAAAAGTCGTATTTGTGACCAACAGGAAACAAATGTGAGGAAACAACAGGATAGCTGCTGGGTTCACTGTTACATCTACAACAAAAAAACCATCTATGAGGTTACCAGAATTTTTAACCATAGGAGAAGCTGCTCACACAGTGGTCTTGCTGGGGTGCAGACAGCTACAGCTCCTATGGGTGCAAGTTAGAGGGACAGTGTGGCTTGTGTGCCTGCCTCACCCTGCCCACTGCTACATTAACCCTGCCAGGAGCTCCCTAAAGGCTGTGATGACAAGACATCATCCTTCAGCTCTGTCCTCAGGAGGAGTCACCTCTACGTTCATGTCATCCTGTCAGTAGTTGCCCATGCCCCAAAACCCAGTTTTGGGAGGTGAGTCCCAGCTCTGGGTGTCAGGGTGGCCCTTTCCAGAAACACCAGTACTATGTCAGGGTTCATGGTCCATTTGAAATTAGCCATCCCAAAGTAACCTCCAGAGTCTATTTTCTCCACCTCTCAGCCCTCTGGGAAACCCTCTTCTCCCCAGAAATTTGACATTTCTTAATCTTGGCTTGTTTTCCAGGTCAGCAACCTTGCTCCCCAGCACTCCCAGCCATTCAGCAAAGGCGTGTCAAGTGCTGTCACTGTCTCTGTGCCTGTTTGCCATCCTGCTGAGCCTGCCTGCTCCATGGGCAGCTGGAGGCACAGCCTGGGAGCCAGCTCCTTTGACAACAGCTACACACACGCTCAGGGCATGCTCTGCCACTGTGGTACCTGCCAGAACACCTCAGAGCCATTACCAGCACACATACTGCTGGTCCCAGAAACTGGAAAACGATTCAAGCAACAAGGAAACCAGGCATGGGCAGGATTAGCCACTGAGCCCTGCAGGCTCCATCCATTTACCTCCCTGGCCATCCTGGTGCCATGCCATGGCCGTGCCCTGCCTGCCTGCATGGCACAGCCACCTCTGCTTTGCTGCAGATTGCAGCTGAACTCAAGGCTGGCCAATCCAGCACCATCAAGGAAAAGGATCAGCGTGGTGCCAGACAATGCTCACTGCAAAAAATTGACACTGCTGCAATGAGAGCCCCCAAACCTCAGCCTGCCAGATCTGAGGCAGTGCTGCACTGGGATTGCCTGCTTTCTCAAAACTGCAAAAAAAATGGTGTTTTTCCCTAAATTAATTGTAGTTAGCACTGTCACCATTAGCCCAGACAAATCTCATGGTGTCAAGCCATCTAACTCTGCCCTGTTGTAGATTCAGGGCACTTTCCTGCCCCCAGAACTTCTTGGGTAATTAAAAAAGGGTCATTTTTTCCCAGAAAAAAGAACAAGGCACCTGAGAATTTCTGTGCCTAAGCACCTCCCATCACCAAACTTCATTCCCACCCTAGACCAAAAGCACAGCTTAGGCTACAATTTATAGCAAGGACCATTTCTGCCTTGCAGCAGCTCAGCAGCATCATCAGTTTTCCCCATGCACATGGGAGTGTAAATGCTCATAACTATTCAGCTGGTTCTGTGGTTTTACATTGAAAATATGTTGCTATGGAGAGCACAGCACGGGAACGTGCAGCTACCACAAGGCACCATGACACGAGCAGCCCACAGCTTCTGCTGATATTTTCAGGCTCTCCACTGCCATCCACACAAAGGCTGAAAATAGACTTAAAGCTCAAATGAAGCATCTGTAATACTTCATTTCTGCCCATCCCTCCCCAAGGCACTGAGACTTTTCACAAAAATCCTACCAAGCATCCCACATACGCTCTGACGTCACCTTGCCGATTTCTAATTCCTCGCTGCACACATGCCTCAAAAAGGAAATTCCCTCCAGCCCCATTTTCATTCCTTGTCCTACGTCTGGGAAACAGGTTTCCCTCTGGAGTCACCCTTCTGCCAGTACACAGAGGGGCTGCTCAGTCCTTATTACCTTTTAGCCACAACAGAAAGCAAATCCCTTGTGCTGCTCCACCTTGCTGCTCTGCTGACTGGGAAGGATCTGATTTCTGTCATTTAAAGTTGACCTTGGGAAAGGTCATTCAGCAGCAGCAAACTGATCTGCAAGTTCAGTGCAGGGAAAACTTGTCTGTGCTGTTGAAACCCCAGCCTTCACAGTCCAGAATGCATGGGCTGGGTCCTGAAGGATGCTGAGCATTTCCTGACCTCACTGACTTGATGAGACTTAGGAGTGCTCAGCCAAGGCAATGCAGACTTGAGCCCACAGCACTGTGAATGAAGGATACCTTTGGGGTTTTTCTTTTTTATGAATTTTTAAAGTATCTGAAATACTGTTTGTTTTCTTTCTCATACTCTGGAGGAATTGATAAATCCTCAACTGCACTATAAATACGCAGTCATCAGCCCTTGATTTCTAAAAATGTGTTTGTATTAAGCTATGAAATTATTTACAGTGGCCATAAACATCCTCCCAGCATCTGACAGCTGAGAGAGGGCCCTGAAACTCACTAATTTACTCACACTGTAAACCACTTTCTAATAAATAAATAAGCTCTTAATATCTCACCCACAAGAAGAGGCACATTGCATACAATACTATATTTAGGGGTCCTTTGGAGGTCAAGGATTCAGCAGCTAAATTTCTCTGAGGACCTTTCTTTGGTGACTGTTTATGCCAAGCTGAATGTCTTTATTTTGAAATCAGTTTAAAATTCTCACATTGCTTTGAATGTTGAAGAAGCAGCTGCTTGTTTCTCCTTTTGCCTGAACCAGGGTCAGATTCTGATCTCAGAGGCCCAAAGGGGCACTTAAATACCCCAGTAAATACTTGCTGATCCTTTAGTAGTGACCTTCCTTGGAGGGACTACAGATCCTCCAAGGCTGGTTCCTGGGGTGGGGATGCTCTCCAGACCAAGAGGATGCCCAGTGCCAGAGCTCATAAAGGAGAAGGTTGGGACTCCCTTCCTCCTGGATCAGCATCCTGCAGCCCATTCCCCTGCCAGTAATGTGAAGGGAGCAGAAGGGAAAACAAGTATCTCACACATCCCACCAGCTGCTGTGCAAAGGAAGAGCCATGTTAGGGCCCCTAATGGCTGCTGAGAGAACTCAGACTGAGGGAAATGGGATTTTCAACTCCTGTGAAATCCACTGCTGTGCCCTTAAGGACACAAGGAGGGTGAGTGGCTGGTTCAAAGCAATCCTTGATTGAAAACAATACTGTCAGATCAAAATCTGTGTTCTGTACAAAATAATAATAGTATTCTTACAAGACAACATAAAAAAAGGACTGTTTTCACGTACTGCTTCACTTACATAAAAATACAAATCAAGCTCTCCCCTAGTTTCAACCAGTGCTGGTTAAATGAAAACATTAGCTGGCAAATCGGAGGAAAAAAAAATGTTTCATTCACTCCCCCTGCCCTAGACATGGAAGAGAGGAAAGAATGAATCAACTATTAAAAATCAATTTTGTTTTAGTCATGTGAAGTTGTACTCAGGGACAGCTAGGGAGCTGAATGAAGAATTTTAAAGTAGGAACCCCAATGTAACCAGGTCCTACTGCACCACCAGTGCTCTGTGGACAAGCTCTGTGTGAGGGTCTAGTTATTCATTTATCTACACTTGCAGATGGCTTCAGAGATCTGTCACTAACTGTAGAGTCCCTCTCCTCTCCCCTGCAGCCCCCATCTGCTCTGCTGGAAAAGAAGAAGCTGCACCAGGACAGAGCTGGACCACACAGAGTCCCCCACCGTGCATGGCATGGGCACTTGGCACCCTTCCTTTTCAGGGCACAGCCAACCCCTGGGGTGCCCTGAAGAATCTGTGCCAGCAGCAGAGTTGTGATGGTCTCTGATGTCTTCCTAAGCACCCAGGGGCAAAAAAACAGGTCACAAGGATGCTGGTAGCAGCCCCAGTGGGCCAAAAAGACATAACCAGAATGTAAAATCGCTTCTACAGATGCACCCCAGTTCCTGCAAGATGTCTCCCACACGTCCCCCTGTTCATTCACTGCAGAAGCTCTGCAGAAACCTTTCTCAAACACAGTGACCTATATCTTGCTACATTTTTGGGTTTTTATAGATAGTAATTTCCAGTCAGCAATGGACTATTTCAGTAAAACTAAGCAGAATCCAGAGTTTTCTTAAGAAATATAAACAAAAGGTAAATGCAATGGGATTGCTGCTGGTCTTCAGCAGAAAGCCATGTGATTTTGCATGTCCTTATTGCAGTAGGTGAAGCAGCACAGACTGCTTGCTGTTGGTCAGACAGATCTGGAGCAGTGTGGAATGAAAGCAGGACAATGGTCTAAACTCACCCATGTTGTAACACTGTTCCCTTCACCCCAAACAGGAACTTAGCCCTACAGGTTTGAAACTATGCATGGACAGCCTGAATAAATCTCATCACTGAAGGTTTCCTGACATTCCTGCTGAATATCCCATCCTATTAGTCAATGTCAGGCCCTGGCCAACATGAAAAATTGCAGAAATCCATCCTGGCTGTCATTGGAAATCAAAGGTCAGTCTCAAAAACGGAGAGACTCCTTCCAGACTTGGAAAGCATTCACATTTCAAGATTACAAAGTGCAATTGTCAGAGCTCTGCACATTCATGTGAAACAGGAAGGAAAAATAAGACCCCGGACAATAGGACCCTGGAGGAGTGGTGGAGGGATCAGGCTTTTCCCAAGGAACAGTTTGCCAAAATGTTAAAATAGAAGCTATTTACACAATAGGTTGGAAAATGTTAACAGACAAAAACATGTTAGACAACAGGATTTCAGATTACAAACAATGGGCAGGTTGTCCTGTGAGGGTGCTCTAACAAAATATATGGATTCTCCAAGCTAAGCAAAACGAGTGTTTCCTATAATGGTCCTTTTGGTGGGGTTTCTACTTCTGCTTTTGCTCTTAAGGTTCCCTGCACTCCATACTCACAATCATATGCTTCCATTTCATCCCATTGTCTGTCTCTCACTCCTCCTGAACCCACCCCTGCCCAAAGCTTCCCTCCCACTACATCTTTAGCCATCAACTGCACCATGTGAACAGGGTGTGAATTGTGATTGAGACTAAGAGGCACAAAGTCAGGCTCCCCAGTTTCTATTCCTCTCCCTTGTTCTCCCCAGAGAGCCTTCAGGAGCTCTTACATCCCTGTGATCTGTGACTTGAGTTGTCCTCCTGCAAACAGCTGGTGATGCTATGAATACCCTCGAGTGTCTGCAGAGAGTGAGGTCCTGGAGCCCACAGTGACAGATCCCACACTTGCCTTGCTAAATGTTGAAAGGCTTTAGGTGTTAAAAGGGAGAAAAGGCCCTTTTAAGCATTTCTCTGGGGAGCAGGTGGCCAGCAGCTGACCTTCTCCTGGAAATCTACGTAGTTTTAAATGGGAAATGCAGCCTATGAAATTTTAAATAAATCTATTGTAGCCTGCACAGTCACTGACAATCCACAAGTGACAGTCATAATCCATCCCGTCCTTGCTGTTTCAGCAGCCTTCCTGAGGCTGAGCATGAAAGGCTTTCAGTATAACTGTGACCTTTCCCAAGGCTGCAGGGGACTCCTAGTTGCTGCTTTTGGAGGAAATGCTGGGATCAGCTCTCCCTCCTCAGCCAGCTCTTTGCTTTGAAGTTTCTACAATGACCAAATTTGTCATCACCATCCAAGGGCTAAGCAAAATCATCAGAGACTTCATGTCTGATGGCTCAAATGCTCAGACTTGAGCCTCAGCTTTCAGCAGGGGTACCTCCTGGCTCCCCAAAGAGAAACTCAAAGCACTGAGCACATTCCAGCTCAGGGAAGATGATGCTGACACACAGACAGAGAAGGAGATACTTGGCATAGCTTTTAAGTGCTTCTTTATTAAGGGCACCCACCGTGCTATACTGCAACACTGCCAGTGTGCTTCCCGACATGGGGCTCTATTGTGATCACACCTCGCTGTTCTCCTGCCACTTCACTCAACAACAGATGATGGGCTTCATGCAGGCAGGCAGAGTTATGGGGCTGAATCTTCTGCCCTCCTTAAAAATAAAGAGTAGCTATGATCAAACTCTAAGATGCCTAAAATTCAAGCACATCAGGTCCTGCCCTGATTTTTACTCCCTGCATTGCATGTGTTCAGTTGAAAATGTTTCATCCCATGCTTGAAGGTGAGCAGGGTGAAGGGAGGACACAGTCTGTAAGACATTTGTCTTCACACTTGCTCCTGCTGTAGGAGCCACCCAGAGGGGAGCCTAAATATTTCCATGTGGCTCCATCTCTGTCCAGGCTCTCCTGGCAGTGTTGGGTATGTCCCTTCCTGGGGAGGAGGGGGAAGAAGGAAAGAACCACAAGAACATGCCAATGCATGTCCAAGGGGAGAAATCAAGAGATATTTAAGTGTACAACAGACTTGCCACACTTCCTTTTACACAGAAGTTGCATCTTGTGCTTGTTGTGCAACACTGGAAAGCACAGCACCAGGAGAACTGTCCCAAGACAACAGAAACAACAAATCCCCTCTTCTCCTTTTTTCATATCCCTAAAGTATTTTAAATACATAACCTCTGAGAGCTAAACTCCTTCCTTCACAGTTTTACTTCACTTTCAACATGGCAATTCTCTGTTTTTCACAGAAGCAGAGATTAGGCCCATTCTCCTGTCTTATTTTTATTTTCTGTATAAGCTGAAGGTTCCAGCTGACCTCCTCTTCCCTTTTAGGGACTGAGCAGTGGGGACAGCTGACAGTCTCCTTCAGCTGCAGCATCTCTTCTGAGATGTAATGCCCAGGTGGACTTGTGAAGAGTGAACAGCTTCCTCTCACCATTCTCTGAAGCTTTTCAGCAATTCCTCCTTGCTGTCTGCATGTGATCTGCAGTCCTAGGTGAATTCCCTTTTCAGCTGGATGCACTGTGTTATTTCAATATAGCACTATCTAGACAACTGAAAAAAGTGCAAACAATTTAATGTATTACTTTCCACTTATTTTTTATGGAAATGGTGAAACTCAGGAAGATTTCTAATCTTTGTGCAGTGTTTTGAGTATTTCATTTGTTTGCTTTTGTATTTACACACATACATATATATATAAAGAGAAAGCACTGCAAAAATTTCTGGAGAGAGCTTCAAAAAGCCATTATTTTCAGATAGCCAGAGGCTTTGTCTCACCATCATAATTTCTACAAGATTTAGTAATTTATCTTAATTCAGACCATTCTGTGAATAAAATAGTCACTGTCCTACCAGACAGAAAGCAGATACTCTCCTGTCTCCCCTTGTAAAGCAAGCAACAAGCCTCAGGAACAAGGAGCAGCAGTTTTCAAACTCAACAGAACCATTCCTTTCATCCGCTGAACTCCATCCAGCCACAACACTTCCCAAAACCGAAAAAAAAAAAGATGACACTGCAAAATGTCTTTCATAAATTTTGCTGTCCCAGGAGCCTCCACAGCCAGTCCAAAGGGTCAAAGTGCTTAAAGAGACCAGATTCTTAAGGGATTTCCAGCTCCCACTTTCCAATCTCAGCGATTACACAGAAAACAGCCAGCATCATCCTTGACAGGTCCCCACCACCACAGCCATTAAATGTTCAACATTTTTTTGAGTGCCTTAACCTCTTGCAGAAATCTTGGTGAAGTCCAGATAGGAAAAAGCCAGCCAGCAGAACAGCATAAAAACAACCTTAATCTATTCAACTTAAATTTTAATTTTTTAAAGAACATTTTCTAGCATTTTCCCACTACATACAGAAGATCAAGCAAGCAAAACTTCTTGATGTCTGCATATGTGGACAAGAGAGGAAACCCATATGCATTCCCAGGTCTTAAGGCCACCAGCAAACATCTTCAGTGCCAACATGAAGCCCTGCTCAGTGCTGGGCACTGGCAGCTCAGCAAGGGTCACTCCAAGAAACATATAACTTGGAACAAGGAAATTTTTCCCTCAGCACTTGGCAGAGCAGTATACTAGCTGTCTAAACTTAGACAATGAATACAGAGCAAATGAGCTGCTCCTGCTCCCCTGGAATTCCAGAGGTCTCCTGGGAGGCCGCTGTGCTCTGTGCCGCGGTGCCAGGGCAGGCAGGGATGCGCCCCAGCACACGGGTGCTTCTCTCCTCTGCGCTCACGTCAGCTTGTGGGGGGGAGCTCCAAGAGTGCATGCTTCCTGCTGATATTTCTGCTTCTCCCAGTTTCTGTCAGGGCCAGGAATAACAGGAGAGCAGGCTGTCCCCCAGCCCCTCCTCTTCTGGTCCTGGACATGGCCAGCAGTATGAAGAGCGGGGGCTGAGGAGCATGCTTCAGTTACAGAAGCAAATGTTTTCTGGTGCCTCTGGATGTTCCAAGTTAAGCTCGGATCACACTGCAGTTAGCTTCCCTGCTATCCAAATTACTCCAGGAGGGCCTAATCCTGATGAATAGCTGGGTAGCTATTAAAATTGTTTTCCTTGAATAGCTATATGGAAATGCGAGGGCTTGACGCTTGAGCTAGCATTTAAAATGGGTTCAGGTAATCAAAACACCAGATCAGAGAGCACTGGGGGTTTTGGAGGAGCTGAGATTCAATTCAGCTTTGACCCTTTAGCTTATTATAGCAAACAATTCCCACCCCCAACAACTGAAACTAGCCATGGCTCCTTGCAGAGACTGATTGGACCTGACCACGTGGGCTCACGCTTGCTGTTTATACCCCTTACGCCAACAATGCTTCTGGTGCAACCCAACACCATCTGTCATTGTGCCGTGTCACCTCGGGATGCCACTCGGCAAGAAACACGTCACTGGTCATCTCTCACTGGAGACATCTGAGATGCCAGGGTCGCTATCACAGCCTCCTCTCCGTCCGGGCAGCAAACACCCCACACAAATTTAGAGTAACAAACAGCATGAAGGCAGCTCCAGCGCCTGCAAATTATTTTTCTGCATCCATGGCCAAGCTGCAAACCAGTATCAGAGAACAACTGGTAAATGTGATGTTCTGTGTAGAGGACATAGGCAGCTTTTCACTGCCACACACCAGCAGCACAGGTACACATAAGAACAATGGATTAAATATATGAATTTTTTCTACTGCACTGACTTGCTCCAGGAGCTCTGGCATGAGTGATGGTGAGAATATCAGTGAGGAGCTGCTGCGGAGTGGAAGAACATGGGAGCAGGAGACAGCTTGTGGAGGGAGTACCCGTGGATCTTATACCCTGCTCTCATTCCCATCCTCGACCTGATGCTTGTGTATGTGAGAGCAGGCCCACAAACTATTCAGAGTGGGAGGATGAACAGAGAGACAGTGACCTCAGAGCAGCCGATTTCCTGAGCATGGCAGAGCCGCCAGCTCCCCAAGCAGAGCTTCTCCCCCATCACCACCATGCTGGAGCAGCAGGTGGGACAGGCAGCTCCAGCAAGCAGGGCAGGCAGCAAGCCACATGCCTGTGCACGTTTCTGGCCAGAAAAATCCTAACTAGAAGAATCTGACTTATTATATCCACACAGATGAAGGAAGAACAGAAACACAGTTTGGGCATGCCGAGCAAGTAAACTGGCCTGAATACTCAGTGAGTGGAGGCAGCTGTGCTGCATGAAGAAAAGTCATCAGGTACTGAGCCTCATCAGTCTGGTTTCCTAAGCAGGCTGCGAGCAAACTATGAAGGATTTCTCTCCAAGCCACATCCCTACAAGGAAGCCTGCATTAAAAAAAGAAAAAGGGAGGAAGAAACCATGCTTTGAGCTCAGACATTGCACACTTCACTAACTGCAGCTATTCTTAAAAACACTATAGTGGGCCCAATGTGACTGCAGAGGCAGGAGATCAGCAGAGCTCCACTATAGCAGCCCTGGGTGGCTGTGGAGGGGACACCATGGTAGCTGCTCTCCTGAGAGGACAAGGGAGAAGGCTTGCTTCCATAACCACAGCCATGTAAAAGAATTTGGGATGAACTATGGTCCCTCAAAGCTGATTTCAAAACACCTGCTGTTGTGTAGCATGAGGATAGCAGCAGTGCTGCAGGGGCTGGACACAAGTAATGCAGGAGTTAACTGAGAGCAGTGGGATAAGAGTTCCAGAAGAATGTCGATAATATTTGCATACACCTGATGATATGAACAGGAACTGTGACTCAGTCTTCACCTAGGGACCAAAGATGATGCAAAGATGCATTAAAAGCTTCTCACACTTCGTTCACTGCATCAGGACAGTGCACAGTGTGCCCAAGGGAAACAAAGCACTGTGTGGGGCTCTCCGGGAGGTATTAGGAAATTTGGAAGCCACGTTGTGTATCCCATTAGGTTGCAGAGCACTGTGCAGAGGCCTTTGGTACCTAATGCCGGCTATGGGGATGCAGCTCCTCTTTCCAGGTGGTGGCACAAGACACTCCACACCTCTGGGAGAGCGCCCAGATATCCCAAGGGCTCCCCGACGTGAAGCCACAGGTCAGACACAGCTAAACAATGAAGGGTTTTACAGTTTTCCCTGCTCAAGAGCTGCTGGGGCAGCCGCACACCACAGCCGTACAGCCCGTCCAGCTCCCGGAGGGACACGCTGAGTGGCCACAGCCAGCAGCAGCGGGGCCACCCAGCTGTGGCACACGGCCTGGGCACGCCGTGGCCCGGGGGAGCATACGGCACAAGCCCATTGCGTAGCCTGATGTTCGATTAGACTTGACAGGTCCCACCGAGGTCTGCAGACGGAGGACGAGCCCGGGGCCCCCAGGCTGGCGACAGCTCCTCGGCTGTGCTCGGCCCCAGCGCGGCCGGGGCACGCGGGATCGAGCATTTGGATCATCTCATAGCAGCTGGCAGGGAGCCATCGGCGTGAGCATCATCCCGGCTGGCTGCCGGAGCACGGCGCTGCCTCCCAGTGCACTTTTACCCTCGGAGTGTGGCGGGGGGAAGGGTGACGCACACGCAGGGACATTCTTCACTTGTCACCCCCAGCCTCAAGCTATTTCTTTCTTTGCAATCACCTAAGGGTGAGGAGGAGTTGAAAAACATCACACTGACAGTGCTGTCGGGGCTGCGGATACAGGGCCTTCCGCTCCACGCCAAGCAAACCTTCTGGAATGGTTTGGACGCGATAGGTAAACAGTGTTGGGCTTGCTCAGCAGGGAGACATTTGTATTTAGATGTTATAGATAAGTGGTGCATATTTGAGACATCTGAAAGTTATTATTCCAGGCAGTTTCTAAACAGAGAATCGCAGTTGCATAGCCCCTTAACTCTGAGCTGACAGGCAGGATAATGATTTAAATTATTGTTAAACATAGGCTCTGTTTTAAGTGGATGGAATTCAACAACATGGTAGGTTTAGGGGAGTGGGGGTGTATTACAAAACACGACATTTCCAATTTCTGGAGCACTGATCCACGGGAGCTTCTCTGCCAACACCAAGCATCGCTATTCACGCTATGCAAATGGCAGCTGTAGAGATCCTCAAATGGCAACATCATTCAGCTGCCTCCTGGCTCATTACCACTCCCTCTAATTGCAACAACTTCGATTAAGGGAAATGCCTTTATGGAAGCAAAACATAGCATTTTTCAGACTGTAAAACAGAGTTCAGGAGTGAATCATAAGTATTTTTTTAATAATACTTTTGATTTATAAGTGATTTATGCTTCCTGGAGTTCAGTAGGGTTATGTTTATTGTGTTATCACTCTGTTTTTAGCTGAGAGTATACTGATTTGTTCTCCATTATAAGGCATTTGAAGGTCAACTATTAAGTTGTACTAAATCAGTATCCTACAGTTGTCTCATTTGTGAAGTTTGTTTTCCAGTGTTTTCAGGTGGGGCTGGTTGGCTCCCCCAGGTCCCCTCCATGCTCAGCTACCACCATCACAGAAAGCTTTTGGTCCCCACCATAAGTTGCTTTCTGACATGCCAAAGGTTAAGTGTGACAGCAAACACTGGCTCCACACTGCAGCCTTTACACAGGCAAAGCTCCAGCAAAAACAAGCCCATCTCTCATGGGGAAAAGAGAAAGGGAAGGAGAAATTAATTTCTTGCTTATTCAGCATCTTATTGTCTCTGTGTCACCAGTGAGCTCCCAGGCTGCATCTCCAACCTACAGCACCTCATTTCCCAGATGGGTAATTCACAATAATGCAGACAAGAGGGTCCCATCTCTGCTCCTAGCACGAAGATGCAATTTGGCCTAAAACAAAAACAATCCCACCTTGCCACTTAAGGGAAATTACATGGTTGATTAATAATGGATGAGCCTCACAAAGACCACCCATTCTGCTCAGTGTGCCAGCATCTTATCCTAACTTCTCACCAATAAAGCCTAGAATTGTTTGGAAACTTCAGGGGAAATTGAGTTCACTCACCTAAGCTTTAATAACCATTGTGTCCAGCAGGGCAGCAGCAGCCCAGCGTGGCCTTTGCCATGTGCAACACAATATAAAATTGAATCATGAAATCATAACTCAGAGCTCTGCCAGACACACACTCACAAGGCACACGAGTCAAATCAAGATGAGGCACTTCTGTCAGACCAGCAGCTTGGCCTGCCCACTTTGGCATGTGAGGAGTCCAACAACACAGAGGAGCTGAAACCCACAGTCCCCTGTCTGGGAAGAAAAGCAGTATCTCCATCCCAAAAAATGAATGCACTTGTGTTATATGTCTCAGGAAAATGAGAAATCTGAGCCAGAATCAGGAGCTGAGTCCTTTACCACTAAAACTAAGGACGGGTTTTTGTCCCTGCTAACCACTAGTTACTGATCTGATGAACTCACACCAGTGTGTAAAGGCTTTCTCCTGCAGGCAGTGCTTGGTTGCTTTTCCCGCACAATTAAATCCTAATAAATATCCTTCCCTCACAAAATAGTGGACTGATCTCTCTCTGGGCATTGTTTTTCTGTTTTCATGTAAAAAAAAAATTATAGAACTTGGTAGGAAACAAACAAGCAAGCAAAAACCCCAAGTGGGTGTTAAAGCTACCAGTGCCCTATTCGAAGAACCCAAGAGGAACACAAAAGGAAACTGCAACCATCAATAGAACATATGGAAATGCTTCCTTAGTCCTCAAGCTGGACATTGAATTTGTGCAGTACAAACCCCACAGGGCCAGCTCAGGGGTCTCCCCTGCTCCTTCCTGCAGCCCTTCCAGCTCCTGCTCAGCTGACAGCACAGCCTTCAGAACAAGGAGAGGTACAAAGGCGAGTGGAAGCAGGATTTCCTCCTGCCAGAGGCTCTGTAGAAGGAAAGGGAAGCTTCCACGTGCCTCCAAACGCCTCCTGGCCACAGCCAGCCCAACGAAACAAACTGACAGCACCCCACCCCTTCAATGGGCAGTCCAAGCAGTCCTGGCCTCTATACGCAAAATTTGAGAGACAAAGATGTATTGGAGACAATAAATTAATGATAAGGGCCCCAAAGAGAGTATTTCCTACTTATTTTTCACTCTGATATACTTCTAATAACTTCAGATAAGCTACTCATCTAAATAGCTGAACCCAAAGGATTCCAAACCCATCTACGTGAAACATCTCAGGGCAGTCTGCTTTGGCAGAGGATCTAAGAACAGTAGTGCTTAGATGGGATAGTTCTACAAACTCATTACCTAACTCTCATTTCCTGGTACACTCTGATAAAGCCACTGTGCCCCATCCCTACCTGTGAACCACAACTTTTGAGTTTCCAGAGTAGCAAATCCTCATAGGTTCTGTCGTCATCCTTATGCTGTAGAACCAGCATGGACTCAACTCCCTAATGATGGGAAGCTGCAGCACTAAAACTTCTGTGGGATATTCTCTGGTGTCACCTTTGCCACCTGGGGTGTCAAATGCCAGAACAACAGACACGTCTGCAGTCAAAATTACTGCAGCCTCCACTGCTCTGCTCCACCTCGGTGAGAAAAAGGATATTAAATATGGAGACAGGGTTGCAATCAGCCTTTCTGAAGAAATAATAACCTGGGAAATTCTGACTCATGCTGATTTGTGATCAAGGACTGTGACTGAGATACCAAAAAAAGGAATTGAATCAGATTTTCATGGCTGTGTCAGAATGAATTAATTCTCATCATATAAATGGAAAAGATTTAACATCACAGAAGCATTTTGAGAATGACAGGAGGATATGGAGGCTGTGGTAAAGAAGAAAACATGATTATTGTTCTGCAAAGACTGACAGTGAGAAAAGATAAAAAAGAAATAAATATACCATAAAATAATAGCTTGGTCAGAGAGTTGCCAACAGGAACATCCTGGGGAGGGGATGCAGTTGCAAACATCTGGCACTGCTGGCTGCAAAAACACCCCAGACAATGCTTATGACAGAATAACCAGCAGTGATACACCTCCAGGAGAGATGGCAAAGTTATCTTTAAGTCTACCCAGACAGTCTGAGAATCTCCTTGCAGTCACTGCTGGTTTTCACCCTTCAGCTAAAGATATAAGAGGTGGCTGCCTGGCCTTCTCCAGTGGTCACCATTCACTCCACGTCTGTCTCAGAGAGGGGTTAAGATTATTTTTTTTCTCCCTTACGTGGTTGTCAGCAAAACTTCTACAGTAAATCAGATGTCAGCTGATCTCACTCTGAATCTAGCTAAACCAGAGTCAGGCTATTTCAATCCTAAATGCTTCCCCATATCAACTATTCAGGTTAGCATAGCTAGTTCTTTTTAAAGTCACATTTGCTATTAATTTGAATTAATTTTCTAGGTTGCCCATTGTAACTAAGCCCTCTGCTGGAAAAATTATTGCATTCAGTACATATTTTAGAGATGGTTGCTTGGGTTTTTTTCTCAGCCAAACAAGCTAGAGATGTTGGTAAGTGGAAGATCAGACTCTAAAGTCCAACTCTATAGAGGGGAGTTTATCTGGCAGCAAATTCCACAGACACAGATGGAGGAGTGTGAAATCCCCACTGCAAAGCACAAACAAAGGAGTATCTCTCATCCCTCCTCACACAGACTGCTCACCTTCATCCCTCTGATAGTTCTGTCAATACTTATTATTAGCAAAAAAACTTCTATAATAAATTAATTATATGATAAAAAGAACCCCTGTATGAAGAGCAACAGATGTTACCAAGAGCAGAACTAAGAGCCATCAGTCTAATTCAGGATGTAAGGAACAAATCTGACTCTGATTCTTTGCCCAGTGTTGTTTTCTCCTGTATCTTCATGATCCCTGTGATAGAGAGACTGTCAGTAGCATGTGCTTGACCTGATAAAAGAGCTCATTTATCTTCAAGGAACATTCATGGTGACCCATACAAAATAATTCAAACACACCTAACACCCTGTGCTGTCTAGATAAAGAGGGGAAAAAGAAAAAAAAAAGAAGATGAAGCCAAAGCCTTTAGGTTATGAATTGCCAACACAAAGACAAAATGAGCCACTGGTGGCAGTGAAGAAACCAGGCAAGGCAAGGGTGGTATCTTGGTCACTGGGTTTCCTTGCCTTCCTCATCAGTATAAGCTGATCTCTCTTTGCCAAACCTGTCCTTCCACTGCTTTCAGACAGCAGTTCACCCTTTTTCTGTGTTTTCACCTTCCTGCTCCCCTACCTCAGGCATCTGGACCCCTTCTTAGACCTTCCTGCACAGAAACTAGACACGTTTTCTAAGAAAACCACACTGCCTGGAGGCAACATTTCTACTCCCCCTCCAACTTCAACAGTGCATTCAGCCCCTCCTGCTCATGTTCTTCTCTCTCTTCCTCCTCCTCCTCCTAAAAGAGTCTTTGCTGCCCAGAAAAACCATTAAGCACAGAGGCTAATCCCTGCATAACCATTGATTACTGATTAACCACAGACTACAGGTTTTGACCTAGCAAGCCCTGCACAGAACCCAGTAACAAGCAGATGGCAAAGAAAAGGATCCAGCAAAGCACTTAAGCACATGGCTATCTTTAGGAATGTGAATTAACATACTTATTCAAGCATATACCTGATTTCTGGCATACCATATAACTATATATGCATGGAGGTGGGTAGGGAATTCACCATCCTGTTGAATTTGGGCCCTGCAGCTTATGCAGTATTCTTTCATGAGCAACTGAGAATGGGTTCAAATTGCCCAGCTGGAAATTACACACCTTTAAAAAAGTAGCATTTTATTTCCCATTGAATTTTCCCTCCACCAGCTTTCCTCCCTCAGCCTGCCAACACAAAGCACCCTCTGCCTCACCATCAGATTGTTACTTTGACGTTTCACATCTTATGGGGTTTTTGTGGAGTGTTGATCTTTTAGGTATCACATCAAAGCTGAAGCACTAGAATTTATCATAAAAATAGTCATAATAGTTAGTATGGCTCAAAACCAAATTATTTATGTATTTCTCTAGAGTGCCCAATCAGGCTGAGCTGAAACTGTCAGTCCCTGCAGCTCCACGATGAAATTCTCCTTAGTTCAGTTTCCTTTCCAACTATCTCTAGCTCTGATCTTCCATGATGAGGTCAGTTCCCTTCCACCTGACCAAGGGGGGCTATAGACAAGATCTGTAGGCTCTCCCGTGTCAGGAATGAAGCAATAAAAATGCATTTTGAGAAATGCAGGCAGCACCAAGGCTCACCTCTGACATGAGCATACAAATTCCAGTGTATGGAAACACTGAATCAGATCTATCTAGAACAAACGGGGCTACAAACAGGGGCAGAAGCCCAAAGGCCCAGTGTTTTTGTCAAAAAGATGCTTTCACACAAGCCATGCTGGGATAAGAGAGTGGATTGCTGATGTCTGGGAAGGGCTCTGGAGAGTGATGGCTGCTGCCTACAAACACCAGAGAGAGCAACGAAAATCAGCCAGGGAAACACCGCTGCAGAATGAGGAGGAAATGCAAATGCCTGCAGAAACATATTGAACAAATTGTCACCAGTCTCCTGGTTCAGGTGAACACCTGTGGGACTCAGAGGTGCTGGGGGGTCCTCTAGCCTTGGACAGGCAGACAAAGAGGGACCACTCTGCGTTAAAGATTTTAGAGGCTTCAGATCTTTCCTTGCAAGTGATGCAGTATTTATTGGCACAGCACCAGCACGGGAATAGGATTATTGGATTTGAAAGGCTTTTTCCCTGGAGTGGTCTTTATCCTCTTAAAAAGATAGAGCAATTAAACTTTTTTTTTTTTTCCTGAAGAGAATTAATCGTCTGTGAACAGTCACACTGGTAGCCAGATGCATCACAAGAGGTTTTTCATCTTCTTAAACACACCATCTATAGTCAGTGGCCAGCAATCTGCTTTATCATTCTAGCTACAGACCAAAAATTTACCTATCCCAAATAATTTTGATTTCAAAATCTAATATGAGCAGACGGAATGGAACTTTAAAAAAATATTTTGTAAAGGCCTTTAACATCAAAACAATGCTGATGTCTGAGAATTAAAACTTGTGACTGGACATACTGTTCTAGCCAATAGACATGGAATGCTTTGTATAAATTTCACAAAGTTCTGCCAACACTACCCTGCTATAATTTCCAAGAAAACAGAGGAAGCACTTACCTAGTGCCTGTCAGTACAAGGAATGATATTTTCACCAAAAGCCGCAACACAGGGGAAACTTTTAAAAACTATTGTCAGAAGAACATATAATGAAAATGCAATTAAGAGAGCATCATAGAAGAATGCAAGATTGAGATTTTCCTAAATGTCTGAATAGGAGAGAGGAGTTCAGGCTCTGACAGCACAGCACCTTGCAGGATCAGCTGCATCACAAGCAGAGCTGATGTAACATCTGCATCAAAACTGGGAGCGGATTCAATACAAGAAGAAAACTTTTAGAACAGAAGTAGTAGTTCAGCATGACTAAAGATGATCTAGTGAATGGCATCCCTGCCCTTGCCAGTGGATTGGAACTAGGTGATCTTTGAGGTCTCTTCAAACCCAAACCATTCTGTGATTCTATGATTCTGTGAAGGAGAAGTTTTGGCTTGAATCAGCACAGTCAAAATGTTTTCTTTCCTTCAGCATAAGCCAGACAAGGTCTGGAGAAGCTTCTGCTGCTCAATGTTTGGCCAAAAAGAAGGGATGAGTGAGCAAAAACCCAGGGCTAGACTCTGCTCACAGTGTAAAACTAGAGTGATTCCACAGTACCTGCCAGTTTAGGTTGGCAAAACTGAGAGCAGTTGGGCTGTAGGTAAGGATTTCTATACTGAGCCCAACAACAACAATTCTGCTTATGCAGCTTGGGGGGAAAAAAATAAAGGAGACTTGGACTACAGAGCAATTGCATTTTTAGCTCTGTCGCTGATAGAAACAGAGCTAAAAAACCCAATAGATAGAAATGGATAGAAAACCCAATTTTATTTTATTAAAGGTGTCAAACTTTTTTAATAACCCAGACACCTACAGGGATAACAAATTCACATCCTCTGTATGGTAAATTGCATATTCAGCAGCTGTGAGGCCAATTAGACACTGAAATGACAAAGTGCTATCTCAGGCCAGCAGAGACTTTCTGCACAGAGACAGTGTTTAGTTTTATCATACAAGCAGTGTTTAGCTGTCATCTGTCATACAGGCTTAGGGGAAAGGGCCTCCACAGCTGGAACAGCTGCAATAGCTGGAATTGCAAGATTAGCACAACAAATTGTTATACTTTTACCAGATCACTCAATTCACATACAAAACTTACCCCCAGCTCCAAATGCACTCTTTTTGTCAAGCTGTAGCTTTATGAATGAAGAGGAATTAGCTTTCAGCATTACAGTCCAAGGTTTGAACAGTTTAAACTATTTGGCTGAATATTTTTTAGGAAGGTATTAAGAAAGCTGCAAAGATTAATTTCCTCTCCCGACATATTCTCTCTCCCTTTTTTTTAAAGACACCTATTACTTACAGATTTTTTCAAAAGGAGCTATATTAGACAAACTAAGGAAAATGTAATTATATGTGGCATTAAGTATCAGTTAATAGAGTGCATTAAAAAAAAAAAAGCAGCATAGATATCCTAATGGTTTAAATCAAAAAGCTGAAATCTTTGCTAACCTAAGGAATTCTGTGAAATGTCTCAAAAGAATACACTGCTCCATTCGTGATGGATTATTATTCTCTAAGACTCTGTCCATGCTAGAAATGTAACTAACTATAGCTGTGTAATAAATTCAGTATACATTCAATTATTCAAGTAGTTCATACCTTTATTAGAAGAAAGTAAAAAGCCTTTTAGTTGGAACCACTGTTTCCAGACTCTACTTTCCACACTTCCAATATTTAGCAAAGGCAAGATAAACTTAGTGTAAACCAGCAACATTTATCTCCTTAGAGCAACAGACAAATCAATCATCACAACAGATATTTAATGTGAAGACTCCACTTTTTTTTTAACTTAGGGGCCCATCTTTGCAGTGTCAGCATCTGAACTACAACATACCCATAACATAAACACCACTTACAATTGTCAGAGTTTTCATATTTCCTTGGGGTTTTATGGGTAAAGTGCCCCTTCTTGCCTGTGTTAGGAACAATATTTCAGCTTACCAGAACTAAAGAAACTTTATAGCACAAAATGTATTTTTCCACTGGTCGTTCTGTCCTGTAGCAGCCTCCATTTTTTCTCAGTCTGGGCAATAAAAGCCAGACCAATCCCTTTTTATATTTATTCCTACCCAGGTACCTTTGCAGGCTCTCCTGATGCCAATGTGGACATTTTGTGGATATAAAGTGCCCATTCTGGCACATTATTAGCCAGATTTTGTCCTTTCTCTTCACCTGTGGCAATGCCTTCCCCTCCAAGAGGTCCTGCTAAGGCAAAGGTGCTTCAGGTGAAAGCAACGGGTTACCCAAAGCACAGCGGGGGAAAAAAGAGGAGTAAGGTTCAACTGTGCAACTTTGTAATTCAACCCCTCATCGAGACCCGGTGAAACCTGAAATGCTGATCCCTCAGAGACCTCATTTCAGTCAGTATCTGCCTGTCCTGAATTTCTTGGTGTTTGCCATTTGCTGCTCAGCCCAAACGCCCCGTGCTGACCGTGAGGGCAGGGCTGCTGCCGCCTCCCCCAGCCCATGGGCACAAAGTCTCCACTGCTGACAGTCAAACACAAAGAGAAAAAGGATCCCCCACTGTATTCACACGGTCAAGAGGAGCTCTGGCTTGCTTGGAAGTGCTGTGTCCAGCAGCCTCATCATCACAACCTAGACAGGCAGACCTGGAGGACAAACAGAGCCCCAAGCACTCGGAGCTGCCTGGCTCCTGGGCTAACTTCTGGGTGCCTATTGCATCTGGAAAAACACGTCCCTCCAGAGGTGCAAAGGCAAAGCAGGGATTAATTAAAATGGCAAGAGATGAGTTATTTATTAAACTGTTTTCACATTTTCAGCTGTGTGAGAGAGCTTCCTGCAGCTGCCATAGAGACAACAGCTACAGACAATAAAACTTTATGAGCAATTTAAATTCTCTCTCCCCTTAGGAGATGGGGAAAAACAAGGACAACTGACTGTTTGCAGGTCTTGTGGATCTCGCCTTCATTAAGAAGGACTCTGTTTAAGCACTTATTATGCTTTTCCATCAGATAGTCACAGGCTTCCACAAAAAGGATTAATTGTTTATAGCTTCCACTTTCAACAATACTCTATAAAAATACACTGCAGTCATATCTGATTATCCCATTTTGTTCAGTGCGAAGCACTCCCAGCACATCAGTCTGCTTATTTGCACGTGTCAGAATAGCAACAAAATGGATTCCCGGGGGCAGTGGAAAATAAGCTTTGCACTTGGAAAATAAAATAGTAATAACTACACAGTAAAACTGCAGATGCATGCAATAAATTAGATTTATCATCAGTCTTATACCATTCTCACCTGAAATTTGCCCATAAATCTGCCTCATTTGAGGCTTATTTAATGTTGTTCTACAGGTGGCCTGGAGCTAGAGATTCAAACTACGTAAGAACTGACAGACATGAAGAAAGAACATTTCTTTCTTTCCCTACAAAATGTGTGACTTCCTTGTCAAAGATAGACCAGCTTGAGGCATAAGATGGGTACATTTACATCCAGGATCAGTTCACATTTTAGCTTTGATACTTTGCTAACATAAAACAATAAGAAGCTCAGAAGAGCCGGTGAAAGAAGAGATTTCTCAAATATCTAATATAATATACAGAACTCCCATTTAATTCTACTAGGATCTGTACATATATTTATGACTGAAATATATACTTATCGTGCTTCTACTTTGGGTAAATCTAATATATGCACATTTAACACACATGCATTTAAAACTTTCCAATTTTGCAAGGTCTTACTAGTTTTTCACATATTTTGTATTTCCAAGATGTGGTTTCAGCAGGTGCCTCTCAGTGTGCCAATCTAAATAAAATTATCCTTGATTTTCAAAGTCTGTGCTGGTAAAAGACCAAGAATACTCTGAAATACTGCATGAATGAAAATACTGATGGATGGGAGAAGAGTGTGAACAGAGTAAAAAACAGTAAAGGGGTGTGATTGCTGATCACAATAGCAAAGAATGGGACCAAAGAAAATGAGCAAACTGTACCTGACATTACCCCACTGGAAACACAGGATGAGTAGTGAGGTATGCTGCGTTCACAATTGTTTTGCAGCCCCATTTTTCTGTACTTTTAGAGCACCTGCATTGTGTTTTGAAAGAAAAGAAAAGATCTGGTGGTAGGACCAGATGATATTCACAGGGCCTTTCCCACCTTAACCACTCTGCAATGCCAGCTGCAATGCCACTGCCCAGAAAATGGGGTGATTTTCAAAAACAAGAAAAATGTTGTGATTTTCAAAAAGGCACCACATAGAAGAGGCAAGCCTGTAATCCCACACCAAAGGTAAAGGAAAATGCTGAGGACAGTCATGCTGTACTGCACACATGGCTGGGGGAAGTTGCTGACCTTGCTGTCCTGCAGTGAATCCATAGGAAGTGCATATGCCAGGCTGAAAGAAGCAGGTTAGTATGAGAAAACACCACTTGGTTCCCATGCACTGCCATCCCTCCTCCTCAGCTCTGAAGACTCTAGAACTTAAACAGCTGGGCCTTTCCTTTTCTTTTTTTGATGCTTTATTATAGCAGCAAGGCAACAGATTGCTTATATTCCATTTTTCTCGGACTCTTTTTTAAAAGTGTGAATGAGCATGTGTGTATGTTGAAGTGATAACATAAGGACAAGCCACATTTTTAGTAAATATTACTTCAAATTACCCTGGAATGTAAAAGTGCACTTGTGCAAAACTAGCTGCCCAAAAAGGAAAGCAGAGTTGTAAACCATCCTGCCTGCAAGCTGAGCGTGTCGGCAGGGGAGTCACTGTATAAGGACATGTTTACAGGTCATGTAAGCCTGCACCTACACTGGAACTCATGCCCTAGAACACAGAACATGCATGCACTCCACTGCCACAGACTCCTCTGTGAGGGCCCTTACACTGTGGCAGAAAACCAACTGAGACCCTGTGGTCAGAGGAGACCAGGTGAATTTAAGCCTTTTCATCTCTAGAATGTGGGTAGAGGAGAGCAAGGAGCAGCCTCTCACCTGTGACTGAGTGTCAGCACTGTGAACCTCATCGCTGCAGCCGCCTCAAGGTGGATTTAAGCCTTTAAGTCCCTCCTTTTGACTCACTCCAGAGTGACAGGCAAACCACGGTCCCAGCTCAGTTCCAACTCCCCTCGGCTGTGGTGCAGTGGACTGTGCAAGCCTTTTACACCTGGTTCATTTCCAAATCCAGCTGGCAGAGAAGCTGCTCAAAGGGCTCTCTCTGCCTTTGAACACACAGCAAGGACAGTCAGACCCAGGAACACCTGTGACAGCCACATACACCTGTGCAGTAACAGCAGTACTGACACGTGGGTAATTGGCAGTAAGGCTTATGCTGTGGGTAAAGCCATAAGCAGAAGGAATTGAAAACTTAAAGTACAGACCAGCTGGATTTCAGTGATGCCAGAATGTTGTGCAATGCCTGTGCTGCAGGCAGAGAGAGAGGCAGAACTGAGCTGGGCAACAAGGCTGATGGCAGATGACACCTTTTGCTCTGGCAACTCATTTAACTCTCACAGACCCTTCATTCAAGTCTTTATTCTATCTGTAAGACAGGAACATTGTCACTAGACTTAGTCAGTATGCTGTTTTACTGAGTTCCTTATTTGGGCTGGAACTGATTTGCCAGCATAATGAAGATAAGTAAAATAAAAATGTACAGTTTTGGATGTTTTCACTTCTGGAAACATAAATGAACACTGTCCATTTCCCTGCAGAGCTGGGGTCTTGCAGTGACACAAGACTTACTGCTGCAGGTCTTTCCTTTGTCAAGTCTCATTTTGGAAGTGAAGGTACATTACTGGGAGTGGGGAGGGAGTAATTCTGCAATAAACAGAAAGACACCAGAAATGGTAACGTTTTTGGTCAGATTCTTCCACATAAAAGCAAATATACACTGTGCAGAGGTTCAGTTTGACCCTGCAACCCTACAAGCATTGAGAAAATAGTAATACTTAAGAACAAGGAACATGTTTGGGGTTGGAGGGCAATAAATCACTGAGCTGGAATCTGAAATGCTAGGCTGTTCTGTTCAACAGGCCACTGCAGCATCCCCAGCCTCCATCACATGCCCTGCATGCCATACCAGACTGAATTCAACCATATGTTTGTAGCTAAGCTATGAAATTCATTTGTCAAGTCCCGGGAGTTTTTGGCAAGTTGTCCTGTGCTATATGTGTGGTCTGCTACACCGGAGAAGGCATGCAGAGCATAGTAACACGTATGTCTGTAGGATCCAGGGGCAGCACAGCTGATGATTTCCCTTCTCTGACTTTTAGTGCTGTTTAATAATGAATGGAGATGCAGAGGACCCGGGTGGAAGCCGTTTCAGCACAGTTACAGGCTTACAGCCTGCTGAAGGCTGCTGGAACAAGCTATAAATACGTATCTGAGCTCCACGCCAACTGTGTAAACTCAGAAGCTGCTTGCTTCATTCAGGGACCTCATACCCACCAAAGAGTCAGGAGCCTCTTGGACTAGAGGTAAGGCAGTGGCTGGCAGAAGTCACATTTTCCTTGTGGAGGGGGATGTGGAGGATGCTAGGACAATGCAGGGGCGGATGACGGATAGGAAATGATTTCTCGGGTGTTTTGAAAGGAAACACATAATCCAGAGTTATGGACCCTCATTAATCAGGCAGAGGAGTCCTGAGGTGCCAAATCTCACAAGAACAGCCATAGGACTTGGAGTCATTTGTAAGCTCTTCCTAACTGAACCCCTGGCATGACATTTGCCCAAATTCTCCATCCCAATTCAAATATCACCACCTTGGCCTATGAACAGCTGCCTAATGGCTCTAATTCAAGCTGATTCACAACAAAAGATAAATCTTTCTGCACCTAAAAAAAGAAAAAGCTGCTGAGAAATTCTTCAATTCCTCTGCCTTGTGCAATCTTGGGCCAGGACTTTTTTCAACAAGGTCAGTCTCATTCCTTCATCTCCTGAACATACATCCCTCTTCCTTGCTGTGTTGATTGCTATGGGTAGTCCTGCCACTATATTTTTTAATACAGCACAAAATGCAGAAAGGAGGGAGAACTGTCAGAAGAGTTGTTTAAATGAAGTTTTTGATATACAGCATGAAGCTGTCATGTTAACAGAGATTAACAGGCTGGATGGCAGGAAAAAGCCAGGATCTCTCTCAGCCTCAGATCGTCTCATCTTCAGAAGGAACTTCAGCTCCTGAAGGTCAGCAGGTAACCATCAAACCTTTTCCATGGTGAAAAGAAGACCCATGAATCTTACTGTTACATGGAGAAGTGCTGGAATTTTCCTGCCACTGACAATGCAAAGCCAAGTCTAAAGCTCTGTGCTGACACTCCTGATTCCCCAGCAACCTTGCTGCCCTTCAATCCTTGGAGAATCTTTTCAGTTCATCTATGATGTATAAACTCAAATAGCCCAAACCTTGACAGCATGCACATCTGGGACTATGACTGAGTCCTCATGAAGGGCAAACTATCTTCATTTCACCTGAGGATGGCAGAAGACACAGGCACTCAGCACTCATCCTACAACCCCAACTGTATACCCAACCTTCAGTCTCCAGAGGACAAATCAAACTCCTCTGTGAAAGCAAAATCCTGGAAAAACCAGCCACAGATTCTCTCCAGTAATTTGGAAGATAGCCATGTTTCAAATCTATCCATTAAACCTGACAGAAAAATCGTAACAGTGCCATCCAGGAAGGATTTAACCACGACAAGCAAAATGCTCTTTACTGCTTTGGCACAGGGAAAGCAGAAGATGAGATAAAAACAAAGGTGTGTGACATTCTCCAGGCTATTCTCTGATAGAGCTACACCTCTGAGCAGAAATCCATTTACTTAGAGATGCTTTCTACTGCTCTACTGTAGCAGCTGTTTCCCACCTTCCACTGATGTTATATTTATGTGCTAAGTTCCAAACACCCACTGATCCAGGCTGAGGTGCTGAGATGCTCTGGGGAGGAGGAACAGCGGTTTCCCTGTGCTTGTCCCAGCACAGCAAGGGGACAGGCAGTGTCAGCCTGGCCCTTTGCCAGGGACAGCTCAGCATCACCCAGGTACTGGTCCAAGCCAGTTTGGACCCAGGTACTCACCTAAGAGCTGCACTCCACGGGTGAGCCCATAGACATCGATCAAGGCCCAGAGGGGCTCTGCCGTCCTCACGCCGCTGAAGAAGAGCATCGCCGCAGAGTCGTTCACCCGGTAGAAAACCCGTCCCTTCTTGTCCACCCAGAAGGCTATGATGTTTCCTTCGTTTGCAAACTCTTCTGGCAGAGCCTTGGCCCAAAACCCACTTTGGGAAACCAAGTCAGGGCACGCATACTTTGGCAGAGTGTCAGGGTTAATCCTCGATGGGTCCTTGGAAGTAAAGCCAAGTCGAAGAGCCCCACTCCAGCAACACTGCTTTTTAGTGATCTGCAAAGACAACAGCAGCAATAACAGCATTGGGCACTTGAACATCAGCTTACACACTACAGGCTTTATGCATCAACACTGGTGGCCAGTGTGCAGACAACCCCACCAGATCCAGGAAACATTTTACCCACCAAACACTGCTGTAGCTTTTTCAGTTGCACACAGCAATACTGCTGCACACTTAGGATACGATGCCCAAAATTAAAACCAAATAAATCAAATTAAATCTATGTGGATAGGTGAAATGCAATTACAGCTGCATGATGATTCATTTCTATTTCTAGGGTAATTCCTTTTGGCCTAAGAATAATCCTCTCACAAAATGTGCCATAAATGGCCACATGACATTTTTCTCAGCACCTTCAGCAGCAACATTCTTCCCACATAGTGCTCAGATGATGGGGTGTCTCATGACCTGAGGGAAAAGCAGACTCCAGAATCACAGTTACCACCACAGGGTTTTCTGGGTTTCCCAGGCGAGTAAAAGACAGTCTTTCCATTGTTTAACTTGTCATATTGGATGACATACTGAAATCACAGCCTTCCAGCAGAGCACTTGTGTGTGGGAAAGCACAACATAGACTATTTAACTTTGTTAAATACACAACTGTGAAGCAATAATAGATGTTCTCTTATGATTGGGGAAAACCTACTTATTTCAGCTGTGAATGGTGTTTTGCAAAATATGTTGTGCATAACTACATCCCAACCTGTCGGTATGCAATTACTCAGGGTGTCTGGGGTCAGGAACATCTGCTGTGGTTTTTGGAATGGTTCCTTTGTCATACCCATCCTTCTGCACCTGACAGACAGAAGGCCAAAGGATCACAGATACCTCCAGAGTCATCAGCTTCTACTCACAAGAACTGAACCCTGGCCAGTGGGATCTGTGGGGAACAGGCAGCAGGTCCTAAACACTTGCAGCACATTGAAAACACTACCCAGTTATAAGGTCTCTTTTTTTCCCATGGAAGCAGGAAGTCTTCCAGAGTTAGTATAGTCCCCAGAAATTGTCCTTGGTGAAGATTTTCCTCTCATTCTATTGTTTGAGTATGAATCTGCTGGGAATTGTTCCTCTCTAAGGGATTCAGCCTGTCAGCATCCAGACCATGAAATGAAAGCCCTAAGGAAGCTGGATCCAACCTTGATGTGGGGCCGAGTTTCTGCATGCCAGTCGACACGTGATTGCTGTATCTGTTCACACACTGAATCTGCAGCAAACACAAGAGCACTTGAGATAGTCTTCTTCCATCAATGCCTTGGCAGCCTCAAGCAATCCCACTTTTGGCCACAGGACAAGAGCAGAAATGTGGACAGGTACCACCTACCAGATGTCACATAAAACTCACTGCCTTCCTGTAATTTCATGCTCTGCCAAAGCACTTATGGCTCAGATGAACGGCAATGACTGAGGCTGAACTGTCCAGGACTGCAGGAATTTGTTCTCAAAAGCCTGGCAGCAGCCCCTTGTGTCCCAGCTTGGAAGCATAGAATTTTCACCAAGGGATGCTACAAGACATTTTCTTTGGACTTCTGAATTCTCTGCTAATCACATTTGTAAATACTGCGCGTCTCTTTTACGTATTCCTCTCTAAGGCAAATCTGGAACATGTGCCCTTGGGGTCACAATAATCTCACAACAAAAACATTGTTCAAAGCCTAGAGATTTCTGCTTTATAATTAAAGTAGCAGATAAAATAAAACTCAGAGCTCAGAAAGAAGTTATCAACAGACAATTTTTCAGTTAAGGGAGTGCTGCTCTTTATCCCTACTCAGTCTATCCAGGTACCTAAACTGTTTACATGGAACACTTCAGCACTGACCTCAGTCCCAGGAACCATGGGAAGCTCCTGCTTGCAGGGTGGACACTGGGATGACACTAAAAAGGACTGAAGCAGATTTGCTATTTTATATACCTGACCAGGCTGGGATGGCATCATGCATGTCCCCAGTAGAAGTGGGGTTAACAGGGTGTGCACGTGACAAAACAGGGAAACATAATGCACACACTCCAAGAAGAAGCCTAGGTTATTTTTTACAGCAAATTTACAGCAAGCCCTAAAAGCTTTTGGGTCTAAGATAAATATGGCCTCATTGTCATTTGTACAATTCAGTCTCTTGCCAATACTTCACAGCAATCACAGGCGGCATGAAGTAAATATTCATATGGTAATTGAGGCTGCACATGTTCCATGTATTAATCAGCACCTATAAACAGTTCTCAATACAGTCTGACCACAGGCAAACTAATATCCAAATTAAAATCAAGTATAAAGCCTGCCAAGAATTAGACACAGCTGGACAAAGGGTTCACAGTTTTGCTAAAAAAGGCAATGGTTAATGATGGACCAAATTCTCTTTTCAGCAGCCACTGCTAGCAGAAAAACTTGGGAGGTCCACCGGGTACCAGAAGGGGAGGAAAAGACAGAATCAACATCCAAACTGCTAAACCATTGCTGCTTTCACAGATTCAGGCTCCTGATCTTTACTGCCTTGTGCCATCTTTGAGAACTTCACTTCCTAGCAATGCCCTGAATTACATGGAAGAAACCATACTGGAACATTTCTGTCTGAGACTGCTTGACAGCCATATTCCCATATTCCCAGAGCTGCAAAATAATCTCAGAATAAAACCTGAGATACAATAGCTTATAAACAAAATGAAATCTCCTTACTTCTTTCCTCAGTTTTCCAGAGGGAGTTTAGACTTTATAGGACCTGAATGATTGGGTTCATGGTTAGTCTGTGGCTGGTAAGAAGGTCTGAGATGTTGTTTTCCACAGGCATGAACAATAGCGAGGCAATTACAGGATGGACTTATCACACAAAAGGATGTTTTCACATTTCATCCCTCCCTAGAGCACAAGTTCTGCTGAAGCCTGTTGATTATTCCCATGAGACCTTCCCATTGGAGTCAGCAGGAGCTCTGCTCATAAATCTCTTGTGCAGATTTGCATGCATATCCTTCACACACGTTATGCAAGCTAAAATCCCCAAATACACAAAGATAAACAAGTGTGAAGCTCCAGAGATAGCTACCTTGTTTCAGAATGAGGAAGAAATAACCCAGAACCTTTGCCTAAACCACTAAATCCACTCAAATCTTTGATGGTGTCTTCAAAAGTGAAATACTGCTTTCATCTCCTCCCAGATTATCTGTCACAGTTGCTTGTCCAAACTGCGGGCCAACATAGGAAAAAATCTCATTAGGCAATGTGAGAGATTCCTGCTGGGCTTCCAGCCTGGGATAGAAGCACTAAGAGCTCCATAGGAAGCATAAGAAACCTGTAGTGGGGATTTTCTATCTCTGGGCCTGAGCCTGAAATCACTGAAATCTCCATATATTTCCAACAGGAGGCATCTTCCTCATCCCTGGCTCCTTTGCTGGCTGTGAGCGAAGAGGCAGGGAAGGCTGACATGCTGCTGTAGGACCCAGCCCTCCTGGACCTCCAGCAAGGGGCAACAGCCAGATTGTTCAAACTGGGTATCTACATGCTGACAAACCTTCTGGAAAACTCCTTTTGTGCAAATGAAGGGTTTGCAGTCAGATCATTCACGTGTGCCATGGACTAAAGTGGCTAAAGAAGATGACCTACTCTGTGCCAGTGGAAGGCGTGAAATCAGCTGTGAACAGAGAAACACAGTGCCACAAACTAGAGGGCATAAAGATTGGAAAGTATCTGTGGATGAAGTTTCAAGGGTCCCAAGCTCCTTAAGGTGCTGGTAATCTGAAAAGTGTTTCAGTTCCTAAGGAGATAGAGGAGTTCCTTCATTAGAAAGCAGCTCCTGGTGTACAAGAAAGCATGTTGTCTTAGAGGAGCTGGATTTCCCTTGCAGCACCAGGGGTATGAACTCCATCCTCCAGGCTACCACAGATACAAAGGAAGTGGAATCAGCTTGTGCCAGTGAGAAAAATGTGATCCCTGCAATGTTCTTTCCTCTGCCCTTAACACTATCAGGTGACTGATTCAACAAAGCAGTCAGCAGACCACCAGAAAGGTCCTTTTCTTAGACAGCAGCTGTGACTGCACTGACTTCTCCTTTCATCCTTTCCACCAAACTCTTTTGTTTTTCCTGCCAGGCACATGAGCAACAGCCTTCACTTCCAGGTCCTTTTTGACCTCCTATTGCCTGGCTTTCTTTGTGAGACCAGCCCTCATTGCTGCCTTGTTTACAGGAACAAAAGTGCTTGACGTGAAATGGAACACCTTCACTGACTCCTCATCCTCCCTCAGCCTGCCCAGTAAAGCTGCTTTGCAGGATGGAAGCAAAGCCTAGAGGACACATTTTCCAGAGAGGTACCAAGGCTGCTGCCTTTCAGACTAATCAATACATCTCTCTTTTCCTGCTGTTTTCCAAGTGATCTCAGCTTAATCTGTCATACTTGTCTAACATCAATGTAAGTATTTTTGGAATGTGGATTTCCCTTTTGTTCTCAGTTTCCACAGCACTCTGTACCAATGGCATTAAGAGCTACAGTGACAAAAGCAGAAGTACCAACAAAGATTGCAGATCTCTAAAGCCAAGATTTGACTACTGTGCTTTTCAAGGAAGGGCTAAAGATCTGTTGTCAAGCACCAAGGCCCAGTACACCCCAGCATGCATTCCCAGCATCTCCCATGGCAAAAAGGGAAGGTACAATTTACTCACCTTAAGCCTGACTTGTTCATAAATAACAATGGGCCTGTTGCTGAAGGTAATGGCATTGCAGAAGCTAGCCTGGCGTTTCACTGCCTTCTGTGTAGTGTCCATGATGATCTGGGATCCCTTCGTGTGAGGATGGAAAAGCAGAGGGCTGATGGACAGAGTTCCACATTGTGGGATGGGGAGACAGTGCTTCTGCTTGTGGTGGCATCGGTGGGAGGAAGTGGAAAATGACCCTCCAATGGAATCTGAAAGCAGAATGGGGAAAAAAGGGTTTCAAATCTGCTGTGAGTAATATGGAAATTTTCAATGCAAAAAAGAAAAAGCAGAGGTACTTCAGATAGAAAGTATAAATGGAAAAATAAAGTTAGCCAAATCCTTAAACTGTAAAGCACTGAGGGGTTTTAGAGCATTGTCAGCAATAAAAGACTGCAAGGATACCAAAGACTCCTGTCTGGACAATCTGACAGTACAGAGCATGACATTGAGACTGCACCTCAACACTGAAATCACAGGCCATCTTGAGGCCACAGACGAGGAGGCAACACAAGAATTGGTTCTAAAACTGGAACAAAGCACTTTTGAAGTTGCTGTAACAAAGCTGTCACACCTAGGGAGCAATCTTCCACTTCCAGAGGACTCCTACACAAGTTGACCATTTCTCTCACACCTCCTTTGCAACAGCAAAGCAGCAAACTCCATTGATCTTTGCCTCCATGTGATTCTGGTGCCCTATGCACCCATGCCATGTGCCAGCTCAGACACACACCTTGCTAATTTATGCTCAAGCAGTAACCCACCTGGATCTCTCCACCAACTCCCATCCATACTCTTCTCTCCTGCACTGGTAAGAACCTCAGCTGAGATCCCACACGTCATGAAGGCATTGACCAGCACACCATGACTACAGTGATGGAAGGTAAGAGGGAGAAAGGCTGTGAAGGACAGAGGAGATTACATCTTTCTTCACTCAAGACTCTGCAGAAAGACTTGACGCAGGATCAGCACAGCCACGACAGCAGCTTTGTTCCTGAATGAATGGACAGGCACGTTTCTTTCCAACAGGGAGCCTGCAGCAGCTCCAGCTCAAAACAACCACTCTACTGAGCACAAGTCATCTGCTTCCTTTTCCTTGTGTGCACATACACACTACACCATATGCTTGGGAGGAAATACTGCTAGATTTGGAAATAGAGTACCAATAGAATACATGACTATTCTGTGACAGACTCAAGGACGCTACAAAAGCAAATATGACCTTAAAAATGTGCCAGTTTGTGATGCAGAGATGCATGACTAAACAGTACTCTTCAAATACACAAACTATAGAAACTAATTATCTTTATTCTTCACACAAACTAATTGCTTGCTGCTATGTCTTTCTATAGCTACTATAAAATGCTTACACCCCTAATATAACTCTTGGTTTTAATAAAAATCCCAGACACTCTTCCTTCCAGCCTTTTGGGTAGTCTTAGCTTGTAGCTACACAAAGCTGTAACAGCACACCATCAGGGTGAGTGTGATTAACTATCAGCACAACTCAAAATGCTGGCTTCTGATGAGAACATTATAATTCAACTTCAGCATCTGTCACTCTGGCATTCTCATCTCCTTGCTGGGTTTTTTTCCTCCCATTTTCAGCAACAGTGCTGTTCCTTCAGAACAGAGCAGGGAGGTCAGACAGCAGGGCTGTTACCTTTAAACACTTTCATAATTGCTTTATGGGAGAGATGAACCAACTGGGAGTTTTTTGATCTTAAAAGTGATGTGGAATATGTCAACTTCCTTCCCCTGTTTCTCACACATGGAGGAGGAGAAATAAGGTACAGAGTACCTAGAAAAAGCAGAGGTTAACCTGAGCAGGCAGGCCATGGAGGGAAACCTTTGTGGGGAACAGACTGCACAAAAGGGGAGTTTGACAGGGGAAGGTCAGGATGCAGAAGCTCACAAGCCTGGCCTTTTCCCTTTGGAAAGGTCACTGCTGACCTGGGGTGGTACACCCTGGCTTTCCCCACAGACCAGATTGCATGGTCAGAAGACAATATGAGCTGCAGCAGGCCAACAGACAGAATCTTTTCAGGATACTGCCTAAAACCTGTTTAATTAGAGACTGTCTCATGCCCCAGAGAACAGGAGGTTGAATGCCTTCCAGTATCACTAGATTTTTGCAAACTAGGTGTGTTCTCTGCTATCACCCATTTGAGACTGCTGTGTCACTCTTGTGACAAAAGCCACAAGAGCAAGATGCCTGTCTGAAAACAGCCTCTGTGCTGAAGGGCTGCAAACCCAGAGGTGCACCATGGAACCCTGTACAGCTTTCCAGATTTCATGCTGGGGGTCACAAAGAGCAGCAGCTGCTCCCTCCTTAGGTTTGACTTCATTTCTCCATTCATGCCTGGTTATGGATGCTGTTTGAACTATTTCACCCAGCACTGGGTTTGAACCCTGAACACAACCTCCCCATAATACCATAAGCCCCGCCAAGAATGCTGCAAAAATTGTAATGTACCACTTGCTCCCCTGAGCCACAAGGCCATGGACTGGATCTTCTGAAACCTTTGAGCCAAGGTGAAGGAGATGCTGACATAAACCACACCATTACACAGTTTAACCACTCTGCCTTCCATGTCTCACTCCTAAGTGTAACCTCTTTGGAGCCCTTTGGTAAAGCAGAGTATTTCCCAGGCAGCACAATCCTCCTTCCCTGTGCATTGGATGTGCCTGATCTCCTGGATCTCAAGGCTTGAACAACATCCCATATACAACACCACACACAAGGCAACACTCTGAGTTCTCAGCTTAGAAAAATGCAGCTCAAAGCCTGTTAGGAATTTTCACAAGAAGTGTTCATGCTCTGCAAACATTAGGCATAATCTTAAAGGCTTGGGATTTCTTAAATGCTGCAAGAAATGTCTGGATTTATTTTTTTTTAATACATCTTTGCCAGTTGAAAATATCTCGATAGGCACTTATGAGAATACTGTAAAAAAATCATTTCAGATTTAAAACTGACTGCAAGGTATTTAAGATAAATTTCTTACAGTATGTGAAATAAGTATCATTCAGAATTGAAAGAAACAGAAAAGAAGACTTTAAAACAGAGCCCAAAGACTGACAGCAGTAGCAAATGGAAATGACATATCCTTGTGTGCCTGGGGAGAAGGAGAGGTCTGGGGTGGGGACAGGGGCACCTGTGCTGCAGGCAGGTGACAGTGAAATGAGTGTGCAGGGCAAACACCACACTACAAATGGAGAAGAGTGTTCCACAATTGTTACATTATCAAAGGAGGCTGACAGACAGTGCTTATCTGGCAGGTGGCCTTACTGTATAAGCACTTAAAGGGAAGGATTTTGAGAAGGAAGAAAAGGAAACCATGTGTGGGTGTGGGGACAGAGACACCCACACAGTGCAGCAGAAAAGGCCTGCCCCGAAGGAGTATCCACACAGCCTTTCCAAAACTGGATAGTTAGTAGCAGCACTGGGGGGAAAAAAAAATCAGCTGAGATGAATGCTTGTAATCCTTACCATTTCTTGAGCTGGACCCAGACTTTAGAAAATTATCAGTGAAATACAGCATAACTAGTTACAGTGATCCTTTCTATTTGTTAATAAAAAGCTCAGAAGGAGAAAACATAATTAAATTGTTTTGCTAGGCTTTGCAAAAGGATTCTTAAAAGCATAAACTGAAATACAGTTTACTAAAAATAAACATTAGCTTAACACCATTGGAAACTTGAAAGGGGTTGCAAACCTTGTTTTCTCACATGCAGCCTGACCCAGGGCATGTGCACAGAAGAAAGAGAACCATAAATTAATGCAAATCTTCATTGCCTTTAAAAACATGTTTGCTGTTCCTGAGGGAGTAAGTCATAATGTATCTCCAGTCTTTATCCAGCTCTCCCTGGGCCTGCAGGATGACAATGACCCTGTCAGATTGCTGTCACCACAGTCAAGTGGCGACTCATCTTTGCACAGCAAGATGAGCAAGAAGCCAAAGCAAAGCTTTGCTCCTCTACAGGAACAGATTATAGCTTTGCAAGTGTTGGGGCATTTGATGATAGAAATGAAAAAGGTTAATTCTAGAGTGTTAAATCCAAATTAAGGAGCATCTTGGGTTAAACTTTAGTGAATTAGGGAAATATCTACCAGGTGGATCTCGGCCAGCTGCTCTGATCTAGCACTCCCATCCAAGACTCCAAAAGAAGTAAAAGCCAAAACATAACTTATTTTCATCTGTGCTATTTTAGCGGTGACAAGATGTATCAAGTGAGTAGGTTTGTGCATAGCGTAAGATTTTCCATTTAAATTGCAAACTGCGAGACAAGAGGCAGGTGCAGACAAACCACATGCATAGGAAGGGAGATAATACCAGTCCTTTTTTGTTTTTATTAACCTGAAGTGCAAAGTTGCTGAAGTTTTCTTTACAGTAAGAGATATGAAAGACAACAAGGGTGGTTTTACAGCATCTGTCAGAAGCCTCCCTCCATCCAGTATAAAACTTGGGCAGAAGCTGGAGTTGTTTGCAGGATGATGTGCAATGGATCCATCCTTCAAACTTGACAAGTGGTGAGAACGAAGTGGTTTATTTGTGAGGAGCCCTCAAAGGGAAGAAGCTGATTTTTCATTTCATAAAGAAAAATTATATTAGTGAAAGAGATGTAAAAAGTGACAATAAGGACAAAGGGCAGGAAAACAGGTGCAACAGGTGAAATTTGTAATAAATACAAGCATGGCAAAACTTCATTTGTCAGTGGCAGAAGAGGTGACTTCAAAGCTTTCAGAACAGAAAGGGGAAAGGCTGTGTCCTGAAGGTGGGATAGATGCAAGTGGGATCTATGAGACACATGATACCAGAGTATTTGAGGGCATTTAGGAGCAGGGGCTGAGACAGAGACTGGCACTTGCTCTGTCTCTCTGATCAGCTGGGACGTGCATTTGCTCTCTATCAGTCACAGTGCTGTGGCTGAGGAACAGGTACATGTCCTGCAAACGGAGACAACAACCTCTGCAGGAGTGCCAGGCAGTGTCCTGGGAGTGGGGCATTTTTAGCAACACAGCTGAACACCTCAGCTTAGGAGTCCCTGGTTACAGCATGGATGTGAGGCTTTACAAAAGCTTGCTTGAAGACAATGCTGAGGCTCTGAGTATCAGTAAGAGTCAGGAGTGTGGCAACTTTTATAAAGCTTGAAAAAAGTAGATAAAAGAGATGAGGAGTGACAGGAGAATAAGAGCTCTGCTTCAGTTATAATAAGCCTGAGTTGTTTGTAATATTCTATTTTTTAGAAAGGCAAAATACTCAGAGCAAAAGTTTAGGCTGGTCAAAGTAGATTTAAGTACTACAGATGAGAAGCGAATCCGTTAATTGACTATAGGAAGGATAAGGCTGAACTAATGTTTGTTGTTGAAATTACACAGAGAGATGAGAAGATGCCTCTGTGCAGAGCCTAAAGAAGACCCTGCTAGATGAGGGAAGGAAGGTGAGGAAGACCCTCAAAATGCAGGAGAGGCAGAAGGAGAGGACAGCAGGGCAGGACTGAGTTGGGGAAGCAAGCCCCCACACATACCATCTCCAGGAGGAGCAATCCAGCTGACGGCTCTACAAGCACTTAAAAAATACCAAGGGTGATCAGGCCCTTTTTTTTTTGTTGAAGAATAGATGATCCCAGGAAGAAAGGTGTGAATATAGTTCTATATGCTGTTGAAAAGAAATCTCTTCTCCTTATAAATGAATTTTTAAATTTCATACCTTCAGTTATGATGCTGGGTAATCATTAACCATCTCCTGGCCCCTAATTAGGCCCCTAATTCAATGTCTGCCAGTCATTCCCAAAAATTCAGTTACTGTTGTGATACACCACAGAGACCCTGGAATGGCTCCATTTCCCAAGGGTGCAGCCCATCCCTTCCAGGTCCCTCCTTGCCCTCTCCCCAGGCAAATCCCCCAAGCCCCTGCAGACCATAAGCCCCCTAAGCCCATAAGAACAGCAGAGCATAAGTAAGCAGCCATATGCTCCCGTCTGCCAGGTAAGGACAGAGGGGGTGAGCAGCCCCCCTGGAAGACACTGGGCAGGAGAATTGTCTTGGGAGCTGCACCCCCAGGCTCCAGACACGGCCATGGGAAGGAGACTGACATCCCTGCATCAGCAGCAGCCACGCCTCCCCACAGCAGCTTCCAGCAGCTCCTCTGATCCACAGGCAGAAACAACTTGCATGTACCATATTAGTATGTTTTTGACAGCAGGGAGGCACTTCTGACTTTATTCTCTTTGCATCTTGGTGATACTGCATCTTTATTGTTCTTAATGTGGCTTACTTAGGCTAACTTATTATTGTAGGTTGATGTTGTGAGTAGAAAATGAAAAGATCAAAGTAAAAAAATGGTGCTCTGGAAGCATCTAAGATTTTCTTGATTGAGAATATTTTTGCTCTGCTGTGATCAGGTCGGCTCTGTCAGCAGTCTAATGAGAAATGTAATAATATATTTGTTTTCTAACAAAAGAAAGCAAGTTAAGTCTAGTTGGTTTACACTTTAGGGATGTCTCAAAAATTCTGTTTATCCTTCTCTTGCAAATGTGCAGCTTGGTAATCTCCTTTTCTAATATCTGATGCTTCAGCTTGCCCAGGGTGAGGGCTGATGTGTCTGTGCTGCAGATGGTGGGACATAAGGAAGAAAAAAACCCAGAACTTTCCATGCTCTGTCCTGTTGATAATCCTTATCTTCTCAAAGATAAGCTAATACACTGTTGGCCATAAGATTAAAGTTATGTTTGCTTTTCTGAGTCACTGCATTATCGAACCCGCTTCTTGCCATAGCTCCTTTTCTAGAAACTGTCCAGCTGGGATAAGCCATTGAACTCTCCCACCTACTGTAACTCCAGTTACTCAATTTCTTAGTACAGATCAGAACTATGCATAGAACCTGTTACACTTTCGTTAACATTACAGAACTTCTCCTAATTTCTAATCACATAAACTAAGCCCAAGTAGCCCCTGCAGACATTCACCTTAGAGTTGTGCTGCTGAGATTAGGACCAGCAGCCCTTCATCCCTCTCTGCACAGGTCCCAGGGCACAGTACAAATACAAACCTTGCACCCCTTTTGAACCAAAGCCTCACAGTCACAAGCTGGGTGTTCCCACCGTGGTGCTGCCTGCACTGCTGCTCTTCCCCTTCCCATCCAGCAGCACTGGGCACAGCCGTGATGAGCAGCCAAGCTGCTGCCCCAGAGGCAGCCCTGTCTCACTGCACAGCCACAGGCAGCAGAGCAGCCTCTCTCTCAGAGAGTTCATGACAGTTCATACTGAAAAAAAAAAAAGTAGCGACATAAAAGCAGAGCCCAACTGCAAATATTTTACGGCCGCGTAGTATTTCCATGCACTACAAATCAATGTAAAAGATGTTTTCTTCAAGGGGCCTCATATAGGCTGTGTTTTTAAAATGCATTCCCTCTGCTAAATATAAATCAGTAAGAGTTTTTGTTCTTCCAAAAGATTAGCTAGCCTCAGTATTTTGGGATCTAATTCTGGAATACTTGTTGAGGTGCCAGCATTCTCTTCCAATTTAAATACAGTTTAATGGAAAGTCTATCCTGGGCACATTTTCCATCTGCAGTGTAATAGCTTGAAAGTCTGAATATTGAGAGTTCACCAGAAACAGAGGTAACCTATCAAGGTTAAACTTCATTTATTTGTCAGGATGAGAAAGAATGCAGGGAGCGATGGAGAGTAGGGGAGAGCAAATGTAAGAGCAGCAGAGACAAGCAAATGGATCTGTAGAACCAAAATCCAAGAGATGGTAGAAAGAGTGCAGCCTATTGAGAAAGCCATGCAAAGGAAATGCAAATTAGAAAACTTGTGGTTCTGAACTCAAGCACATGAATTTGCTTTGAGTTCTATCTGTGTAAAATCAAAGATGTGCCCCTAGACTCAAGATGCTGAATTAGGCCCACATCAGGCTACTCCCACTGCATATTGACAATATAATAGGATGCTTTTCTTTGCACTCTATCACCCATGGAAAGAGACTGGGTATTTTGTGGAGCATATCTGAATTATGCTTCTTATCTGGATGATCAGCTGGAGGATGCTCCCACATCCTGAGGGTCTTGTTCAGCACAGCTCCCTAATCAGAGACCACCTCTCATCAAGAAAGACATGCACGGGGATGAATGGTAGAGAAGTGGAAGAGCGTGTCCCCTTACCCTGCTGGAGAGTGTAGATTGTGTTCAGTACCACATACCATGAAGTTTTATGCTGTAATGCCATTTCTAAAGACTCTCAGAAGGCAGTTTTTCTTCTATCATACATGAAAATTACACTTGGAGTGTGCCTTTTTTCTGATATGAAACATCCATTTAGAGTCACTTCAAGGTACTGTAAAGTTGGATCATTTTCTGTGTGGTCTTGTTTAAAAACACAGTGCTCAAGCCATGCTTGTTTCACACCCTTCCTCCTGAAAGTTCCCTGCTGTTTTTCCTTGCAGGGTCTCTTGAGATCATGATTGCCAGGAGCAGCTCCTTGCCCCATGCATATTTAAACTTAATGAGCACTTGTGAGGTGCAGCGACCTCAGCCAAAATTTTCTGGTGTTGATGTGCCGATGTCCCCAGACTCAGGTCACTGTTCTTTCCTTCTGTTGCCCAGTATGTCTTTTCTGTGTCTGTTTTTTGTCTATTTTCATTTTTTCCTGATCAACTGAAAATTCCCTTTTTCAGCATCAGAAAACTGCACTGCTCTCTTTACTGTTAGTCGGAACAGTCTCCAAACTATTTCCATCTGCATCAGTTACCCAAATATCAAAGATTTCCATTCAATATAAAGTCCAAAAGCAGTCCTAAAGGGAAGTTCTTTAAATATATATCTATTCAGGGTCACCTGGCTGCTGTTTATGCTGGGGGGTTTTGTAGGGTTTATGTTCTTGTGAAATGGAATACGAAAGTGCTTACAAAGGAAAAATGACCTGAAACTCTAGTCTTGCTCCACACTGACTAGACCCAAAAGACATTGATTCCTCTGGCTTTATTTCCTGTTTGGCAGCAAATAAATCCTTAAAGTAAGGGGTTATTTGAGCTAGCAACTTATCAGGCAGGTCAGAATTTACTATTACTTTTACTATTTGGCTACATTTAACATCCTCTTAAATGTTTCAGGATTATAGGAGCCACATATTTTTTTTAATTCCTCCTTTCCACTCTCTCTTCCTCTGTCCATTTCTCCTTGAGGAAAACTCACAGAACAAACAACCTTCCTCTCTGCTTTCTTTGCCATCCCTTCCTCCCTCTTCCTCCTCCTCCTCCTCCTCCCTTGTCACAACTATTAAAGTTTCTCAGCCACTTCTCTCTTTCAAGTCTTCCCTTCCTTCACTGGCCTGACTTTATCCAGCGTATTTCTCTCACTTAGGTTTACTCCTTTTTTTTTTTTTTTTTAATCTCTTGCACTGTCCTGGTTTGTCCTCTTCATGCTTCATACCTTCTCATTTAAAAAAAAAACCCCGAACAACTCCCCATCTCCTGAAACACAACAGGCCTTTGTGATTAACCAAGGCTGTCCAATCTCACAAAGTTATAAAGAGATATATTTATTTTGGTAGACCACTAGTTAATATGTAATGTATTCCTGCAAAGTAACTTGCACTGGGTACTAAATGAGGCAAGAGTTTGTCATAAAAATGGCATTTTTTTAGGTACATTGCTGGGATGAAAGCACAGAGCTCCATGCCTGACTCCCACCATCAGTCTCTTAAACTCCCAGTGCACCTGGCAGAGCCAGCACAAGGCTCAGATGTAAAACTCCCAGCCCAGGGCAGGGCACCAGCCCAGCCCTCCAGCAACTTCGATGCACAAACAGAAATTATAAGGAAGAACTTTTGCCCTGACCAGAGAGGACTCCAGAAGCATTAGAAGTGTTAACCGCTACACCATTAAAACATTACTTTTTTCCAGGCAAATAATATAAGTACTGCTGAGACAAAACCAGGAGAAAGGGCAACATTTCTCCCTTTACGCAAGAATTTGGCCCTCTATGCACACATTCCTTCATTAATCTGCACTTTCTGTACCACAGTCACAAGTGGAATCTAAATTAGTGACTTTCCCACTCTCATCTGGCTCAGCAGCACACCGCCTGCGCCGGTTTCAACACCCTTCACCAGTAAATAACTCTGTTTCTTTAGCAGACCAGAACTTGAACTTGGACCACTGAATTAAAACATGAAACTTCACCAGCCAGTCAGACCATAAAGTTACAGTTTATTTTAACAAAAATAAACAGTATCTCTGGTGCTTACTCAAAGAATGAGTGTGAATACTATTCCACCATCCTTCCTAGCAATTCCCATGCCAGACCCATGAAGTTATCACTTAACATTTTGCTACAAACAGCTGCTGGAGCAGTCCACACAGGAACTTGCTTTCCTTAGCATTTGCTGCCCTAAGTCAGCCAGTAGAAGACTAAGAGTGTTGAATCCTTATGGCCTGAGGACAAGAGCACATAGACCTGTTTTATTTCTTTAAAAGTCATCCTACCTGCTAGCCACCCCCTCATGCTGAGTCTCACAAAGACAGAAAGAAGCGATGGGACCTGCCCAGAACTGTTTGCAGAATGCATATAAGAAAAGAAATAGGAATATGAGGAACATTGTAAGCAAGCATATGTTTTATCTGAATCCCTGTTATTTTAATAGATCTGTCAGGACCATGCTTTTCCATACCCACAGCCAGGACAATTCCTTGCACCAGAGGACAGCAGGAGGTGACTCCACACCTCTTCTGTCACCACAACAACACATGGAAGAGTTCCAGTCCTCTCTGATTTGCATAGGCAAAAATACACTTCAAACTAGAAGCTCCGAGCCCTTTCATTATAAACCCTCACAGAACCATCCCCACCACCCCAAACCTTCATGATTATTTTCTAATGACTTGGGTAACAGAGTCCACCCCTCAAGCTGTTTTGTAGAGGCAGTACCCCAATATTTCCTGTGAGAACACACCAAGGAAGCTTTGCCTCTGCAGCTTCGAAACTGTATTTAACATCAGTGTGTACAAACAGGAGAAATCTTCCCAATGATCCAGTTTTCATCAAGTTTATACTGCTGCAGCTTTACTTGCATGACCTTTCCTGACACAGATGACCAGGTACCAACTATTGAAGTTGGGTAATGTATAGCATGTGACACAGGAGGAACATCACAAAGATGAAAAGTTAACTGCATTTCTAAACAGCTGAAGGAAGAGAGATGGGCTAGAAAAGCAAGCCAGATTGGAATGGGAACAACACACTGTTTTTTTGCATATTGATGTATTGATAAGTGTGAAAAGAGAAAGAAATTAGATGTCACACGAGTCAGAGCATTGATCCTGATGAAGTCACATTCACAGTGCGACTGCCTTGAAAATCACTTGTGAAGTAGAAACAAGCCTAAAGGGCTCAGAGGACTTTATTCTCTTGGTGGAAAGACACATACACTATTTCAGAAAAGCAAGGAGCAATTAAGTGTGGAGACCAACTCATTCATCCATTTTCCTTGCTTTTTTTGGCTAAAAAAAATGTGTAACATCCTTTAGTCAATGTTCAGATAAGGGGCATTTATTCTGGTAGGAAAGATCACTGGAGCTTTAATTTTTTCAGGGGTTTGGAGTTTTTGTTGTGTTGGTTTTGGGTTTTTTGAGTACATAAATGCCCCTGTTTTTCTAAGCCACAGCACTAAATTATAATGTAGTAAGGACCGCGCTGCATCCCTGACAGATGCTGCTTCCTGACAGCACAGAGAGATGCAGCTGTTGAACTGGAGTCTGCAAATCCAGACCTCTGGGCCATGAAGCATTTCCCTGATTAGTTTTCTGCACCCAAAAGCAGATGTCAATTCAGAATCTAAACCTACTGCTGTAAATAGAGTACACAGAGGAAAAAGACAAAATATTTGTTATCAAACTGAAGTTGCATAAATCCCAAACCGCTATCAATCAGTATTTTTTTCCCCACAGTGTACACTTCAAAATCTCTGGAATACAGAAGTTATTTCGGGTAATTTGCCCATATTTACACTTTATTACAGCTGCTCACATAGTATTACACACCCCACTCTGCACTAACTGAGCCAGCAGTACCAGCCATGTGTGTATCACAAAATTACTGCTTCTGCCACACCACTGAAGACAAAACTGACAAAGTCTGTCCATGAGGGTTAAAGCATGGATTTTCCAAAGCACAGGATTAAGAGAAGCTGGAAACTTCAAAATATTCCAAATGCTAAAGAGCTTCTGAATCTCCAAGCTTGTACACTGGTCAGTCTGAAGCTGCAATCAGCTTGGGATGAGGCATGACCTGGAGTGCCCAGGAAACAGATTTGCTGTATGAGGTTTCAGAGCAGAAAGGTCTCTGTGGGATAACTCATGAATGGGCAAAGGGAGGTCAGGTAGCCATTTCAGAGATAACAGGATAGAAATATCTCCCAGCAAAAGGGCTAAGGTTACAGGATCTCTGTATGGTGAGAGCTGCAGTCAGCTCTCGCAAACACAGTGAATGACTTCAGCCCTCTTTCAAATCTATCTGTAGCACATTTGTAGGATATTTCTCTGAATTTTATCCTTTCTACCATGGGTACAGATAGCCTGGATATTTTATCCTTTGTTTGATAAATGCCATTGCACACCTGTGTAGGAAGGATGCAGGGACCTGCAATTGCTGCACCTCCATTTTCAGAAATTAATTTCTAACATGGTGCAATATCCTTTGTAGCACCCCAAAGACAGCACTGCCCACCTTCCTACCTAAGCCTGACTGCTAGAAGCCATACACAGAATAGCACAGGCCAAAGAGAGTACGATCATTTTCCAGTCAGTAACCATCCAAAGTGACACAGTATCAAGGTACTGAATCACCCACCCTTGCTCAAGCAATAGCGCCTTGGGCTGGTCAGAAAGGAGGCAGGTTTGCCCAGGAACCTTGTCACAGCCATGCTGCTTGATCAAGGTCTCTTTGGCCAGTTTTGCAGAGCCACTGATGTGCCAAGAGATCAAGAGAAGAAGAACAGCAATTTCTACCATGCTGCATTCCAGCTCCGTGTGAGATCTGTGTGGGACCAGCACCCATCAGGACTCCCAGTCTTGCACTCCTTCTAAGCACATAGCTTCACTCAGAATCATAAAACAAGAAGGCAACACAAATGATAGTCTCTTACCCTTCAGAGATGAAAAAACAGAGGGTGGCATTGAACTGGTTTAAGATAATGAGAAAATAAATTGAGCAATTCTCCTTTTGCAAGTTGCAAGAAATTCATATAATCAGTGATGCCTTTGTAAAAAGATTTATATTCTCAAAGCTCTATTTTATATTTGATAATCTGATTCTATTTGGTGTGCAAAGAGAGAAGTCATTGTGGTCTGGGATACTTCAGTACATTATAAGCACCCATGTATTTCTATCTTCCAGAGAGACTTTTTTTAACTTTTCCTTTTTTATCTCAGTCTCTTTGTAAGCTGCCATTTTTTAAAACTTTGAAAAATTCTTAACAACCCTTATATCTTTAGTCAGTCTCCAAACAGCCCTAGAGAAAAGTAAAGTTTTGTTTAAAGTACTTTTAGTTGAGTCAGTGAATATTAGAGATAGGCAGATCAGAGAGGAAGCTGTGGCTTTCAAAACTCTCACCCAAAAGCCTTTCCTTCACTCTCCTCCTCCCAAAAGCTGAAGGAAATGAAACATTTCTATCTGTCTTTCTTCTGACCAAAAGCCTGGTCTGATGAACAGAAAATAAAATCCAGGATTTATTTCATTCCAAAACAATATCCCAAACACTCTTGCCACCAAGCTGCCATTTGTCCAGTTTCTAACATTTATGGTTTCCAACCAAGAAAAGGATAAAATCATGGAGAATTTTTCCTCAAGCAAAAGATGTTTACCGGAAATCTTCTTTACTTTACAGCAGGAACCAACCCAGAGCAGGGACCGCATTTACGCCAGAGCTCTGACAAATGCCTGTTGAGCTGCAGCACTTAAACCACTTGCATTTTAAACAGCAGTTTGTCAAGTGATACTAATTATTTGGGAGGTCTCTGCTCCTAGAAACATAAACATTTCTTTTCATACCAATCACGTTTTCTTTTCCATGTGGTGCTTCCAGCAGAGACTGAAATTAAAATGGCTTCTCTGTGTGCCACAAAGTGGTTTATGGCTCAAATCCCCCTCTACTCTGCAAACAGGGAATAGCATTGCCCTGGAGCTCTGCACAGCACCTTCCCATCCCTGCTTTGTAGGCAGAAACCTCCTCTCCACAGGTGGAGAACTCTCCCAGGATCAAACCCATCCACTTTTCCCAAAGCTGTGTAGCTTCCCTCTGGCTGATAAAACAGGGCTGGGACTTGCAGTAGCCTGAGGATGACCTGAACTTCATAAAGGGCTCAATTGCTAGGGAGCACTGCAGGGGACTGACGAACAGGCTCTTGCAGGAGTCCGAGTCAAAAAACCCTCAACCAATCGCCAGACCTGCCAAGGCACGACTCAAACACAGGCACATGTTTCCTTCAAACTCCCTCCTGGTTCAAAAGGCACTGCCTGGGCTCTGCTTAAGCCAGGCCACAAGCCTCAGAGTTTCTTGAAAAACACAATTTCAGTCCCGCCCCGCTATCTCACAGCAGGTCCTGCTTTTACTGACAAAGTCTATTGGCCAAAAACTTCCAGCGCTGTATCCACATGGCGCCACGTGGCTGCACAGCAGGGCCTATCACAGAGAAAATCTGGCAGTGTCAGCCAGAAAAAGTTGCATGAAATTGCAGCAAGTAACCCAAAGACTTTACCAGAAGTGAGACTAAACCAGCATTTGCACAGTCACACTGAGCCATTGGCAAGTCACTTGTGGGAACCTTTCTGTTAGGGTAGTCAAAGATGGGATCAGCCTCTGCTATTAAGGCAAACTTTACAGAGAAGTCACACTCATCCTCCTCAGGACAAGTGCTGGGTCCTTTTCTGCTTTCCAGACTTTCTCAAAGCCTGCTGTGAGAAAGTTGCTGAGCCCTAGGAGCTGACCCAGCATGTCTGGGAAGGTCACCTGGCAGGGTCCTGAGTCACACAGCCTCTGTGCAGAACCACCCTGTGAGGTACAATGTGATGGAGCAAAGTCAGACCATGGCTACAAGCGTTACTTGACCCCTCCATGTTCCCTCTCTGTATTAGGATATATTATTGGTATTTGGATGATATTTATTGGTATAGGCAGAAAAGGATGTAAACTGAATCACAAAAAGGAGATGGTTTTCATAGCAAGGGGCCTTGGTTTAACACAAAGGTTTCTCATGAAAAAAAATTATTTTAACTTGATGGAGAGGGCAAGAACTTCAGATTTCTGCTGATGTTGGCTGTCAGGGGGAAGCAATCAGGAGCACACTGTATCATGTTCATGAACAGCTTTTATTATATGAGCACTTCACTATTTCCCTTCTTTAAAACAAAAGTGCTATCAGCATTTCTAATGAGGACAGTATGTTCATGCATCTAATCAATTATCATATTTCATTCTGAGCCCAGCCCCTTTCAGTTATCAAGCCCATGGTAAATCTCAGGTAAACCAAAGGACTCCTCTCCCCAGCACCTGCAATCAACTGCAGTCATCTTGAATGTTATTTTTAATGCCAACAAATTACAGTGTCCCTTCAAGAGGCAATCAAGGACAGAGTCAAGGAAAAGAACTAGTGATGAGACTAACTCAGCAAGAGCTACAGAGAAGGTGGCTCTGGCTCACTTTGGACTCAGAGAAATACGTTTTCAAAGTAAAACACTGATTTAGAGGGGAAGAGACACGAAGAAAAATGAAAGGACAACAGTGGTCATAGGGATCCACCCCAAGAGCAAAGCCCAGGGGCTCGCAGGGCTGAAGCACGTGCACCGACCACGGGCACACGCACTGCAAGCCTTGTGGCTCACAGCCATACTCACATAGCTCAGTGCCCTCCTGTGTCATCACTGATCCCTGGCAGCTCCTGAGAGCAAAAATTAATTCAACCCTTTTGCTTTCACTTTCCAGGAAGCTCCATTTTCTTTAGGGTTAATAATTTTTTAGACCGTTACTGATCCCACTCTCTGCACATATAGATACCATTAACGTAAAATTCTTTATCAAAACAAAAGCAGACATATCTGTTTTGATATTATATGTATAGAGATAACCTCTCCTTAAGTCCTGCTAATGTCTGCAATGGTAATCATATTTGTTTAGTAAATTTATTTTATACTATTAACAATATGAATCTTCACGCTGTGGGCATACTTGCTTTGATTAAGTATGCAAATGATTCCCTAAAACATGCCAGGGGATCCTACAAACCTTCCTGAAGAGACACCTGGTGCCTCTAAACTAATTGAATGATAGATGAATATATCATCCATAATTCTTAAGAAAACAGGAGAAGTAAGGAAGAGGTGAAGAAGGATCAGAGCTAAGAATGCATTCACAAAGAGGAGGGGAAGGAGCAGTCAAAGAGGAGACAAATAAGACAACAAAATCTAACAAACAACATTCAGTCCTGTGGTCCCACCAGAGCAGAGCATCAAGCTGTCAGAAAAGTTAATGAGAAAATGCCACGAAGCAAAGGACAAAATGAGAACAGGAACAGTCTTTGCTTTCACCATTACAGCAAGATCCCTACACTCAAAAACCGCCACGACTAATGAAAAACTCATTTGCCTTTCATGATAAGTAAAATGGCTTTCAAGCATAAACATGGTTATTCATAAAATCTCTGCATGCAGAGATCTTACACACCTCCTTGTCAGAAGTGTTGTCAGCAGCTGATAAAGCTCTATTATCGGTCACCTTGGGACACTGGCAGGTGACACATGGGTCAGAGGCACACACCAAAATAATCTCTGGAAGTTCCACTTTCAGCAAATGCCAACACTGCTCTGGCATTCTGCCCAAGGTCTTCTGCACCAGTTAATCCAGCCCTGAACAGGATTAGTTCCTCATATATACAGACTCTTTCACTTTCAGGACTATATAGCAATTGTGCTGAAAGCAGAGGGAGTTTAGAAACAACCTTTTCTCCTCAGTCCTGTATTAGTTCTCAACAAGCAACTGTCTGAAGGATATAGGAGATGTTCATCCCTTAGTGAGTCTGATCCCATCACCAGTCACTCCATCAAATGACAAGTTATCCCAAAATCTAGGCAATAACTCAGAGATTATTAGACTATAAATCAACACTAATTTGCACAGAAGTCTCATTAGCAGTTGGTGTTGTAGGCCTTCATATTTTTTGGTGTTGCTGTTTCCTATTTCTTCTGTGATATTCGCAGTTGTAGTCAGGTATTAGAAGATGGAAGTTATTAAATTAGAATATATGTGTGCGTTAGAGAACAACGCTGTTTACTGATACTAACTGCAAGGGTAAATTGTGGTAATTAGAATGGTTATTGCAGTATAGGCAATGAATAGACAGAGAGAAACAGCTTGGGGCTGATTTCTGCACTTGCATATAGATACACCCATCACCACTCTACAAGGAATGCAGAGAAAGAGCAAAATAGAGCTCTATGGTGCAAAGTAAGACTGAAAGAAGTTGCGTGCTGTAGCCATTTTTCACTACGGAAATGGCCTCCACCCTCTGCTCTTCCCCAAAGCCCTTCAGCCATTGCTCAGCAGCTGCCATGGGGGCTGAGGCTTTCACACAGCACCCAAATGTCATGGATCTCCTGCCAACACATGTGAACAAGGCCCAGAAATTGTTTTCCAGGAGAACAAAATGTGGAGGAAGGATCATGTCAGGGCTTCACACTCTTTTGTACAGGAATAAATGACCAGCCAGGAAGGAAAGGAAAGGAAAGTCCATGGAAAACGAGATCCTGATGAAATGGGAAATTAATCCAGCCAGCCACCCAAAAGCCTATTGCCATGCAGTGTGGACCAAGTCCTGCTATATCCTAATTCCTGCTTCCTTCTTCCATTTTGCAGCACACAAATGTGGCTGCATTGCTTACCAGACCTAGGTATGGGTGGTGTAAATCTGGTCATGCACAACACTTATACACCATACAAAGACACATGAGCTATTATTCATATTGCATTCACAACTCACAGAGCACCTTCTGCAAGCAGCTTAAAAACTCAGCCATTCCCACTGAAAAGCACACCTGTCAATCAGCACTACCTCCCGGGCTAAAAACCCGACTCACTTGGGACTTCTTTGCAATTACATTGATGCCATACAATTACAGTTTGAAAACTGTGACACGAGGTACCTTTTCCCCTGCTCCTTGTAAAAATGATTCCACGGCAAAACTCTGATGAATGCCTGTGATGTGAGTAATTAAAGCAAAAGTGAAACAAAGCCCTGCAATTAATGATTTGTTAATAATTATGACTGGTAGTAGGGATGGTTATTGAGCAAATGCGCAGATATGCAGACTCACACATCCCCTGCACGTGGACTACCCCACAGTGTACACTCTAGCTAGTCCAAAGCCCTCTGAAGAGATGTGTACATGTCATCACTAACCTCTGCACGTCCACATACACTGAATCCCTCTCCCACACAGTGCAGCAGCTGCCTTGGCTAAACCATCACTTTGTGTTAGTTTCGTTCTGAGTGAAAGAGACATAAAAAGTACCCAGGTGTTTGGGGATTTTTTCCTTAGACTGAATCTCCTAGACCTGGCATCTAAAATCAAGAATAAGATCTTCTACAAATAGCAGCTTACTAATGGCCATAAGAAAGAATGAAGAACTACTGCAGCAGATGAGAGTTGTACCAAACACGTAAGAAGAACACAAGTATTATGACATATGCATCTATTAGACATTTCTTTCAAGCATGACTAGCTAGCAAGTAGTTTAATATAATCATTTAGTAAACCCTGCCTATGTTATAGGAATACTGTAGTATATAGTCATTCTTGTAGAAACCAGCTGTGTATGAATCACAAGGAACCATATTAACATTTCCTGTTTAAAATAGAGTTAAGCACTGCATATATAGATATTACATTTTAAATAGCAAGTAAACATCCTGCCCATCAAGGTTGTATTACCTTTGAACCTCATTTCAACTGTTTTTTCTCCCTGCATAGACTGCTCTGGAAAACATTCCAAGGACTTCTGTGGAGGGTGGTGGGAAAGCAAGAGGGAATGGGAAAGAGGAGCAGAGACAGTCACAGTGCCAGGCACAGGGACACAGATGGAGACTGCCTGAGTGGGTTTCAGCACTGCAAAGAGAATAGTCCCATGACCCAACACGTCAAGCCACCAGATGACTCCTTTCAAAAACAAAGGTGCTGCTTTTCATGGTGCAAGGCACTGGGGTTAGTTTGGTAGTGAGAAATGAAGTCAGAATTGGATCCCTCTTAGGAAGCTCAGGTAGTGACACTAGCTAAAAGCTTATTTTTCCTCCCAGTCCCATGAGGTGGGAAACTTTCCTTCAGCTGACTCAAGGCCCATTCAGCACCCACCAACTCCCATCAGTAGGACAGATGAGCATGGCTCTCTAGCCATGTATCAATGGGAAAGCAGCATTTTCACCCAAGGAGATACCCGTGCATGTGAGCATGTGTGTACCTCACATTATGGCTCAAACAGGATCAGCAGCACTGGCTTGCAGGACTTCACTCAATAGATCCAAGCACCAGCACAGGTCCAGGGACATCAGTGTCACCACCATGGTCATGCAAACTCACACATGATACGTCACCCACTCGTGGCTTTTCTTGAGCCAGAGGATCTTGTGCCTCCTCTATCCAGCAGGACTGCTGCATAACTTTGCTGTTTGAAAGCAGATTTGTGAGTGAAAGAGGGTAAAATGATGCCAGGTGTTCCTCATGACAGTCTGTGTGGGGTTGCACTTCTATAAGCCTAGAAACACAGAATCCTTAAGACTGGAAAAGACCTCCAAGATAATCAAGTCCAACTCTTAACCAGCCCTGCCAAGTCCACCACTAAACCATGTCCCTAAAGTACCACACCTACATGCTTTTTGAACACTCCAGGGACAGTGATTCCACCACTTCCCTGGGCAGGCTGTTAAAATGCCTCACTGCTCTTTCAGTGAAGAAATTGTTGCTAATATCCAATCTAAACCTCTCCTGGCACAACTCGAGATAACTTCCTCTTGTCCTATCCCTTGCTAGTTGGGATAAGAGGCTGACCTCTACCTTGCTACTCCTTTCAGGCAGTTGTAGAGAGTGCTAAGGTCTCCCCTTTTATCCAGGCTAAACAACCCCAGCTCCCTCAGCTGGTCCTCAAATGATTTATTCTCCAGACCTTTGAACAGCTCTGTGGCCCTTCTCTGGACTCGCTCCAGCACCTCAAGGTCCTTCCTGAACTGAGGGGCTCAGAACTGGACACAGCACTCGAGGTGCAGCCTCGCCAGTGCCCAGCACAGGTGGACAATCCCTTCCCTGGTTCTGCTGGCCACATTATTGCAGATACAGGCCAGGATGCCATTAGTCTGGGCACACTGCTGGCTCATGTTCAGCTGGCTGTTGGCCAACACCCAACCTGTGCTCTTACATCAGGGTACCCACAGGTTTTAAAAATCAACAACTTGATTTTATGGGGTTTTTTTGACAGGGTGCCTCCCTCGAGATCCACTTCAGAAGCTTTTATCTAAGTTTACTTTTATGACCCTTCCAAGGTCAGGGTGTGTCCTGGCAGAGGCAGGGACCCAGCACCCAGCTCTGGGCACGTGTCTCAGGGAAACAGGCTGTCTCCCCAGGACCAGCTCAGCAGACCATGTGCAGCATCTCCCCACCTGAGCTAATTTTCTGTGAGCAGTTAGGTGTTCATAAAAACCCCAGCCCATCCTTGCAATGTGGAGAGGTCACTGGAAATGTCTGGAGAATGTTGGCTAATTACCTGTGCTGTCTAAAACAAAGACTGTCAATTCTAAGGCTATCAATACAACTCCTTTCAGTATCATTACATTCACTTTTGATTAAACTTGCAAGAAATGGATACAGATTCTGTTCTCTTTCCTCAGCTATTTTGAGACACATCTGAAACACAAATATGCAACAGAAAGATGGAACTGGAGGAACAGTAGCCACAGACAAACCACAAGTGCAGATGTAGTCTATTTTTGTTAAATGTGCCTTTGTAGCATGATTATTTTTTTAATATAATCCCTATTTTTTGTCAAGTATCACTGTGCTGAACAGAGCAGTGCATCACCTCTGTATATAACACAGCCTGTAGCCCCTCTGTTTGAAGAGGAAAATTTGAGTTAATTACCCACATCACCTCATTAGTCTCCATCTACCCAACAAATAAAAAATAAAGAAAGCATGCTTGCTGGAGTAGAATTGCTGAAAGGCAAAAGTTGCAACATTACTGTGTGGTGCGCTGCCAGCTGCAGGCAGGAGAAGGCCCCAACAGGAATGCCAAGCCCCTGGCATACACAGCAAACATATATATCTTTTATTCTTTCACTGACTTTTTTTTAAAAATTCATTCAAATAATACTTCAAAGGGGAAAAGGCACTTACAACCACAAGACAACAGCCAGAGCTTCTTTTTTTTTTTTTTTTTCCTTTTGACGACCCAGCAGTACAATTATTCTGCATACTGCATGCATATCATGAGGCTAAATAAGAAATAAGGTCAGGCCACAGAAACTTCAGAACACGAACAATGAACAAATAAAAATCTCTATCATCTTGCTAAATATCTTTAGGGAGAAAGTCATCTACTTCCTAACTATGTCCATTTGTTCCTTAAACTACAGGGTTTGGACTTGGTAGAAAATATGAGAAGCATCAGGGCTGTAATATGAATATTCACAGTGTAAATGTATACACCTCATGTATCTCTATTCAAAGAAAGGATACGAGATATCCAAATCCATGCAAAGTCTTACCTGTGTCCCCCATATCCATGTTTACTATTGTGACAAGGAAGGATCTCTGAAAACCCCATTCATACCTCACTGAGCATGCAGCACACTTACTACGTCCAAACTCATACAGAACATTTCAGAGCAAAACACAAGTTTAATACTAAGGAGTGCAGTATTCTCACAGAAGTATTTGTGGCACGAGATTTGTGCAGGCAATATCGCACATTGTCCATGGATTCACATTCTGGTTTAACATTGGCCTGTGCAGGGTATTCCAGTCCCTCACCCCCACTGTACATCACCCAACAAACCCAGAGGGAGCAGGCTCCACTCAACAGCCTCAGCTTTGTCAATTTGCACCAACATTCCAAACCTTATCAATTCCGCTAAGAAGAAACCGCTGGTGGGAAGGAGAAATAAGGTGACAGCTCCGAGAGCCCGCTCAGCTGCCTGGCAGTAACCCTGCCCTTCGCGGCTGGTGGTTCCCGGTGGGGGCTCTCAGACAGCGCACACGGATACACACGGACACAGTTACTTTTCCCTCGACCCCGACACCTCCCAGCAAGCCCGTCAGCGGGCAGGTAACTGTGCTTTTCCCCGCGGTGGAGCCAGACGAGCACCATCCCAGCCCAGGCTTCCTCCCCGGCCAGCCCCGCTCCTGGAGCGGGATGCTTCGGGAGGGTGAGTCGGGCAGAACCCGCATCCCTGGCATCCTCAGCCGCACCTTTCCCAGCCTCCTCCCGCGGCGGCGGGGAGGCCGGTCCTTACCGTAGAGCAGGTTTCTCGTCACCTGCGCCCCCATGTCGGCGCAGCTCCCGGCCGGCTCCGGGTCCGCTGCGCAGTCCCCGGCCCACGCGGGACCCGGCTGCCCCGCGCCGGCAGCCTCCGCCCACCCCCGCGCCTCCCGCCGCGGCACCGGCGCTCCGAGCTGTCATCTTTATTTACATAAGAAGGAGGAGACTTCGCGGCTTCCTGAAATAGCTGCCGGCGTTTCACCGATGCAGCGTGTCCCCCCTCCCCACGAACACAGCGCAGAACGCGGCGGGGGAAGGGGTCCANGGGCGAAGGCTTCCACGCGCGGGGCTGCCGGGGGCTGCCGGCCGCGCTGAAACCCGGCGGTACCCGGAGCACCGGCAACGCTAAGAACAAAGAGGGAGGCACTGCTGACTCCACGGGGGGGAAAAAAAAAAAAAAAAAAAAAAAAAGCCAACTAAAAATTAAAAACTCATTTAGAAAACCAAACTACTCTGGCCATGTGAAGCTTTCACTCCCCACTGCAAAAACCCTGGAATAAATTAGAATGGGGGAAAAAGAAAAGTTAAACAAAATTTATTACCAGCCATCACCACACCAGTCTTCGAACGGCCTTTGCAGGTTAATTATTAATTATTTAATAGCAAAGAACTGCTCGAAACGCAGAATGGTTCGCCACAGACTGAAATAATAAAAACATTACCCCCCGTAAACTCTTTTGTGCGGGGCTCGCATGCTCAGCCCAGATACAATGCTTCCTGCGCTCCAGCTCATTACCTCTGCTGATGGATAATGGCCAGCGTTAGAAAAAGCAGGGGGATGCCGCGAGTGGTGCAAGGAGGTGCGCAGGGGAGCGCAGCCAGGGATGGTCCCTCGGTTGCTCTCTGCATCCCGCAGTTCGTGCGGGAGCTTGCTCCTTCTCTCCTCTCCATCTCCAGCACCGCACGCCCCTGCCCACTCACTCCTCTCCCTGCATCTCTCCTGTCCACTGCTCTGTGGGTAAATTAGCACAGCAGGCACCGAGCTGCCACAGCCAGCCCCGGCAGATCCCAGCTGGCTCGCTTAAAACTAGCTCATGCATCTTTACGCTGCGCCGCAGTCGCTCTTCTCTCTGCAAAGGAGCGGGAGTCAAACTTGTGCAGCCGCGAGTGCAGCCCTGCCTCCCAACTCTTACCATGGTGTTGGGCAAATCCTGCCATCCCACTGCCTCGATTCTGCCACCGGAAAAAAGGGAAATAAGATTTTCTCTTGCCTGTGTTGTAAGGATTATTTGCTTAGGACGTCTGTGTGCTGAGGTCTCAGCACTTCTGGAGGAGGAAAAAAAAAGAAAGAAAAACAAAACCAACAAAAAGAAAAGAAGGAAAAAAAAAAAAGCAGTGCAAAAAAAGCCCAAGCCAAAAAGCATAGTCAGGGTGTTTGCACTAGTGCGGCATGCTTGAGGAAAGCTGCGTCCAGCATTTTCAACCTGGAAGAGGAGCCTCTCCCGAGCCCTCCAGCAGCAGCCAGTCACCACTGCCGGCTCACCCTCTGCTCCCACCTGCCCAGCCGAGACTTGCACCCGGACCCCAGAGCCAAGCAGCAGCTCTTCCTCAGCTGAGCAGCGCGCAGGCAGCGCTCTGCTCATCCCTGCCCAAAGTCACACTCTGCAGAGCTCATGGCAGCTTCTTGGCAGAAGAATCTTGCTTTTTTTTCCCCTGCTATTCTTTTCCCCTCCCCAGATGATACTGCATTTACAGCAGCAGCAGGCTGGGGTGAGGACTCATCCCCAGGAGCACCGTGGTGTGACCCCTACACCCCATGGGATGCAGGACATCTCTCAGGTCACACCAACCCATCACAGCACCCTGCTCTGCTCCCTGGCCGCTGGGGACCCACAGATGCCACAAGGAGGCTGCTGCTTTCATCTTCTGGGGTGGCACCTCTCAGGCTGATGGCAAAGGGTACAGGAATTCTCAACATCAAACACCACATTTCACTTGGAGGAATCTAGATTGACTTGGACATCAATCCCAAATTTTCTCCCTCAGTTTCTCGTTTCAGCTCTGCTTTCTGTCCTTACCTTAATCTTGCTACAGCTCTGTGAATAATTGACTTCTTGGTTCACTGCCTCAACCAAGAGATTGCTAGAAAAAAAAATATAATTTCATGTTGGCCCAAAAATGAATGCTTTGTGCATCTCACTGAACAAAATGTTTCTTTAACTCAAAATGAAGCATTTTATTTTCAGAGTTATTTTTACCTCATTTTTTCAAGTTATGGTCATTTAATCCAGCTCTGAACTGATGTCTTAAAAAAAAATTAAGCCCTTTGTTTCGAATACACCAAAAGAAAAACTGCGAATTGCTATCATCTGATTATTTTATTTTTTATAACTTATTGGCTTTGTTTGTTTGTCTGAAGGGGAGGGTGGAGAGGGCAGACTGCCAGAATGAGTCATCCTGTTTGGCAGAAAATTACAAACAATTTAAATTTATTTTAAAATTGGGGGGTTTTTCCTAAAAACCTTCAGTGTCCCCTCCCACCCCTGTGCTTCCCCCAGTGCTGTGGAGCAGCTCCTGGGGACACAGCCCCTCAGAGCCGTCCACAGCAGTAGAATGGCCTGTTTGCCCTGTTCTGTGATAATTCCTTGAGGATTATTTGCCATATGGCAAATCTTTCCTTCACAGACATCACACAAACTTACTGCTGATTTGTTCTGGTCACCTCCAAGCCCATTTCGGACCTTGATCTATTCCAAATTACTCTTCAATCTTTCATGTTTCAGGTTCTCCTCTGAACAAAGGGAAGACCTACCTCTTGCCCTCTTCCTGTTCCAGAGTTCTCTCTGTCAATACACTCTAGGTCCCCTTGGGGTGTTTCTTTCCCCTTGTCAATAAGGATAAGACCTCCCATTTTGGCGTCAAATATAAAAATCAATAACATCACCATTTGCACTCCCTTCTAAATCACTGACAAAGGTATTAGGTTGGAACCAACAAAAACCCAGCCCCTAAATCCATTTCCATTCATGAACAGCATCCAGCAAATTCCAGCCAAGCAGCAGTGTTGCTGTCCAAGCCAGGAGGAATCTGCTGCAGGAGAATTCTGAGGCAGTGTCTGATCTTGCTAAATATACTTATTAACCACAAGAGTAGGATGCTGAGGCTGCAGAGCACTTCTGAAAATAGATTCACGGTCATCAAGCCGTGTCTTAGCTAAAACCTTGGATCTTTCCAAGCAGCCTTGAGCAGACAATGGGGCACCTCTCCCAGCCCTGCTGGGATAACACCCCGAGCCCTGGGCACCAGGCAGAGTGGCCAGGAACGGCTATGACTGTCTGCACTGCTTTCCTGGTGTCCTGCTAAGAAGGCTGGCAGGTCAGCAAGGAGGATGCCGAAGAACCATCATGGTCTGGTAAAAGACATCCCATCATGGCCAAACAGCCCATTCAACCCTGACCGAGGGAAAGCAGAAGAGATACCTGCAGGGAACCACAGCAGGGAGAACCAGCTCTGCAGAGACCTGTCTTGCACCGGGGGAGACACAGAAAAAGAGAGAAGGAAAGGATGAAAATTCCAACTCAGGGAGATCAAGGATAAGATCATACTTATGCATAGGCCAGGCCGAGAAAATGAAAATCCAGTTCATGCAAGCCTCATGCAGCTAGAAGTCCTTTGGAACTGGATTTGGCTCTATGGAGAACTGGAGTTTACTCTTCATTAGCAAGACAAAACAAGAAATAAAACCCCTCTTGAAGGGGGTTTCATCCCCTTTAAAGGTGCTGCAAGTGGAGACATCCAGCCAAGAAACAGTCCAAAAGGTTTCCTTGAATATCTATTCTCTTGAATATCTACATTTTACCTATGGGTAAAATGTGGGAACTCTAGAAATCAATCTAATATTTTCCAGGTACATGCAATCTTCTTTTAATGATTTTTAGGTTTAAAAGCTGCAATCAGTTTCTCTATTACCACTTACACTTGACTCAATGGTAACAAACAGATTGACTAGAAATTGTCCTTTTTCACTCGATACAGTAGCTCTCAGCTACTGGAGTTCATCTAGGAAGATGAGATAACACATTCTTAGGGGAGCACATTCTTAGGTCTTTTTTCAGCATGAGTCTCTGACTGCTGCTAGGGGGAAACTTCACCTGTACAGAAAACAGATTTCCATCAGGAACCTCTGCTACTGTAACTCCAGAGGAAAAATTATATTGTCAGCAGGAATGCATCCAAGAAAAAACATCTCACCAGCATGCACAAGAAACAGCTAAGAAACCTTGCCTTCTATGCATTGTTTTAAAATTAATTTATTGCCATTATTAGAGGTGACTTAGATGAAAGGTGTGTCTCCTCTTTCAATTCTTTATCTGTAGTGCAAAGACACAGATACTGCTGTAGCAAGCAAGATGCTGATTAGTTGACGTTTATGCAGCCATTTGGGAATATAATGAGTTATGTCATTATTAAGCACTATTATAAAGCTGCTGCTCTGGATGAAAGCCAAATCTCAATGTGTAAGTCAAAGGAAATTCAAAATTCTGGCTCAGATTCCTAAAATCAGAATCACCACTCATACCTACAAACTACAGCACTGCAACTGCTAACCCAGGTGGCTCAATAATCCCAATACAATTCTCTGCAGGCACGGCAGGAAGGGGAATTTAAGGACAGGAAAAAATCTTTAGGCTGACTAACCACCTCCCATTTGCACTTAGCTTAAATGAGACATCAGTTGTGTTTGCTTTAGTGACAGGAGCTGCAGCAGCACAGTAGTAAAGGCTGTCTCTAGCAGGGCAATAAAGACATCAGGGAGGTGTTGCAGTGGATGTCCAGGTTGTGGAGTGATTCGGTGAAGGAGAGCCAGAGGCCTCGTGTCACTGCTCAAGGGCTGTCACCCCCGTTTATGTAAAGCCAAAGCTGCCACAGGACATCCAAGTCTTAACCCAGATGCTGCCAGCACTCAGCATTTTATCATAACCTCCCTGCCTGACTGTCTTCAGGAGTGAAAGAGAAATAGCAGCGCTGGAGAGGGACAAAAAGCTGAGCAAGAAGAAGGATTTCTAAGGAAAGGAATTGAACTGCCCTCATGCCAAATTACACAACATTTTTCCATCAGCATGTACATGCTCACAAGCCCCACTGGTTGGGGGTTTATCTTCAGTAGAGCAACTCACTGCATGAAGGTGTCAGGCAAGAAATTAATGCCCCAAAAGCCAAGAGTGCTCCCTCTTCCTTGAGTACTTTAGGGATAATATATTGAGAAAATCCTGTGGGAAACTAAGAGGAAGCAAGGACTAAAAATTCATAGAATTCAATGTAAGATGTGCCTGGCAAAAAAATATTGCACAGGGCTAACCAGGAGCTTTTAAATGATACCAAAAAACAGTGTCTGTCTGGGGCAAGGTCCCTGGAACCTGCCAGAAGCCCATTCCTGAGGGCAAGTATCATGCTGTGCATGACACCAACTAGGCCTTCAAATGCCTCCAGCTCTGACCTTCATTTCCATGCTAAATTAATAGCTTTGCCTCTCACTGCCATTTCACATTACCACTTCAAGCACAACAAGATTCAAAAGAATCTCAGGCTTATCCAAATATAATGGAAAATTAATATAGAAACATGCCACCAGAAGAAACACTGTAATTTTAAAAACCAAAGAAATGCTGATTTATAACACTCACCTGAATGAAACTGAGTTGTGTTTTCAGAACTAGAGAGAAAACTAAAGTTTCTATCTTCAAGCAAATATTTTCTTTACTCTCATGAGACTATCTTTATTTTTACTTCAACTGGAGGCATGGCACAATGACAACATGGCAGGACTGAGAAATGTGCTATTTCAAGTCCAGCTCTGTGGCTATTAAATATTTGGAAACTTTGAACAGTATCACGTGATAAGGCACTATGACAGACTGTAGCAACACAAGTATAATGTCATTCCACACAAAGTTACAGGGAATACTTTTATAAAAGACACACTTTTATGTAAGTTGCTCATTCACACTTTATCATAGGCAACATCCAAATTCTGCACTGAAAAACTAAATTACCAGCTGGAATCAAAAGAGGTTTTATGGTATTTTTTTTGCTTTAACATGTGACTGCAGAGCAAAAACTACATTCATTTTCACAATATTCCTGTAGGAAGAGGTGATGCCTCTCTGCCTGAGCTAAAGAAGTACGTTTCGAGCTTTTTCAAAAATTTAAATGAGGACCTTTCCAAGCAACAGGTTAATTCTCTCTAAGACTCTTCATTCAATGCCCTCTGGAAAGGGCACAGGCAGGACTGTGAAACTGAAGAGGTAAATAAGGTAATCAGAAAGCACCAGCACCAAGGTCAGATAGACAACTTCCACTCTGGCACGTGATAGCTTTTGAGAGCCTGACTTTGTAATCTTAATAACATTCTCTCAGCATAGAAGTGCAGTTTCTAAAGATTTTTCTTAGCAGATAAAATGATAAGAGTGAATAACCCGTTTCCTGTGCCACCCTTTCTGAGAAAAGCCTCTCACTGCCATGCAGGGATGTTTGTAACCAAGCAAAGGCACTGTATGTTTGTGATGTAAATATTAGCCCAGCACAGAAACACCTTTTTATTACCCTGTTGAAAGTCCTTCAGGGAGGATGGTGAAGGGCAGCAGGATCCAAAATAAACCTTTTGGGCTGGCAAGATGGGCAGGCAGGCTCACGCCACGTCCATGAGAATGTCCCCCACTGCATGTACCCACAGAGTTTTAGCCTGAGCTTTGAAAGGCTCCTGGGGTCACAGAGGACAGTCTATGATCCTCTTCCAGGACTGGTTCCTCATGCACCCCTTTCTCATCCCAAATCTTCCCTGTCTCCTGCTACAGGGCCATCTCAGAGGAAATGTGACTTATTTACAGAACTTTCCTGTACAGAGCTGCTTTCACAAGCTCTTTAACATCGGTCTCCAGGGAACCAAAGGAGCTGGAGGTCAAATACTTCAAGGGCAAAATGCATGGCAAGGGTGAATTTTCCAGCCCTGGTGAGAGGAAGCCCGCCAGTGTAAATACCAAACAAATCATGTCATGCCTGTTAGAGGTGTTGCCCCTTCCACTCCCTCTGTTCATCTTTTACTCACCATTCTCTGGTCTCCCGCTCTCCCTCACCAGATACTGGTGTTTTGTACCTCCCCATCCTAGACTCTTTGTGGCCTTGCAAGTTTTAATCAAAATGTAGCCTTCCTCCCTTGTTATGTCCTTCAACTCCTTTGTTCTATTATTCAAATTAAAAGACATTTTGAATGTAACTCAGTCTCACATAAGTATCATGAAAGGTCCCAACCCTTTAGACGGGGAGCAGCTACTACCAGAATGAGAAAAGAGTTTTGGTGCTTCAGCTCAGGAACACAGGACTTAATCAGTACAAAAAAATCAGAGCTTTACTTTCATCAAATGCCACTTGTTTTATACCTACTTTATCAAAGCAAAAAGCAGATGAACAGCAAGTGTAAATACTGCACTGAGTAGAGCAATGGCCATGCTTCCCTCCCATCACTTCTCCATCCCACATCTCCATTTCCAGGAGGAGGGATCAGAGCAGGACATGAGATTCATATTACCAAACGCAGAAAAATGTCTGTATCCCTAGGATCTAAACCATGCTAATATATTCACCACTGCAGCATCTAGACTGAGTGTCTCTGACCTACCACAGCTTCTTGTGATCTGCCGCAAACTTGCGCAGACCAAAACAACGCTGCTCCTGCCATGGCGCCTCTTCCTCCCGTGCACCATGCCTCCAACCCAGAGGTCTTTTTCACTTCTCCTTCCTCCCTCCCCCAACTCTTTGTCTCAGCAACCTCTTCTGTGCCGCCCACACACTTGGAGAGCAGAGAGCAGACCAATCTGGCAAGCTCAAATAACAACAAAAAAAAGGAAAGAAAAGGAAAAAAGAAGTAGTTTTCTGGCCTAGAAGACTCCTCTGTATTTTTATCTGGAGGGAGCAATCAAATCTCTTTTCCTTTCACCAGGAACCAAAGGGAATGGCGATGGATCCCAAGGCCTCACATTCTCACGAATCAGCCCTCATAAAAACAAGGGAGAAAGGCTGGTATTTCTTCTGGACACACAGGCACCTTTGAATAGGAACATTAAGCTTCTTTTTAACCTTCTTCCACCACCAAGCACCAGTTAAAAATACCAATTTTTACAAGGTGGGGTTGGATTAGCCAGTTTTCTTGTTTGTTTTCCTTAAAAAGAGCTGAGGACAAGCTTTGCAGCCTGGAGGCTGGTTAACCAGGCAGGCAGTTGTTGGCACTTCAGGGGCTGCTGGGCTGGCTGGGCATGTGCCCACACACACAGCACAAGAAGGGAGTTTGGAAGGATGCAGCACCCCCTCAGTGCCCACATGGCACTGGCAGCATTTACCCAGCGAGGTCCCAGTCCTGCAATCTCACCAGCACATATAAAAAACCCACTCTGGCACAAAGCATCTAATGACATTAATGGCACACAGCACAGTGATACAGTCCAGGCATGTGGAAATAATCATAGGCCTAGAACCCAGGATGACTGATTTTTTTCCCATTCAACATATGTTTTACTTAGATGTCTGCTTCTTCCCACCCTTCCTTCTCTCAGTCTCCCAAACTATTATTTGGTTTTAGGGGAACAGAGAAAAACAACTTTAAAACAGAAACATTATATCACACCTATCTAAGAAAAAAAAATTGCTTAACTGAGATCTAAACAAGACATTTTATTAAATACACACATTCCTAATAACAGGCAGGATTTGACCCCAGCAAAACTGGTCACTTGAGCAGATAAAATACATCTGAACTCTGTTCAGCATGAGGGGCTAAAAATAATGGTTGTGATTAGAATCAAAGAAGTTGAGTTTCAATGAGGAATAAACACTGCTTATTAGGACCAAAGTGTATGTTCCACAGGATGACTCAAAAACTCTAAGCTATTCTGTGCAGCTATTTGCTTGTTCAAGGTGACCTGTGAGCCATACCCCAGGCTAGTAAAAATCAGCAGTTACATCATTTACAGCACCAATCCAAACTGAGTCTCTCTCCCTCCCTATCAGGTCATCTTAACTCAGCTGTTCTTATGTCCTGAAGACGTTTTAGCTGCACAAAAGCATTTTCACTTTTGCAGCTTTGTGTCAGCTATGATGACTCCTGTCACTTTAGCCTTATGTAACAACATGGACAAAATGTCCATCTTCAGTGGCTTTATCAGCACAGTTGCAGCCAGAGTCATCATAATGCTGACAGTCTTTAACCAGGCTTTCACCAAGTATCCACCTACACTGCTATACTGAAAGCAAATTCTCACCTGTGCCTCTAGGAGTAGATCAGCCACCACACTCTTTGCCAAGTTTTCTAAACTGAACATTTTCACACATCTCCTCTTGTCATGTAACTTGAGGGGCCAACACCAACACCACTTTGGTGGCAGCAGCATGTCCTTGTCTACAGGAGACACCTGCACTTCCCAGGGGAATCCCTACTTGACTCTTACCCAGCTTTTACCTCTAAAGAGAAAACACAGACAATTGATGCTCAGTGCTCCCCAGCTTCAACCAGATCTTCATCCAATTGCACTCTGCCACACTTTCAACTCACACACAATGAAATCAGTCCACTGACATTCCCAAGACCTCATTCAAGGTCTGACTGTGGTCTCACCCCCACTTCAGGGAGTATTTGCCCTTCAGCTTCAGCAAGAGGGCAGAAGAAAATATTTTTCATTAATGTTGAGTAGTTAAGAAGTATAAATATTTTTCTGTTCATCTTAAGTCAGGAACATTGGACCGGGTCATGACAAGATAAGTATCTCTGCATGTTCCATGTTAGCAGCACAGGTCTGTACATTACACAGACATGATGATATTTCAGATGATGGTCCTTTTAACAGCTTCAAGCCTATTGAAGATCCATGCCTTAGGAGTTTGTGATGTTTCCAGACATTAGTTTTTGCTTCAAGGCAAACCCCAGTAAGAGCTGTCAAGGCAGAGCTTTATTTAAGAGAATATGTATGAGACCATACCACAGTGCCCCTTAGTAACTCCCCTTCAAACAGGCTGCTCCAAGGGAGGGCAGGGAGCCACCCGCCCCTGGATGCTCCAACTCCAGACTTGCTGATCACTCCTGGATATTGTTCATGCTAACCTAAAACTAAGTAACTACTTTTTTTTCCTCACAGCCTACACTACATTGCTGCCACCATTTACCCACCTGCTGCTTTGCACATCTGTGAAACACCTAACAGACTCAAAACTCAGGCGATGCAGAAAAGCATCTTTATTCAATACCTTATTTCACCTTATAGCAAACAGAAGCAGTGTCTGTCTCACACAGCAGGGGTGGACCCTTAGCTGGGTAAGACCACAGTCTGAGCCAATACTTATTGGGATTCAGACAACTTGAGCCAAGGAAGGAGACTTGGAAGATGTTGAAATTTGAGTGGAAGAGCTGTGTAAAGACACAGAAATATTTAAAGGAAATGGGCACAATGAAGAGGACAGACATTTTTGCTGGCTTATGAAAATTAAACATACACAAGGCTCAATCTGCCACTACTGAAATCAACAAGAATTTTGCCAGTGAAGCAAAACAAAAGCAGAAATGCAAACAGCATCTGACATTTGCTATGTTAGACTCATACAAATTGCTGTAGTTAGTAGCCTATGAGATAGATAAATAATGCACCATAGGCAGCATATGATTTTAAATTTTCATTTTCACAGTACAAAGGTGTCATAATCTAGAGAGTTTCAATGCTTGTAAAAGCTGGTTATGCTGACTCATTTAGGAAGAAATTTTCCATTTGGATAGACATGTTAAATCTATAAAGACACCAAGCAAAAGAACATGAGAGAAAAAAACAGATTAAAATACAACATAGAAGATAATTTGGATAAAATTTGTTGTAAATAATTTATTGTTGAAGTAGCCTTCAAACTTAAGTTCTTGGAATGTAAAAGGCAGAATATTTCTGTGAATTATTGTTTGGGATCTGATCATATAAGCTTCAGAGGCTTATCCAGTATAAATGAAAGCATCTGGCCTTGTATCTTTAAGACCATAATGAGATGGCTGCTGAGCAGTCACTATGGAAAGCATGATATTCAGAAATTAATATCTCTCTGAGCACAGAACATATAATGAAGATAACAAGGCAGAACAGAGAAACAGGACTTGGACTATCACATCAGGCATACTCAGTGGATTAATCACACAGGCAGCAGACTTGCACTGGGGGACAGCAGAAGAATGGAGTAAGGAACCTCACCCCAAACAATTAACCTTTGGGTAAGTAGCAGAGCATTATCAAGCCAACACAACTAGAGCCAGGTCTAGCATTTCCAGGCAGTCAAAGCTGGGGTTGGGCCCTATTCTGGGAGCTGTGCTTTGTAGGGATATTTCCACAATTTACAGCCTGTGGAATGCAATAGGCTCTGATATCATCATTTTCTAAATACTATCTGCACAGCAGATGTTTTGTGTGTGCACACTATCCCTCAAGCTTCTACCATCTGTTTTTTTACCAAACAGCTCAGGTGTTCATGTTTTTTAATCAAAAGAATAAAATGGGCAGGTTTTGTCTTCTAAAGAAGAAAACATGGAGGTTCTTCACTTATTCCCTGCTCTCCTGCAAAACCTCGTTAGAAATGAAAAAAAAAAAAATTTGGAACACTAGGTGGAAGGATTCCCCTTTAGTCACAGGGAAAATTAGAGTAGGACTGTAAGAGGGTGAATTGGCAGCACACACAGTGGAGCCTGACACCACCTGGCTTTCTTCTCCCTTTTTAAATAAGCAAAGAGTAACATGAAGAGGCACCATGGAGACAGAGCTCCGACACCAGGCAAGGTGTGGAGAGGAGGCACAGCAAAGCTGGATGAAGGCTGACATCTAAACATGCCAGCAAGGCCAGCAAGGGCCAGGGATGTCACAGATGGGTCAGATCCCAAGTCCTTTGAGGACCTCAGACTGCCACCCCTGACCAGCTGAGGGTCAGACCCACAGTGAGATGAGAGGCAACCAGCACCAGATGCACAGAACTGGGACAGAGCTGCCCTCTCCTCTACCCTCTTCCCACGAGGGATGAAAGCTGAGCAACAACAAACTTTTTAATGGACCATCACTGGTGATGGACCAGCTGTGACACTTGGCAAGTTTGTTACCAGCCCCAGAGAAAGAGCAGTCATTGCAAATGTCATGTGGCTTAAGTTCAGCATCCTTTCTGATTACTGTTTGTGTACAGGAAGCTTCCCTGCTGGAGCAAGTTCTTTCACTATTTCTTCATATTCAAATAGGATTTATATCGTTAAATTTAAAAAACTCTTTTAAACCTGCTTTAAAGTTAAAAGATGCAAAAATCAATTTTTTTGATCAATCAAAAAAAAAAAAAAAAAAAAGCTCAGAAAAATCAAATCCAGCAAGAATGACACTCCTCATTGCCCAAGCCTTACAACATAGGCACAATATCACAGCTCTCCCTCAGCCAGACCATAGACATCTGCACTGCTCTGAAACACTACTGGCAAATATGAACCCACCACAGGTAGAAATAAGTTGCATTCATCACTGATTAATGCACAGACAAGCAAAACTATGCTGACAGAAATATTTGGATAAAGTATATTTCCCTTCCCAAACCAAACAGCTACAATCACCCAACCAGTAAGAAGAGGCATTATCATAAAGGGCTCTGTCACGTGCCAGGGAAATGAACAGTGAATGAAAATTCATTATTAACAGGTCAGAAGCAATTAACTGTTCAACCAGGAACAGAGAAACTTCAGATAACTAACACACATATAAACATCATGGATTTACCAAAGTCCATTAAGGAACTGGGAATGGGACCACTCAAACTGTTCACTGCACACAGAGCACCCAGTCCAAGGTTTCACTGCAACCTACAGTGACCCTTCCCACTGTTCCCAGGCCACCTTCAAGGGGTAACCTTCTGTGCAGTCACCACCATCCTAGGCTGCTCTCCTCATGTTCCCAGCAAAGTGGCAATTTCAAGAGTGATTTTTCTTGCTTGTGATGTGAAAAATGATGAAAAGCAAAATCTCCTTTCCTAGAGGTCATCTTTTCAGCCACTTAGCTGACACATGCTATCTTCAGCATCCAGAGGGACTCTGGAGGATGGCTGACTGTCAACAGCAATGAAATCTGGAAAAAACCCACAGCTGTAACAGGGTTTGCTCCATGCCCATTCCAGAGGATAACATGTCCACAGCACCCTCTTACACTGCAGCTCACTCATTTCACTGTGTTTACACCATCAGCTGTTGGCAAAACATCACTAAGGCACTTCATTGCTTTGAGGCTTAAGAACAAAATGTCTCATACAGCAGAGAGCCTGCTCTGATTGTTGACAGAGTCAGACCAAGGCTGTCAATGGAGACCAGGGTCTCACCAGTTATTCCTCATCCCTCTTTCCATGTGGAGCAGGCTCTCCATAGCCCTATCTTCCTCCTGGTCACTAAACCCATCTTTGCTCATTCATCCGTGGTTTGGGGCAGGGGACAACACAGGGATGCCTAAGGTCATCCTTACCACTGCTCTATCCAAATGGGAGCCAAGGAAAAGACAAGGAGAGAAGGGCTTTCTCCCCCAGACATGAGGAGGACTGACAGTGGGGCAGCACTGCTGCCACAGCCTTTGCTGCTCCTTTTACAGCTGCTCTTCCCTCTGAGTCAGCTCCCTTTTGCCATGAGTGGAGCACAGCACTGTTTGCCAAGTCAGACAGAAAAGGAGACAAGGAAACTAAATGCAGCTCTGAGTTACTGTGTTATGCAGGGTGGGTGTTGCACTGCTCAGCACCACAGTCTGCTCTGTGCTCGTAGGCTTTGCTCTGCCATGCCTCGATAAATAAGTAATTGCAGGGAGCCCCAGAGCCTCTGTTCAGTCCAGAAGCTTTATGTGGCAAATGAGTCATGAGGAGTTAGAGGGACAGAGGAGAGAGACACAGCACCAGTGGAGAGCACCTGCCCTATTTCTACAGCTAGAATAGACCGAAGCCATCCTCTGAGCTCACCCCTTCTCTAAACCATTTCTCACACTTTCATGCAGCTGAGAAGAACATGAGTGAGAAAGGAAAACAGCCATGTGTTTTGTCAAACCCCAGAGATGCTAAGTGTTTTACAGTTTAAGAGGCCAAGGTACTCAGTACCTTACAAATAGATACATGTTTCCACAACTGGAAGTAAAACTAAGTCAAAATTCTGTAGTTGTAGCACCAAATGTACAGCTTCAGTTTAGCATCATCCTAAATTTGCTCACAGTTTCTTACATCTACCTTGAGACAAACAGAGCAGCAGCAGAAAAGCTAGATATAAATACACAAGTGAAAAACTGATCAAGCAGAATGCAACTTTTCTTATATCAGTCCTTCAAAGCCTTCAAGATATCTGCACATCCATCAGGAAAAAAACACCTCAAACTTAAAAAAAAAAAAAAAAACCCACAAGATAACCTGAGAGAAAGATTTTTAAAATCCACAAAAAACATAAAACAGAACAAACAGAAAAAACATAAAACAGAAAAAACAACACAATAGCATGGCAAGCCTTCTACAAGATGTCTTTAACACAAACTTGCTGGGACATCTTTTAAAAAAGCACAGCACACATGTTCACTTTGCCTTAGAGTAACAGAAATTTGGGAATGTTTGTCATCTCATCTCAGCAGCAGTTTGCAAAAATGGTCTTCAACATTCAATTTGTTTCAGTTTCAGAATTAGCAAACCACCTTCCTGGAGCTACCACAGAGGGAAAGCAAGAAGTGCGTGCTCTCTCAGACTCTTGGCTGCTCTTGGAGTGGCTGGACACACTGCTCCCCTAAGGATTTTTAAAGTTGCCCGTTATTTCAGTGTGACACTGGAGCATTTTGTTGTATTATTCCATAAAATCAAAACCCACCATCCCCAATCAAATCAAGGCACCCTCAGTTTCAGAGATGAATTGCCCATTTTAACAAAGGGATCCTTTTAAATTGCTGTCCTCAAGCCCACCAGACTTCATGCTGGAGTGAATGTGGAGGGGGAGGCAGGGAACACTTCTCTGTGCCATTATTCAAAGGCCTGGTAACAACAATGGCTAAAAAGGCTGAGAATTTAAATGACTTAGCATCTAAATGGATTCACTGGAAATACTTTCAAATTTTTTTCCTAGCAGATAGCCTGAAGATATGCAAAGACTGGAAAGTGCATTCAAGATGCTGAATCTGATGTTGCTGTCTATTTATGTCAGTACAATTTCCAAATCAAAATACTGAAGCAAATGGTCTTCCCCGGGGAGCGGATGTTTGAATGCAGGGATGGGGACCATTTTAAGAACATAGGTACAAATGAAATGTTCATTCTGTTCCAGCCTTCTTGAGCGAGGTGAATTGTGATTCACAGAAAGGAGATGACTACACCAGAGACAAGTATGAAAAATTAATTTCATTTTCTCTAACAGTGGACTGCTGGAATTTAGGAGAGTGTCTTTCCAAGTGAGATGCTACCTCATGCAGTAAGACAGTATCTGATGTTTTTAAAAGGAGCAGTAATATTCTCCAAGTCACATGCATACAGAATAGAGTCTCTGAAGCTATTCTGCACAAACAACTATCTTTCTCTTGTACTTGGTCGCTCATTAGGTTTGAAAGGGCTTCCCTACTTCCTAACAGTGAGTGAAACAGTATGTGTGAATGACTTGTGGAAGTGAGAAAGTAGAGCAGGTTCACTGGCTGCTGCAATGCGTGAGGATTTTCCATTTGCTTCTTACAAGCTCGCTGCCTTTGCATCTAAAAATATGTTATTATACTATTTATATTTCAGCAACATCTTGGATCAAAGCAGGATGAAGGCATCATTTTGCCAGGCTCTGTACATAGTTACGGGTAAATAACCCCCATTCTTTTGGATCCAGCTCCATAGCTGGAGCTGCACTACAGGACAGCACCGGCGCACCTGACCCAGCCCTCCCAGAGCGAGCACGGGCACTCCTAAGCTGTGCAACGCTTAAGTGCCCCTGGATGCAAAGCACTGCTTTGGGTTACGCTCTGCAAACAGCTTTACATTGTTATTTTGCGTGGGTAGATACGAGACCATGGCAGCCTAGCAACTCAACGGCTACAGAAGATAGGTTCAGAAGGAAATTAAGAATCACTTTCCCCACTTGCTATCTAGTTTTTAGCAAGATCAGAAACTACAACTCAAGAAGCTGGGTTCTATTTCCGGTGCTGGCAATTGTTTCCTGACCATGTCTGTCTGTTTCTAGTTTCTAAATTTACAAGATAAAGATTATAAATTTCCTCCGCTTTGGACAGATTTGGAGATCTTCAAATGACAAGTACTACATAAAAGAGTAAAAGTTTTTGCCAGAGTACTACTTAATAGATGGCCTCTTAGACAGCAAAGCAACAGGCAGAGTAAGCAACATCCAAGGAAGTCACATGCACTCTTCACCAAGATTCAAACAAGAACTTGTCTTTTAGATGAAGTCAAAGAGCCCCAGGCAAGAGGGGAAGGACTTCTTTATCTATTCCAGTCGTTTTTACCCCAAGGTTTTGACAAGTGTGGGTCCATCAGTAAGTACTTTGTTGAGAGGTATTGATTGTCACTGTGATATCACCGAGGCTCTGGCTCAGCACAGCTGTCTTGTTTTCTCCACTGTGATTCTGAAACTAAGACAGTGACCAGTTTGTCAGGATGCTGTCTCTGCAACCAAGCCTTCCACCACTTTTCAACATCACTGATTTAACTGCTGTTATCTACAGCAGAGCGAAGTCTGTGCTTGTGCCATAAATGAAAGGGGGATGCAAAGTGAACCTGGACACAAGGCTTAAAATTACTTGTAAATTCTCACCAAGGTTATAAAAGGGCCACTTGAACATGAAACAGAGATAGTGAACAAATCCTGGAATAAGCTTTTAAAGAGAGAAGAATCCAGGCCAAATGGAAACACACAAAGTATAATTTATAATGAGCAATGTGTAAAAAGCTATCCAAATCATGGAGCTCAAAATGAGAATAAACAGTGATCTTCCAATAGGAACAAGTACAGATAAGGTAAGTATCTGCTAAAAGGCTGAACTCTGAGTAAAAGGCTGAACTCTGAATAATACTTGGGTGTTACCAATTGCTTGAACAAGTCATCAGTACATTTCCCTAATGGCCAAAAAAGACTGTAGCAAAAATACTGCATATTCAATAAGGCTAACGTGAAAGTCAATACCTGCCAGTATGACTGTTGCTCAGCAGTTAAATATGTAAAAAATAGACTTGCAATCCACTTTTGCCTGCTATGAGCACAGCTGATCCTGCAAGATAACTGATCTGCCCAACAAGACGGAACAATGCCTGCAGTCACCCAAAATACAGCAATAAAGAATGAACAACCAAAAAAAGCTAAGCCTCACTCAGAGCACACATCATGTACATTCCCATCTTGGTCCGCAGGGGCTCCAGTGGAGGTCAGCAGGATCACTGTGAAATGCATTGGCTGTAAACACCTCCAAGAGTGTCAGCCCACAACAGAAAACAAAAGACAAATTCTCTTTAAAAAAATTTATACACTTGGAGGTGTTTTTACATTTGCTAAGGCTCGTTGACAGATCACATCAACACTAACTGGTGGAAATAAAAATTAACTGCAGAGCAAAGCTATTCAGGTATTAGAAGGACGAGTGCTAGGGCACTCCTGGAGTACTGCTGGACAGCAGTAGAGATTGCAACCCAGGTGGCTGGAAAAACACAGTCCCCAAGTGGAGTTTGGAGCCTCCAAACATGGGTTAAATTGTTCAACCATGTTTATTTTCAGAATGATGACTGCCTTTCAGAAGTTACTTGCTTTGAGATGACACACATCCCGTGTCCTTAGCCTAGGACAGGTTTAGTTCTTAATGAGGTAGACCCTAGATATAAAGTGACAACTCTAATATGGAAACTCTTCCCCCCACCCCAGCCTTCCCCAGACCTATGGGAACAGGAACCATCATCCAGCACTTTGTATCTTCCCTGAGGTGGGTGAGATATTCACTGAGTGTTGATGACAATGTCTGACTGGCAAGCAGTCATTATCCCATGGGAATGAGGACGTGTGCAAACACACTGGAAACATGACCATGTGTCACACTGGCATCAATCACCTCCCACCACAGACTGCAAGCAGTCAGCTCTGCAGACAGCGAACCATCGAGGGCAGCAGGGCTCTTGCAGTGCTCTCTAACTCCACACTGCTTTTTCCTGAGCCTTCCAGAAGAAAACAAAAGGTGAACCCTAGACAGCCAAAGACACATGAGATGACACAACCGCCCATCTCTAAGCATAACAGCAGAACTTGGCCAGCTCAACAAGTATCTCAAGCGTTTCTTGCCAGGTACTTGAGTTTCCAGCAGGGATGCTGCAGTTTCTTCCAAAAATGTTGTCTTCTTAAACAAACTGGACAGATTGTTGTGGAGATGCTAAGAGAATGTCAATCTGCTAAATGTCAGAAGGATTTTGACTAAACTAGGAAGAAAAATGGTCAGGAATTGCAGCTATATAATTAGCAACAAATCTTTAATTCTACGTGTTTGGATAGCAAGGCTGATTTAGAATCAATTGCTGAAGTGGAGCAGCCAAGAGGACAGATTCAGATCTTCTCTGTATCAGTGGAAATGCAGAATAGCTCCACTGAATTACAAAAAGAGTATGTAATACTGCAACAGTTCCATCCACACAGCCTGGCAAATTTAATTAAAACACTGCCTTATTTTATTTTCTTTTCCTTTTTCCATCCTTTTACCTGTTCATGAAATGCACCCAAGCCCAGGAAGACTGAAGCTCCTCAAAGGCAGGGGCCGAGCCAGGAACACTCTGGCCGTCCCAGAGTGGCCAAATTTCAAATCAACTGTTTGTTTCAACATCTGAAGGCTCAGGGCCCAGACTCCTTTCCTTCCTGTAGTCTCTTTCTGTAAACAGAAGTTTCATTGAGGAAAGATACGAAGAGAGGGAAATCCTGGGCAGCTTATGTGGCTGATCCATGGTGTTGGGCTTCCATGGCAGACACCAGACTTCCAGCAGACTGTTTGGACACCTAAGAAAGAAGCTCTTCTGAAATGCCTGGGTTTCTTTAAACTCACGAAAGAGCAAGAAAATCACAGTCTCTATCTGAAAACTGTCTTGTGAAGTGACACATCTTACATTTTACACATTATCCATATAATCTGTAGAAGAGAGTTAGTAGCTGACCGACACTAAGATGTTGAACACCTTCCAGCCTAGAAATGCTTGCAGTGTGCCAGCTCTACATAAATTGAATCTTGTGTTACAAGGACTAAGTGAGGGTCCTGTCTGTCACCACAGAAGGGATGTTGAGTTTTATTGGACATTGGACAAATTGTTATCTTCTCTCCCCCAGGAAGGTGTTGCTACCAGCAACTTCAGACACTGCCATCACCATCTGTAACAAAGGAAGCAAGGCCAGAAATTTTTGTCTCCGTTCTCATGTCAGGAAGCGCGTTTTTACAACAGATGAGCAAGAGTGGTGAAGAAATCAAAAATAATTCATAAAACATGGAAATAAAGCTAATACCAGTTGCTTTGGACACACAAAAAATGTATTACGGAAACATACCACATACAGCCTTGTATCCTCTTGATACAATCTCCTCTTGATGACTTTAACATGGTAGTCTTGGATGAGTCAGTGGGAGATCTGCCCAAGAAAAACCTCAGGATTGCACCCTCCAAAATTATCCTCACCAAAATCCAGAGAACTTAACAGCTTTAATGTGTCCCCACAATACATTTCGTGTCATTCCAAAGATTAATTTTTGCTTACCAAAATTCTTTGGCTAGTTAAAGCAAGGACAAAAATAGTGGTGTCCACCAAACTGAAAGGAAAACAACAATCTCAAAGCCATTTGTCTTCACAGTAATTTCAGAGTCATGCTAAAAATACAAAGGTGGCATATGGCATTCATAGTGGGTCTCCTCACTCTCTGTAGCACCAAATAAGAGGGAGGCAAGTGCAAGGTGAAGATTTTGGTGGCTGAGTGTGCTGCAAAGAGATGTGGGAGGGAAGAAGCTACTGAAGGGCACCGAGAAGGAAAGCAATGGGATGGGGCTTGGGTTTTCACTTCTGACCAAGGTATGTTTTATTAAGCATGAAATGGTTTATTAATGTACAATAACACTTTTAAAGGACCACTACTGGCTTGTACAAGGAATACCACCTAAGGCAAGTGGGAGAAATGTCAAAGTTTCCAAGTCCTTGCTTCAGACTCTTTACAGCATTGGAGTCCCTTCCATGTTCCAGGGGGGAATATTTTTTCCAAGGTCACATAGAAAGTTTAGGACATAGCAGGGAAATTACAGCAGGTGTCAGACCACCATTCTACCTCCTGGTCAGTCTCATTCACCATCCTAATCACAATCCAACCATGAGGAAAAACCTTCCTCTGCAACTGCACAAGCCAGACACATCAGTGAAAAGAGTGGCTTTCCCTGAAGAGAGGCAGAGGGAGCTCTAAGATATTCCTTGTGCCAGCTCACCTCCCACCATTAAGTTTGTCCCACACTATCCCGCTCCTCCCTCACCTCACAGTCACCCCTTTTTATTTTGGCCAAGTCTTTTACCACCCTCTTACACACATGACTGCTAGAAAGAGCCTTTCTGTGACACCCGCAGTCTCCAAGGCGCTAAAGCCCCCCAGGGTGCTCAGCTGCACTCAGCGAGGGTCCCGCAGCACCGCGGAGCCGGCTGTCCCCGGGCGCTGCCCCGCACCCGGCAGAGAGGCTGCTTCTGCAGCGGCTTGGCAGCAGCAGCACAGAGACGCCTCAGAGCACAGCAGCGACAGAAGCTGGGGCCACCTGGCCCAGAGCTGTGCCTAATGTCACAAAGGGGATTTTGCCCAGGCTGTCCTTAAGAGGATTAGGGAATCATCTACTTGCACAGAACAACAGTCACATCTGCTGCTCCAGCGCAAGTTGTTCTTATCTGCTCTCACAAAGCTCGTTTCTGCTCTGGCCTGACAACTTCTCCTATTACAGGTTCCTGCCATGTAATGCAGACACTTGTGAAGAACTGGGGCTTGGATACAGGTGGAGGGTGAGCACCAGACAGGTGCATCCAGGGCTCATCCATCCCACAACACTAAGGGGCAAGCATCACACACGGCAAATAAACAAACAGGCCTGGTTTTCAGAGGCTGAGTATTCACAGCAAGCTGGGTATCATTGAGCAGTCAAACTTCTGAGGCTTCAGAGGGGGTTTAGGAGGACTGTGGTGCATTCAAAATTTGTGAAAATTTAACCAATTTAAACTGTTTAGCAGTTTAAATGAGTCAAGCATTAAAGCTCAGCTCACAAGTGATGTTCTCAATATACTTCCTATATCAGAGACAGAAAAATCTTTGTTGTGTCAGATGTGCAGACATATAAAATGGCACCAAACTGGTACATCTAAAAGGAAGAGGAAAGGAAAGCAAATTCCTTAAGGCAAGACCTAAAACCTGCCTAATATTCTTAGCTTTTTGAACTCTAAGCTACATGCAGACCAGCCACCTTGATTTTTCCTCCTTGCCATTGGCAAGAGATAAGATTATCAAGGTGCCTATAAATTGCTTTTATTGATTTTACAAAGAGGGGTGGTTATTTTCACTTTTTCAGTTTTATAACTAGACTTATAGTTTAGATTTCAGGAATGGCTTCCTAAAAGAAATCCAGGATTGCCCATTTGACCCCTAAGCAAATCAACCCTAATCCCATAATATAACTCTCTTCCACAGGATTGAGCACCCTTTCACTCCCAAGGTGGTCCCACCAGGTTAAACCAGGGTTTAACCATTGCACTCTTGCTCATCCCACTGGTGCCACTGCTGTTGCATGGATTACTGATGGACTTCCTCTGCCAGGACTCAACATGGGATCATCAGTACAACAATCCTGGATGCACAGGGCACACGGGGATGGATCTATGGAAGCAGGGACAGAGTGAGCTGCAGCATGAATAGGGCACAGGGTGTAGTGAGGAGCTGGATGTGGTGTGTGTGGTCCGCCTTGTTAACAAAACCTCTTGTGAAACAGGTTACTTTTGCAGTAACAAGTCCTAGTCCTTACTTACCCTTCCACCTCCAGAAGTCTTTTTCCAAAATATTTGTCTAAAATATTCCACTGGAGCTGGATGCCCCTTCCCTGCTGCTGAAGGACTGGGGACTGTTCTGCCCTTTCTCACAGCCTTCTCCAACAAAGACTTCACCTCCCTAAAGGAAACTAATATGCTTCTTTCTATGGTTTTCTCAACAGAAACAGCTCCCTCTGCCTCATGGTTCTTGTTTATTTCCTTTGGGTTCTATCAAGTGTTTCCACACCTTGCTCAAAGCATGCTGACCAAAACTGGACATGTTACCCCAGTTCAGCCCCCATCACTGAGGGGAATGCCTCCCCCAGTGCAGCTGTGGGGCTTCTGCCAGTTCCCCTGAGCATAAAATTCCATTCTTTTGCAACAGAATTACATCATTTCTCATGAGTTTGGTTCCCAGACCCCCATTGCACTAATATTTATCTACACCCTTGAATTCTTCTGTCCAAGAACTGCATTGTGCTGTTGTCTTCATTGAGTCACACCTGACAATTCCAAATTACTTCTTAAACTTTAAGATTGTTTTGAGATTCCAGTAGGTAAAGTGTTTCTAAGTCTGGTGTGCTGGTGCAACAGATAGTGCACTTACCTTTCTGCAGATTTCATTTAAATGAAGTGACTCCCTTTAAGCAATTGTATGAATTTAAGCCTGGCTCAGGTATGAAGCTACTAGAAAAACTACACAGAGGCATTTTCCAGATAATCTTATTTGATACAGTTGTTAGTTATATATTTTTAAAAAATATCTTTCCAAAAAATCACCTCATTGAAGTCTCCAGCAGTCATACCTCATATCTTTGTTTTAGAGCTCAGCTGCTCGGGGCAAGATCAATACCATAAGCAGAGGGGTCCTGCAGGTACTTGATCAATTGAGAGATTTTTCTCTGGCCAATTCATTGTTTTTTAAAGGATTTATTTCACCTCAAATAAGAACAAATATTCCTTTAACAACACTCTTGACACCAATTCTAGAGGCTGCTCTTAGCTGCCTTCCTGGAGAGCCCCTAATGAAAAGTAGCAGCCTCTTGGATCGAAGGGAGTCCAGGCTCTCAGCAAAGTTTCATAAAGGAATTAGGAATAGCTCTGCTAGGTCAAGTCATTGATCCAGTTAAAGGATTGAAGACAGACATGGACACATAACCAGTTACTTAACTAATTACCCCCAGCAAGTAAGTCACACTAACTGGAGATATCCAAGCTCTCAGGCTGCTGAAACGTGCAGTAAAACTATAGTTTCTCTCATCCTGGAGGTGAATCTACTCCTGAGGGAAGGTTTGTCAGCAATACTCATTTCAGAAGCATCACCACACCAAGAGCCTGCCCTAAGTGCATCTTATTTATCACACAAAGGACAATCAATACAGAGAGATCGTGACAAGGAGGCTATTTCATCAAATAACTCAAACATTTTAAGACTCTCCAGGAGAAGAGGCAGAACATAAAGGAGCTCACTGGCTACTTCTGAACTGCCCTCATGCTGTAAGATCATCACTGTGCTCTTTGCACTCCTGGTACAGCAGCAAGGAAAACACCAGCCGAGTGCTTGGCTCCTCACAGCCACAGTGAGGGCCCTGGGGATGCTGTCAGCTTCAGAAGCCCTGTGGGGAGAAGACAGAGCAAATACTTCTGCAGGACAAACTCCAGCAAGGACAACGAGGAGTGTCCCACTGGGGCTGGGTGCCTGGCTGGCAGCTGCTTGGGGAACACAGAGCCACAGCAGGGAGGGCCTGACCCAGCAGTGCCATCAGCCATGAGATCCTGTCCACATCTCCTAAGACCCAAGTGTTTAATTGAAGCTAAGCTGTAATTTGAGCGTTCACCTGAGGTCTCCAGTAAGGGGAGAAATGCCACACCAGATCTCATCTCCACACAGAAAGAGGAGTTAAAGAATAAATATAGTAGCAGCCAGGTGCTCCAGTTCCTCAACTTGATTCAATTTGGCATGTGAAATATAGTACGTTCAAAACAGTAATTACAGAATAATATGTATGAGAAAAAGGCCCAACTCACAAAAAAGGAAAGCAATTACAAGTAAAATTATCTGGGAAAGAGAATTAATGGAAAAATATGAGTGATGATGGATATATTTTACCAGATGTCAAAAAAGTGACAATTACAGAAAAAAATTTTCTCAAAGAGACTTTTTTTGTAAAATAAATGAAATCTTCTAAAATTCAAAATTATGTGAAAAGTGTGTGAAAAGAATTTGATAGAATTATCAAATAATTTAATAGTCAGGAATTGTTTTAAAAGCTGATTGAGAGCAGTGCACGTTCCATCAGTCAAGTTCATTAATAGATATAAGCAGCTGAGCTGACAGGAAGAAACCAGCAGCCATGAGGATATTCAGGATAATTCCAGTAATTAAACTCTATGGGGCAGATGACTGTGTTTGGGAGGAAGTTACTCAAGGTATCCATAGGATCAGCTGATGGGCAGATGCACATCCAGTCACATCAGCCAAAAAGAGACACAGAACACTAAGTGAAATGAGAGAACACACTAATTAGGAAATGCAATCACTTAATAAATAAAGAAGAGGCACTGGGAAGGCTGGCAGAAGACAGCAGAGGGCGAGCAGACTTCGAGGATACAAACTTGGTACATTCTGAAGGAAATGCCCCTGCTAAATTATTCCACGGGGAAAGGAAACCCGTTCATTTGAGAAATACTAACAAATACTAATGAAAAACAAATTTGATACAGGTGGAAAGAGGTCAGTATGAAAAACTGAGTCATTGCAGAGTATGGTCGGCAGGGACCAGGGAAGGAGAACATCTCATAGGAACAGGGATCACTGCTGGGTTACAGGGGCAGCTGAATGGAGCAGCCAGCAAGACCTGGGGACAGCAGACAGCCAGCATCCAGCCATCCTTCCCTGCAGCACTATGCATTTATTTTCTTCAGAGATTATTCACACAGATTTCAAGGCTTTTAAGATTCATGAGACTATCCAGAACTGGCACCAAATTTCCTGGGCTTTTTGCAAGCTTGCTACAGCTGGTCATGAGTCTGTGATAACCCTGCATCGACACTGCCTCTAGATGCAGCTGACCTTGCAATTCACACTTAGACTATGCATTCCCTGTACCCACAGCACAATGCTTGCTCTGCATCAATCCAGCAGTTAGCCAGGTGCCCAAAAAGTTATGTTCCATCTTCTTTTACCTTCTGCCCTTTCCTTCCTGGCTGTTCCATGGATAAATGTGGGCATTGAAGAATACCTTAACAACCACAAAACTGTTTATCAGCACCACCACAGAGCACACACAGTCCATCCTGCATTTCACTGTGTGCTCTTCTCCTGCCACTCAATGAGCTCATTAGGCAAATGCAGAACAGGAGTATCCATGATAATTTTTCTTCTGCTTTATGAATATCAACCAGTTTGAATACAATTGCAGTAAATAGGATTATTATTCTTCGTTTATATTATGCTGGTCTGTCCCAGCATAGAAATCAAATAACTAAAGATAAAACAAAACAAGTCTGTCCTAGGCAGCAAATAAACACCTTCTGAATGCTGGTCAAAAATACAGCAGTTGTGCACCTAAAACATGTGTCCCTGCCTGCTGAATGTGCTGTGTTATGCTCCTATTCCCATTCAGCAAAGCACCACGAGGTCAGAACCCCTGACAGTCAGGTCTCCAGTCAGCCTCCCCTTGGCTGTCCAACTTCAGTACCTACAACATTTCAGATTTCCAGTCAGGGTGAACAATATCTTTCACTTTCGTTCTCAAAATCTGTGTGCTGCAGCCCAATTTCAATCCTGTTTATGCAAACTGGGATTACTCCACAGAAGTCGATGGCATTCTAGGCAGGCACCCACTTTCCAAGGAGGTTTCAAGGAATGGAGGCAGCCCAGGAGGCTGCCACTGCCTCAAGGACTGGCTTAGACACAGCAGCACCGTGGAAGTGATGCTCCAGGACACAAGAAGAGAGGGAAAGCAGGCAGTGTGGTGGGCCACATGTAAGGTGCAGAGCAGTTCCCAAGTGACATCCGCTTCAGTGAGCAGCAGCTGCAGCAGCAACATCACTCCACTGCAGCACCCAGCACTGCCCAGAGCTGATACTGGGAGCTTCAGGGAGAATCTGCTCCAGCTGTGCTCTGACCTCTGCAGCCTCCCCAACAGCCCCATTTGCTCCAATGAGTTGATGGGACTCCTTACAGCAGCACAGCACTAAACTCAACACCTCCAAGTCTTCAGCAGTCAGAATCTGAATAAAGAAAATGCAAGAATGCCCAGCTGTGCACTGGAGGTGCCCAGATTTGTATGTCTGTGGGAGTCTCACCAATAGACAGTGATAGAGCACAGTTTTGTGGCAATCTTTCCGGTGATTCTGTTTCTAAGTGTTTCTACAACTGAGGAAGCACTTGAGAGGACGAGCAGTGCTACACACAAACACCCATTTTGTGAACACAAATATCTCTTTTTTTCATGTATGTGCAATTTGCTTTCCAGCACACACTAATGGAGAGAACAAAGATGCAGAGCACAACAGGTATGATGGACCCTGAAGTGGGCAGTATCAAAAAATTAGCAGGGTACCCTCAGGACTGAGAGTCAAGAAGTCTGCCTGTGACCTTGACCTCCATGAGATGCTGGTGTACGGACTGTGTCTTCTAATAAATAGCAGGAAGCCAGGCACATGGGTATCTGCAAGATGTTCAAATTCCTATCAGCAGACTAGGAGCTTTATGTGAAACTGAAAAGCCTTCAGTTGCTGAAGGTGGAAGTGGTTCTTTTTGTGAGGCTTCACCAGTCTCATGAGGGTGTCACAGTGTTTCAAAGAGATCCTCTTGCTTTGGGCAGAGGATATAAAAACCCAAAGACGCTTGAGCAGGACAGGTCCTTCAGCTTCCCTGAAGGAACAATGATGACAGGGAGGAAGCTGCACAGCCTGTCTGTGTGCTGTGCACCTGGGGCACGCTGCACACCCTACCCACGGTGCTGCTGCTGGGCACAAGTGCTGCTACACTTGAGAGGAACGCAAAGTGAAACCATTTTGAAAATTTGCAAAATCTACCAAGGTTTCAAATGAAAGAAGATTTGGAAATCTGTTAAACACTGATAAAAATGATGAAGTAGTTCATAATATCTTATTAACTCCTGAATAAAAAAAAAAAAAAAAAGGCTTATTGCTGTACTGAAAAAAAGGGGGGGAAAGCTTGCATAAGCACTGCAAAAGTGTTACAGATAACACAAAAGAATCCAAAATCACCCAACTGCAGGCTTTACAACAAAAACAGGTCCTGAAGGATAACAGCAATTGTGCTGGCTAGAGTCACAAAATCGGTCAACTAAAACAATCACATGAAAAAAAGAAATAAAAGCATTATTCAGATAAAGCTGGATTCATTTACTGTTTATGCAATATAGCTTCCCATTTGCACTGGGCTACAAAAGTGGCTGTCCAGCCACAGCCCTGCAGTTCACATGGCAGCTACACAACTCCTTCCCTTCACTCAGGGCTGGGTTGCCAATCCTTTGCCCATCATGTTTATGTGTCTGGCAGCTTGTGGACAGATAGGAAATACACCATCTAATGAGCTGTACAGAATCCTTCCTTCGTGGTTCTATGCTCAGTTCTTTATAACAACACAGCTCCCAGAAAGCAACACCACATGCACCCTCCCCTGTGGGCACAGTAGCATTTTGGAGGACCAGGAGCCTTAAAAGGATTCAGATGGAGGAAGGCTCAAAATTATGTTAAAAGCATTTAACCCTTCACACCACATATTGAAGACCCATGCTAAAGAAACTATTCTCTGGCTGGGGAATTCTTATGCCCTTCACAACCCCATCAATGCCATTTTGAATAGAGCAAGCATCCTCAAAAGGTGTTTATTATCTATATGGTCACTAACCATACTGCCTCTTCATGGGAAGAGGAGAAGATCGTGGCCAGAAATACTTTTTACTGTCCTGGATCCAAATGGGGCACTTGCTCCTGATGACCTGGCTCTGGCAGAGCAGGGAACATGCCTGATGTGCTCCATCAAACACAAGACCAGTCTCTTGCTGGTGTGCACCTGAGATCTTGCACACCGAAAAAGGTGGAGGTAACAGACAGTAACATGCAAAGCTGCACCCCAACTCAAGCAGCTGTGAAATACTATCAAATTCAGCTCAGATTTGCCTCCTGAAGGCCCCAGGGCTCCTAGGAGATAAGGCTTCTCACAGAAGGGGAATGCTGGAGAGCTCAGCACTGCACAGCCATGCACTGCTAACCCCTGAGCACCACAGATACAGTAGATATCACACTCGATCATGCTCTGGGAACGTATCCTTGCTCACTGCTGGCTGTTTTCTAGTCAGAGCTGCTTTTCTGAAGTCACTTTTACATATCAAAACATTTTTTGTGTATGATTCAGAAACATGCTATAGTAATAGAGGGGAGACAGGGAGTCTGCCCAGCTCCGTTCAGTTTTATCTCTACCAGCTGCTGTTCAGAGCACAAGCAACTCAGGAATCATGGCAAAAACATTTCTCTAAACATTTCTCCTATGGTCTATTGAGAGGAACGGAAGTTTATTACCATGAATGACTCACTCCCTGCTGAAGCTTTTTCCTGGACGAACTGCATTCTACACTATTATGTTCCAGTAACAATAAATTATTAATAGGAGAGGGAATTCATAGTTTGCCTCACAAAAATGTAACCAAAAGCAAGGAAAATATGGAATATGCTATAGAGATTAAGTTAAACATTTCATCTTTCCCCCTCTGATGTGCAAGAATTATAAACCTTCATAATAAATTTCAGTCATAGTTGGTCAGAGGATATGCACGAACACATAGTATTGAAAAGGAATTGTGTTTATAACAAATGTAGCTTAAAAAACCATTTTTTTCCTCTGTCAGTTCCTGTAGTAAGTGCAGAAAATTAGCTTTCCCGAACACAGCCAAAAAGTGAGAGATCAGGATACCTGGGATCAATTCCTAACCCTACTAGCCCTCCTCTATGATCCCTGACAAATCAGTTCACCTCCCTCTGCCTATCCTCCAGCCTGTAAATTAGGAACAACACTTTTCACCTCAGCAGAAAGATGTGAAAATAGCCTCTGTTAATGATTTTTAAGGCCACATTTAGCAATAGGGGAGGCAGGAAATGTGATCTTAAACCCAACATCACCAATTAGGTAGGTGATTGCTACATGGAGTAAGGAGCTGACAACACCCTGGTATTAAAACCCATTGTTCACTCTCCTGGTTCTCTTTTACTGGCTATCTTTGGATTTCAAGCAGCACATAGAAGATTTCCACACCATCATGCTTGAAGCTTTTGAGGTTTTTTCCAACCATACAACAATGGGTGAAATTCTGCAGATTCTCTCCCAATTTTCAAAATTAAAACCTACTTGAACACCTGGCTAATGCGCAAAACTATAGAGTTTCATTCTACACTAGCAAGGAACAGAAGAAGAAAAATAAAGGAAAGTAAAACTTTTAAATCTGGAAACAATACTACATCCGAGTCTACCAAAACAAGGCTTCACCCAAAACTTGACTCATCCCTAAACTCTTAACAGCACTTTGTCTCTTCTATCCATGTTTATCCATCTCACAACCCCTTGTGAGTCCGTGGTTCCTACCAGCACTGGAACACCAACGTACTTGCGAGTGGGTGTGCACCTTCCCACTCCCATGGAAACAGCCCCTGTTTCCCAGCATCAGCCCTGAGGAGGGCATCAGCCCTGCAGCCTGTGGCCACCACAGGGGAAGGGCTTCTCCCCCCTCAGCCCGTGCAGGAAGCGATCCATCTATTCACTGGCACCGAGGCATGGCAGACACGGAGCCTATTTACAGGAACCATCAAGATTCAATAAAGCAGCTTCAAAATATGCCAGATGTCAGCTCTTTGTTTACAGAGACAGCAGTGCAATTTGAAGGCATCTGTAACTATTGCTCACTCTAAAAGTGGGAATTTTAAAGGAAAAGGTGGGTGGAATGGGAGAATAAACTCTTGCGGTTCTGACTGTCAGTTAAGACCAAGAGCTAGTAATGAAAAGATTAGGAAAAAAGAGCAAATGTACAAAAGCTCATCCCACCCATCTGAGTAAGCAGGCAAAAGTAGAGGGCTTGGCTGCTCAAAAATGGTGTGGGATGATGTAGTATGAACAGGACTGAGGAGATCTTAGAAGCACCCTGCTGCCTCTGTCCCTAGAGCCAGGACAACTCCCACGTTGCTCCATCCTTCAAGCACAGAACATGAGCTAATTGCAGCAGTTCCTCCAAAACTCACTGATTTAACAAATGCTGAACAGACAGAGCGCTTAGTGTATCAGATGTGCTCTGGCTCCTCCAATTCTTTCTTAATTCGTCCTAGAAGAGATCTTGGAAAGACTGTGTGGCTAAAATTCTGGACAGGCAGCTGCAGCACTCACAGGAATGTCTTGAGATCCTCTGGTACAGTTCAAGGGTCAGGAAGTAGGTCCTTCTGGATCTTTTCCTGTTCCTGACATGTGAACTTTGATTCATTCTCTTGTAGCAGGTATAATTCAAACACACGCTTAAATGTTTTGTTAAATTGGGGTGGATTGCTGAACCACAAAGAGATTTGATAAAACACCTTGAGCAGGAATACAAGTTATTATAATGACTTAATTTTTAAAAAAGCTGTGTGAAAAAGAAATATTTCTTCATGGCAGTGCAGATTTCCATTGTCTTAAAATCATCATTAGGATGTGAAAACAGTCTGTGAAACATTTGAGATGGCATGGAAACAATTTAGACAGTGCTTAAAACACCATTTATGGAAATTTGGTTAGAAGACTAAAAAATGATAAATATCTACCTATAGAAGAAAATTTACCTTCCAAAGTCATGAGCAAATTTATTAGACAGCTTTAGTTTATTTATACTGAAAAAAATCATGGGAGGAAACAGAATTTGTCTGAGATCTGAACTCATCATTCATGTTTACTGAACAAATAAAAATAAAATAGGCACTTTCAGTGATGAATGCCTATCCAAGTACTATCAGATTCTAAATGTGCTTAGTATCTGCCATATTACCATCAGTGAATGGAGAAAGGTAGCTTTAGAGGGGGGTGTAAATTAAAAGTTCAGCATAAGGGACAGCAGTTTAACTTAAAAGTCATATACAAATGAAATGCACTTTACTTTTTTTCTGCTATTGTCAAAGGTAAAGAGTAACCAGACCTCAAACAAGGAGAACATGTCACAGTTTGAGCAGATCCCAGCTCACAGACCCTAATTCCCAGCATACCTTCAGCAGGAGCTCAGAGGACTCATTTCCTCTTTTGCCAAGGAAAAGGGGTGTCATTTCAGGCCACAGAAAGTTGTACATTTGAAAGATTTACAAGTTCATGCAATTAGCAAGTTACTGGAAATCTGAAGTCTATAGAGAAAGAGAGCTCACTAAGGACAATCCAACATGCAAAAGGGCCATTCCCGGCTCCTTTCTGCAGGATCAAAGTCCTCCTGAGCAGCAGGGTGAGAACAGCTGTGGAGAGGAGGGGGAGGAAGGAGGGCAGCAACAGGGAGCTGCTGAGCAGATCCAGAGACATCCAGCCACCACTCCAGCCCATTCAAAGCCATGACACAGCAAGGATCCTGTTAGGGTGGCACCTGCCCACAAGCACCTGACTGCCAAGGGACAGAAGCTCTTTCTGGAAGAGTTTGTGGGACAGTATTGTGCCCATAGCCATGGAAGTTCTATGAAAAAGTTTGGCTCAACAAAAATTTTATTTTCTTCCACATTTCACCTTTCCAGACCCCATTCATATCACAACCTGTTCCTACAAACTGGGTGCAAGTAACAGGCAGAGCCTGGGACAAAATCTGGCTTGCTGTGTTTCCTCAGACATGTCCATTGCCCCCACAGTTCCCCCCAGGCAGCCCTGTGATCCATCACAAGAATATCCCGACCCCTCGAGCCCCACTGGGGTGGGGGTGTCCCACAGCTGCCACATTACACCAGTGGCTGTTATTCCAAATAAGGGAACTTGTTGCAAACTCCCCTCAAGCTGCCTTGTTCTGGCTGGTTTATGTTAGGGAGACAAGACTAAACAGACCTTCATATTTTCAGAATTAACCACTAAAAATGAAAAATTGATTGTTTGTTTCCAGAGTGCAGATGAAGGGGAGTCCTGCGGCCAGCGGCCTCTTTTGGAAACCGCACCACAGCAAATGCAGCACCAGCTTATCTCTTTTCTCTTAAGAGTCTTTGGGATGGATTCAGGGAGAAGTAAACACGTGTGAGCTCCGAGTCACATTTTGGTGCAACCACACCATCTCCCTCCAGTTTCTCCCAATGTGAACCAGGCTCAGTGTGTGGCCTCACAGCAGTTTTTCTGTTGTATTTCCCCATTATTTTTGCCAGGGTGACAGTCAGGTTGTTATTTTTTTTTAAAAGCTGATCTATTAAATGTCAGATTAAGGGAAGTTTCACTGCTTTACAGCAAACTTGCACCACATAGACTCTTTTAACTGCCATCATGAATGTAAATCAGTGCTGGTCATTTCATTTCCCTCCTGCTATTTAAGTGGTTTTAGTTGTCTTTCTAACTATCAGCACTGCTGTTTAGTGCTGCAAGGCTTGAATTAAATATTTTTAGGCTGCACTCCTCAAACAAAGAGCTTTCTTACTCTATCTGACCACTAATCCACATGGAAGCTGTACGACCACTTTTTGTGCAACACTGAGCTCAACCTAATAATACCATGTCTCAACAAAGCTTATTTACTCAGGTTCAGCCTAGGCAAACTGAATTCACCTCTGCCTGCCACATGGACATATGCTCACATCCCAGCTGGCAGATCTGGGTATCGCCTATTTAACCCTTGCTTTGCTTTTCCCCATCTCTGCACAGCCACAGGTTGTTTATTCAAACCTGATAAACACAACAAGCCTCAACATGGCAAAGAAATATGGAAAACAAAGACAAACACTGCCCGGGATGTGACATTTATTCAGCACAGAATCTCAGTAAAGTGCTTGCAGCTAAACAAAGAGGGAGAGAGGCAGAAGAGAAATAAGGAAAGGTCCTACAAGTCAACAAGGGCACAAACCCCATCATTCACCAACACTTAGAGGGAACCCATCCTCAGCTCCTCTTGCTGAAGATAAATCAAGACCAAGTTCCATCAATTCCATTAATACATTACATGTCCCATAATTAAGCCACTGAGAAGCCTTTTTCTTCCCAAAACTCAGTACGTGGGTTGTCAGCTCCCCACCCCCCAGTGGGAAGCACTGGGGCTGCAGCAGGCAGAAAAGCAAGGAGGCATCCCAGATAAGGATCCATTTCACCCTTACTGCTATGCAGGGAGCATGACCCGTGTTACCGCTGGCTCCCTAGAGACCCAGACAGAAGTCACCACATCAGTAGAAAACAATTAAAAATAGTCTGGAGCAGCAGCACCGAGCTGCAGGTAAGAGAGGCAGCAAGAGAGCTTGGAAAAGACCAAACTCCTTATCAGCCTCCTTCCACATCCGTAAGTCCTGTCATGTTTTCAAAGCACACATCAGGACGCCCCACTTCCGGTTGTGTTTATTTGAACTGCATGTATAAATACCCTATTAGAGAAAGAAATGGCCTCTTTCATCACAAATTGCCTCTTCTTTATCCCCAGGCCCATGGCACAGACACACAGTGGTGTGGAGGGCGAAGGCACGGCTGTGAGCACAGCTACTCACCTGGCAGCAAACCAGGCCACTGCCCTGCCAAATTAAAAGCAGAAATGCAGATGGGAAAGGTGCCTTTTCTCCCTCTGGCCAAACAGCCACCTGGCACAGGAGGGGTCAGACTGATACAGCAATGTGAATGCAAGAAACCCATTTAAAGCTCATCCCAGCCCTTCCCAGGAGATATCCCACGCAGCTCTGGCTGTGCACAGATACATGTACCCACAAATTCCTCCCCTTTTTATTCAGTGCTCCTTATCTGGTCAGGAATTGAGAAAACTATCAAAAACCATCAATTTGCTGTTCTTAACGCTTAGCTTCAAGAGAGGCAACCAACAAGAACACACAGGTTTGAAAGGAGACAGCAGCAAGTACGTGAGTACAAGGCAGGGACTAGGATTTTCCATCTGTCTCTGCCAGGAACTCACTTTCTCCTCTGGATTATGTTTGCATGAGGCAGGATCTAATCTAAATTGAGAAATTTGTGTAGATTGGTGCTTGCTTTTACCAGAATTACATTTTAAAGGCCAGATGCTGCTCTTTGCCGCGAGTCTAAAGCAGCACTGCCGAGGGACAGAACAACTTCCAGTTTACATCTGTGTCTCTCACAGCAGAACCTGGTTCAGTAAGTATTGGGACCTCAAATCCAAAACACAGTTACAGGTAAAAAACAGCATGATGAGGCTTTTTGCTGTTGCATAATCTCCACAAAGTACACCAATAGTGACTTCAGGTAACACCATGCTGATTCAGTCCTTTCAGGTGGAAAGTTCTGGGATATCTGAGCTCAAGCAAAACTTGATTACAAAATAGGTAAAAGGTCTCTTAAACCACAGAGTGAATGTCAGGCTAATTTCATAAAATCATTAAGGTTAGAAAAAACCTCTACAGTCATCTAATCCTACACTTCCAGTTACAATAATTCCACCACTTCCCTGGGCAGCCAGTTCCAACGCTGGACCACCCTTTGAGAGAAGAAATCCTTTCTGGTGTCCAGTCTACACTGGCTCCATCAAATTTTGTGGTTTTCAGCTCAGATGGTAAAAGTGCAATACTTGAAGAGATGCTCATTGCATCTAAGAGTAATTTTAGATTGGCCCTCAGCAAACACCTCCATACTTCCATCTGTGAGCCATTTCACACTGGGGAGGCAAAACTCCATCTTCTTCACTTTACAAGCACAAGCAGTTCTCATTAATTCAACGCGAGCTCATATGGAATACAAGGTGGAAGAAGTTGAGTGCCTACACACACTCACAGACAGATATGTGGGTATGTGTGTGTATGCACGCTGCCAAAGCCTCACAGATCCTGCTGCGACCACTTCTCCTAATTTACTATTACTCCCAACCCCCTCAGTTTTACAAACCATTGTTTAATCAGAGAAGCACTTTGAGGCAGTTTTAGTTCTGCAACAATGTCTCAAAAAAAAAAAAATCTATAACTGTTACATCCAAGGTGGGGGAAAAATGTGTATGGACTAAAATTATCTCTGGAGCTCTCACAGAGCATTTTAGTAGGCAATAAAGTTGCGGCTTCAGGAACAGGTTGTTAAGATGAGGATAAACACTCTCACACCACGGATGAGCCAAACAAGCTCAGTGCTTTGGGGCAGCTGTAAATCCCAGCTGGACAGAAGGCACCGGTGTGCACAGCAACAGTGACAGCTGGCGGACACGGGAGGAAGGCCCCTCACATCCTCCTCCTCCTCCTCCTCCTCCTCTTAGGCTGAGTCACGACCCACGAGCCTTGGAGAGACGAGTCAGAGTCAGGTGGTTTCATGCTGAGGCACCACCAACCAGGCTTTTGAGAGTGCTGCCAGCACGGCCAGGGCATTTCCCACCTTTGCTCATCGTCCCCTCCTGCTGCTCCTGCCTGTGTTGGCCCAATCTTTGTTCTGTGGAGGACAAAAGGGGCTGCTGAAGGCACAAAGTCTGGCTCTTTGTACATTTTAAGTTACTAGCATTATAGAGGAGCAACTGTGAGACAAGCAGTGGAGAGGGATGCCCAAGCTCACACCAAGAAAGCCACCGGCAGCGTGGCACAGAAGTCCCAAGGTTTGGAAAAGCCACAAGATAGGAAGTACCTCTGGCTGCAGTCAGTGAAGGGACCAGCAGGACCACAGTGCCAGGAGGGGTGGCAGCCATTCACCCCTAGATGCTGGAAAGTCTCAAACCTGATTCTTATTCTTCTTTTGGGGAGAAAACAGCTCTTTTAAATTGACCATTATTTCCTCTCTCACACCGAGCAGGGAACAGACTGTACTTTTTGCTTCTGAGTCGCAAATATTAAATCCCCTCTTCCCACTATTGGTGACTCATGAAAGTGACTCATTCACCTCTAGATAGTTTTATTTCCTACACATTTAAAATACAAAGGAAAACAAAAATATATTGGCTTCTTGAAGGGAAAAAAATAGCCTTTTCTCCTACTCATCAGCTTTTGCTTATAACACAGATTAAAGGAGAGGTCATCTCAGACTCCAGACACTAAATCACTCCTCTGGGTGGTCTACAAAGCCAGCAAAGTGATAGCACAGGAGGACTCCTGCCCCGGCTGTAATCGCATTACTCTCCCCACTAGAGGCTGCTGAAGCAAAAGCAACCTGACAGCTCTGTCCCATGCAGGTGGCCAAGGGCTTCCAAGCCCACCTGCAAGCAAAGCCAGAGCCCTAGAAAGAAAATCAGAAAATTGGTAGAAAATAAAGATTACTTTTCAGATTGGTTTTGTGGATGTTTTTATAATGCTGAGAGGCTCTGCAGTGAGTCACCGACTCACAGGGGCTCTACTTAACCAGGCAGTGGGGTGACAGAGGGCGGGAAAAGAGGGCACTGACATTGTCAGGCACATACAGCTGTGTGGGAAAACAAGGGGGAAAGATCACGGTGCCGTTCCTCGGGAGGTAATGGTGTTTTCTGCTGCACAAAACACTTACCTTGCCTCACTGAGGTGAAGGGCAGAGAAAGGGCTTCAACCTGAAAGCACCGAAATCAAAGTAAGATGTCTGGGCAAGAGAAAAGGGCTGCTGGAAACACATTAAACTCCTGTGAGATTCCAAGAGGAGCAACATTTAACCCCTGTGAAGATCCCAAGAGGATCAGGAGCTGAAGACTTGGAGGGTGCATTTCACTGAATCACTGCATGCACAGCCTTGTCAAGCCAATATTTGTGCCTTCATCCTCCTCTCCAGAGTCAAACATCCATCTCTCCTGAATGTACAACCTTTGTGCAAAGTGAGAAAAGGAGGTTTTTTTTCCTTTTGAGAGGATACTACTGGTGAATAATTATCATTACTCCTTAGGATAACAAAGAGTTAAAAAACAGAGAAATTACCCTGTCTGCAGTAGAGGTAAAGTGACTGATTCTCATTGCTTAAGGGAATCAAAGAGAGAACTTGTAGGTAAAGATAGCTGTAAATTCACCACCTCTCAGTGTCCTAGCAAAGCAGTTCTTCAGGTCACGCATCACACTGAAAAGGAACAGGAGCCACAACCCCAGACACAAAGCTCCAGCACAATTCTACATTTCTCATTCAAGGATCTCATTTCACTGCTAAGTGAAAAACCCTACACCCTCTGGGCTAACAGCAACCATTGCTATTTCCCAAGCATAGGTTACACTTGGGGGGTTATTATTCCAATCCCAAGTTGTAGATCTTCCCTCCAGTCAAGCATCAGAATGCCAGCTATCAACAAACTTATGTTTACTAATACTCTTGCACTGTGATAAGCATTGAATGGATAAGTCTTCATGCAGAAAGGGAAAGAGGCATAAAGGAAAATAAAAACCATTACGTTTTCCAACAGCACACATCTCTAACTACTGACAGCTGGGGGAAGGATAAATCTGTTTTCACAATGGATACCATTTTCTTTGGTCTCCTAAATTTAGAAACCCATTTTTATCACCTGAGACAGTGTGATTTATTAGCAGAGATGGTATAGTTGGTATCCAACACTTGGCCAGTTGGCAGCCCAGGAGAAAAACTCAAGAGCTAGGTCCAAACTCGGAGGCTGAGCCTCGTCTCTGCTTACAAACTTGGCTTAAGTCCCAGCTGAAGAGACAATATAGCAGCAGGCATCAGCAGAGAAGCTCCAAGCAAACTTAACACACAGGAACTGTCCACCAGAGAGCTATAGTGAGGCTCATGCTGCGCTATCATCTGAAAGCACAAATTCTGTCATGGGGCTTGGGGGAAAAGGAAGAACATGCAATACTGAAACATCATTAAAATTAAGTGTGACCAGCTGCTTTCCTCCCCATGAGTTTGAGTAGTAAGTCTAAGATATTTGTGATTTCTGATTTAATGTAAGATGTCCATGATTCAGAGCTGGTTACTACCTTTAATCTTCCAGGCTCCAAAAGAGCTGCCAGAGAGCATTATTTTTAATGCACTCTCACACAGGGATGGAGTTTCCAATGAACCTGCCAAATCTAGCAAAGGTTTGCACTTTTCCTTTCCAACACTTTCTTAGAAAGCTGGAAATAACATTACCTTACTTAAGTGGCCATTTTAATTAATTTAGTTGTGGTTAAAATACAACAACCAAAAAGAAAGAAGAATGAAGCTGAATTCTTGGGCACTTTAAGCTGTCTCTAAACAGAGAGCTCACCAAAGGTTTGACAGGCAGATCATAAAGATCTATAAGAGGCCATTTTAAAAAGGGTACACATTGTCCAATGTAGAGCCTGTATATTTCTTACTGCCCAGAGCACATGGGACATAATCCTAGATGGGGCTCCTGGCTTACTGTAAGATAAACTCCAACAATGCTGGTTATTAACACTTTCAAAGCCAGAGCCTGCACTCATCCAACTAAATGAGAGCCAAGTTAGCCTTTATGTTGTATTCTTTATCCTAGGAAGGATTATTTAAATGCAAATACAGCTGACAATTCATCTGGGCTATGGATGAGAAACTGCATACTTGCAGTTAAAAGCACAGCTCCCAATATGTCCTTGTTACTAAAGGTAGACCTTTCCTGAGCTAGTCACACAAGAACATCAGTGTCTCTCCAGGAAAAAAAAAAAAAAGAGGGGGGATACCTCTGCAACCAAAGCAGGCAAATGCAAATCAAACGTGTTAGTGGAAGGCAGCATTTCACAGCAGTTACTGCACTGAGGGGAGAGGAGCCAGGTCTCAGAGCTTCAACACCCACCTCTGCCACACAGACACCACAGGGAACCTCCTCCTCCCTCTGCTCTCAGACTGGATGGAAAAGGAAGAGGAGTTTGAGGTGGCATTAATATTCAGATTGAAACAGATAACTCAGCAGCCCATTCTAATTGATTCCAATAAACTCAGCAGTCCATTCCAATTAACTCCACCCAAAACAAAACAATTCCAAGCTTTTATTGTCATAAGGTATGCCTGGGAAGTGCAGGAAGGCACAGCAATGAACCTGCCATTTCCCACCTGCTCAGAGACAAGCCCAGTCATTCACCACTTGATGCTTAGCCAGGTTTATCACCTATCTCTGGCTTCTCTTAGTCTTTAGACAAAAAAACACACTAACCATTACTGCTGTCCAGGGATGCAGAGGTCTCTTAACACTAGCAAATGCCATTAATGTGGTAAAGGAGAAACAGATTGCCTGGACTGCCATCTCACTGACTGCTAGAGAGGCAATCTCCACATTAAAGGTGGGAAGGAAGTGAAATGCATCAAGCACAGATGTTCAGGATATAGAAACAGGGTATTTTAACAAAGATTAAAACAGACCCAAAGGTGTGTGTTTGCTGGTCCCTTTGCATGGGCCCAAATGTCACCCAATGACATCTGCACACATCTGCAATGACAAATGGCAGAAAGGAACTTTCTGTGCTGGTGTATTTTTCTCTTCAGGATAGATAAAATCAGTGCATTAGTCATGCTAGAGCTGAACTGTCACAGCGCTTTTATTGTTATTTACCAAAACAGTTATCAGACAGACTTGTACTATTAAATTCCTGTATCACAGAACTCCTCTGATACCCAGAAAGTACAGTATTATGGAAGTGTTGCTATTCCCCAGCTTGTCTTTCCTTCTCTCTTTTACAAGGTTCTTTCTTTGCTGGCTGCCCTGCAGGAAACCACAGGAGTCAAGTTGTATGCAGGTATCTCACCCTGTAGGCTTGAGGGGCTGCTGGCTCTCACAGCACTGCTCTCCTGGACCAGCCCCCACCCATTTCAACCAACTTATTTTTTGAACCTAAATAATTCAAAGCAGAACATAAGCATTTTTTTTAAGAAGGCTTATTATTTTTCCAGCAGCCGTTTTATTTCCTACAACAGCCAACCCACACTAGTCCTTTGAGGTGACTCAATGAAGACAGCACTCCTGTTTTCTTTGCAGAATACTAATATGGTCTTTGGAAGCAAGTTCCTCGACTGAAGCTCACAGAGGCAGCACAATCAGGCCTCTGCTGTGTGATGATGAAGAGGCAAAGTGCTGTCCTGCAAGTATCCCACTGTTCCATAAACCCAGCATCTTGCCTGGCCTCTGTGCAAAACAGGAGAGAGGTTCCAGTGGTGGAGAAACCTGGATGGACTGTTGGCTTCTCCTGCTGAATCCCTGGACTCTTTGTTCACAAAAATGTGAGGATCACAGCCCTGGAAAGCCAGCCTTCAGGAGCCTGCAAGGGACAGCCCTGCAAATCAATGCACATGCTGTCATTTCCAGGAAGAACCTGCTTGCACAGGGAGCAGAAGAGGTCTCAGCAGCAGGAAGATCTTCCCTAAACTGTTCAAAAGCTCATCAGATTAAGGCAACAAGCTGGTCAAATGACAGCCCACACCCTCAGTTCAGACATGCCTTCGTCTTCAGTACAATCCCCCCAAAGAAGTTTAACTTTCAGCAAAGCCACATGAGACTATCCTCGCACACGGATGGCTTGGCTTCTCTCCCTGGCCAGACCGTCCCGCCCCATCCCTTGCCTCAGGACACATCACATGGCACAGCAAGTCCATTCAGGGATGCAAATGAAAACTAACTTTTCAAAATAAGATGGGGGGGGAAAGGAATTGTTTTTTCAGTGAAAAATATTTTCCTGAATGGCTACCAGTTGTAAAATGGGGGCCTACAGCAGACCCAACACTGACCATCTCCAACCTCCTTTGAATTCACACTGAGTCACTAATTTGGGTCTAAATGACAGCAGCAGGAACTGGGAACTGCCAGGTCTTTCCTGCAGCTTGTATCTGGTTAGAATTCTACCACAACAACAGTGCATGTCTAAGTCTCTCCTTTCTTTATCCCTGCATATAGGTATTTTGAGTTGCAGAGAGGTGAAACGCCTTGGTATCTGCACAGGAGAACTGGGAACATCGAGTACAGGGATTTATCTCCACTAAGCCCTGCTGTGACTAGTAGACCATGCTGTCTTACATTACCAAGCAGATTCCTGCAGTGTTCTCCTGAAGAGATTGCTGCAAAGGAGATAATGTGGACAGAAAGTTCCTCACACTCTTCGGGAGTGGCCCACCACCATGCACACGTCCTAATCTAGAGTAACAAACAGAGAGACGGTTCCTGTCCCCCTGCACTTCACCTGACTGCTGTGGTCCTGGCTCCCTCAGGAAACTGGATAAAAGCAGCAAGAAAACTGCCCAGGATACCACTTTACTGGCAGTAGAGGAACAGCCATTAGCCAAGTGATTACTTCATTTAATATTTGTTTACAGTTGCTGGAGATTTCCCAAGGTTAGATGCTGGTAAATCAAACCATGGAGCATCATTCAGCACCTGCCCCACAAACTTTAAAAGCAATCTTCAAATAAAACATACAGACTTCGTACCAAAGCAAACTGCAAATCATGCTTCCAACACTATTTCCCATGCTTCTCTGTTTTCCTTCCTTTCTGGCACATCATCACCCACATGAAAGCCAAAAAGAGACTGTAGTACCTGGTTACACAAGGGGAGCCCATCACTGTAGCAATTCCAAAGCTTGTTCCATAATCCAGCAAATTTTTTCAATCCAGAAGTCTCATTATAGATTGATTGACACATCTCCCATCCCCACAGCCGTCCATCCACTGCTGCAGCAGCCTCATCACATGCAATGAGAACTTTGCTGTTGCATGTCCCTGCTGCATTAGCTGGAATCATTACATCCAGCTGCACAGCATAAAACTACAGGAAACAATTTCATTAGGGTCCCATTAGGCTTAGACTGGGTTGGTCTTTTCACATGCAAGAGCACAATAGGGAATAGCTTTGGGCAATAATTTGAATGCATTGCTAAAACCACTATCTAAACTACAGATTCATACTTACAGGCATAGGCTTCCACCCATCTCACAGCAGCCCACACTGGCACTTTGGGATCTGGTATTTAAAGCATTTGGTGCTGGCAGCAATGCTCCTCCAGGCTCCTCCAGGAGCTTTAGGCAGCACAGGGACATGAGGGTCATTCAGACGAGTCCACTACTTTCCAAATAACCCCTGGAAGACGCCACTAGGCTGGGGAAGGGCTCAAAAAAAACCCCACCTCCTGAAAATCAGTCCTGTTCCGCTTTGTGCTTTGCAATTTGCAATTGCCCGTGCAATTACTGGTCCACCCTGATCCAGCAAGAAATCTTAAAGTCACAAGTTCTTTATTATGCTGATTCAGGGTAACGCAGTATGGGATATGGCATAAGTCTAATGATCCAAGCTCAAGAGAATTTGATTTTTTAAAATGAAGGGTCAGTCCATTCAGCTAAACAGAAAGCTCTGTGTCATCATAAAGCTGCAATGATATTCTGGAAATATGGTCTCACTGGAGGAACACATTGTAATTTTATATCCAGCTATTTAAGAAGATGAGGCCAAGCCCTGAGTGACAGACACTTTGATGAAACAACACATGAATTAAACATAATTGTACTAGAAAAACAGTAAAACAGAACTAATCATTGAGGCCCGTGTTGTACCACGAGCAGTGACATTTGCATTGGCACAGGGCATTCCCATCCACAGAGCTCAAAATCCTCCATGTATATCAGTAATTAAGCAGTCTGTCACACAGCCAGAAGGAGACAGGTTTTGCCACATCCACTTTTGCAGAGACTGAGGTTGAGATCCTGCCATGATCCCTGGAACCCCCGGCTGCCTGCACAGCCCCTCGTGCTCCCTCCTGTCCAGGCAGGGACAGGGGCTTCACCTCCTCTTTGCTCCTTGGAATGGCCACCATGCCCTTTGCTTCATAAGGCTATCCCCAGTGGAAAAGATACTGCATGCTCCAGCTAGATTCCTCCCAAAATTCAAAACCAGCACCTGCAGTCATAGTCTTACCAGGGAAGACTCAATGTATATTCCCTCATAAAATTAAGATGCAGTCCTACACCGGCTTGCCTGCTGTGAACATGTCTCTACATGCAATGTTATCCATATCCATATTTAACCTAATAAAGAGAATAAAACTGTGTTCAGGAAGCTGCTTTCTTCTAGGTTTCCATGAAAGCTGGATCCCAAAACCCTTCTTTATGTCAACAGCAGATAATTGTTTCACAGACTTCATCTAGCAGGGTTGGTAACTAACTTAAATATGGCAGATGGAAGCATTAAATATTTATTGGACTGGAGTGCATTGATTTCAGAAATTAACACTATGCAAATTACTTCTGTGTGAACAGTAATTAAACAGTCACAGTCCAGCCCAGGTTCTGAGTAAACTGCAACTCTTTTTGTAAAACATATGTATACATAAAAATACTAACACTTGTCTACTGATTTCCATCTGCACACACCAAATTGCTCTGTGATTATGAATTAAAATTAATTAAAACTTTGGAATGGTTTTCCATATACAGTGGAAGCCCCTGTGATGGGCACTCAGGCATCACACCAGTTAAGCTTGCAGGGAACAGGAGTAGATGATGCAGTGCTTTAAAGTACCAAGGACTTTGTGACCTCATGGTCTCAGTGCTAGAAATGCTGGAACTGAGTTTATGATAACAGTGGGATTGAACTGCAGCATGAAACCATGAGAAAAGTGCAGCTGATACTGCCAGGACTCTTGCAGGCTCCACATGTGATCCGGGAGTACAACTGTAAATAGCACAAAGCTGCTGTTTGCTTCTGAGCTCGTTCGTCCATGTGGGAATAGATTTGCTCGAGAGATATTGCAATTTTATTCCCTCAAGAAGAGCATTAATCTCCCACTTGTGCTATTGCATGAGCAGCAATGAGACTCATAGAGTCTTTAACAGACTCTTTTTAAAAGAAAACATGTTTTATCTCTGCTTGGAAAGTAGCTTCTTTTTCCAGAACTACAGGTCTTCCTTTCAAACACTGCCAATAGCCTTTCCAACACTCCTTTCCCATTCACTGTACCTGTACACTCAGGATCTCAGTAAGGGAGCACGTCCTGTTCATTAAGGCAATAGCAGAAGCTTCACTGAAGGTAAGGGTTGATGGTACATTACTGAATTGGAAGCACTGGGTACCATTCTGCAACCTTTCCTTCTTCAGCACAGACTGCTGCTATACACTGTATTTTGTTACCAAAGCTGGATTTATTCCATACTCTGACTCCATCACTGCTTTTTTACTTTCTCTCTTCCTCCAAAACATATGTACTTAAAAACCCACCAGAAATGAACAAACCCACCCACACAGGGATGGCGGGTGTGCAAGGCAGACTCTAAGCTCTTCTCGTGTCTGTGCCGAGGGAATAGCAGCAGCCCCCCACAGGCTGCACTCGGCAATAAGGAGCTTATTGTCATTTTATAGGCAATGCTGGGCTTTGCTGGGGTGGTCAAGGGGGCACAGAGGGGCTGCCTTCCCCCAGCAGCTGGGGTTTGATGCTGACCCCACCACACTGTGCTCCCACTGCAGCTGTGTGCCCGGGGAACGTGGAGCTGGCTCCCCAGCAGCACCAGCACCCACAGCACAAACCACAAACCCCAGCTGAGGAACTCACTGCACAGAGGAGCAGAAATCAGCGGGCTCCTCCAGCTTAGCCCAGCCAGGTGAGGACAGGGTGCTGCTGAGAGTGTAGGAAGGGGGTAGGTGCAGTTGAGTGGTGGTAGCTTGCACAGATGCAGATGGGCTGGCAAGGCCATGCTCATTTTATTGTGTGCACATGCACACAGGCTTCTTTTGTTTGCTTTGTCCCTTTGTGTCCCATTCCAAGGTGCAAATTGGGTGCATGTCCCCAGGAAATCCTAGGAGTTTGTGAGCGAGTTTGCAGAAGGAGATGAAAAGAAGGCAGCTGCCAGGAGACTTTAATGAGAGCTCCTTCTACACTCATGGTACAATTGAGAGTCACATAATGAAACAGAGGCTGGTTTGTTTGTTTTTTAATGAGCTCTATTTATATTTTACTTTAACTATCCTCATTCATTTTCTCTGAATCAAACCTCCACTGCTGAAATCTTGTGCATCAGAGTTAATAAAGGACAGCTATAATCTGATTTACCACATCATTCCAAACACAAATGTACTCACAGGAGAGGCTGATAGTTTACAGCAGCAGTGTTTCAAGCAGAAGAATTGACAGCAAATTCAACATAACTTCTCAGCTGCCTTGCAGAAGACTGAATTCCATAGACTTGTCTGAGGCATTTTTTAAGATGTTATTGTAACACTAAGAGGTTAAGGCTCGTGTCAAAGCTAGGTTTATGCTTCACAAACTGGAAGCTGGTGAAAAGCAGGTGCCTTATCTGATAGATTTCATCTGGCTGTTAGGGATGCCTGAGTTTCAAGATGTCAGAGAGAGTAGAAAACCAGAGGAATCACATATGAACCAACTCAAAGAACACAAGAACCTGGAGCTTTTTACCTTCAATAATGCAGAGAAGAAAAAAAAACCCAACAAAATAAATCAAGAGAGTTTATGGTTCACTCCAAGTAGAAGATTTTAAAAAAATCTGCATTATTATTCCCTTGATCTCTCCCCTTCCTTAAAATAGAGAAGCCACTGATTCCAGCATAGCCAGAAATGTGATGGAGGTTTTCTCCTTGGAGGAAGAAATTTTGTCCCTTTTTCCATATTTAAGGTTTTAAACAAAGAGACTTTCATTCTAGAGGAGCAGCTGTGTAATTAAGACAATTTCAGGATGAACAGTGTAATTCAAGAGCCAAATACTATCTTAATTATATGCATTAATATTCTGCTAGGAAGATGCATATCAGAAAAAAAATAGATAATTCATGTTATTGCTTAAGGAAGGCCACTAAAAATCTAAAAATAACAGAGAAGGGTGACAGTCCAAGACAGGGCAGGTCAATGCTTGCTGTGAAAGCAGCTCCCAGCTGCAGAGGAAACGCCTGGCAAGCAACAGAGAACATCCCTATCTGAGCAAGCAGAGAGTGGCTAAAAGTCAGCTGTCCTCAGAGGTGAATACTGAATGAGGGACTTCTGTGTCAAAGGGGGAGCTGCCCTGGGGCTGCACCAGCTACTTGGGAAGGATTCTTGGCTGTGATCTGTTCTAATTTTTTGTGAAGAAAATAAAAAGGAGCATTTTCACAGAAACAGGCAGCAAAGGGAGAGCCACAGACAGGGACAGGCAGGTTAGAGAGAAGAGTCTCTTGGCTGGATTGGGCACTGGGATGCCATCCTGTTGTGGGGACACACTTCAGTTCTCATTTACAGACCACCCCCATTGCCAGGAGATGGACAAGGGGCACGTTTGGGCCGCTGTGGCTGCCTGGGGGAGCCTGGCTGGCAGAGACAGGGCAGCCAGTGCACAGGGGACAGGAGCAGTGCGGGTGAGGAGCTGGGGAGCATTGTCCCACTGCCCCAATGGGACTGAGCATCCCTCAGAGTCAGAGCCACACTGTGGTCCCACACTGCTCCCCCGCCTCTAATCAGGGCTGCATGGCAAAACCACAGCACCAACTGATCAAGAGAGAAAAGAAGGGATTTCCTTGAGGGTTAGGAAGCCACAACTAGGTGTGGAACTCCTGATTCCCACTATGGAGACAAAAAACCAAAAAAGCCCACGAAGTTCAGAAAAGCCAGAATTGCTTTGCTTGAATTGAAACACTGATTTGAGGGAGTTTGCAATTGTACAAAGGAACGAGCACTCTGGTCTCAGGTGAGACCAGAGGTGAGACTGGGGATTTCCAGCTCACAGCCTCACCGTCAGGCTCTGTGCTCCCATCAGCTCCAGCAAGAGAGGCAGGCTCCATGTGTGAATGGGAGATCTCCAAGGAAAACCCAGCTGCTTCAGGGAATACAAAAGGGCAGGGCAGGGAATACAAAAGCATCCCTCCTTCTGCCGAATGGGCAAGGAGCCAGCGTTGTGCAGAGGTGCTGTTCAGGATGAGACTGTGGTGCAAGGGCAGAAATGCCTGAGCTGGCTCATGGCAAGGCTGCAGTGTGGCTGCAGCAACCATGCAGGGGATGGGCAGGGCCAGTGCACCCAACTGAGAAACCCACAGGTGAAAAAGGACTGCACACACCTGGATGAGCTGCTGTGGTCCTACCTGTCCTGGAAACTGGGTCTCAGCTGAACTCCACCCTGGGCTGTGACCAACGAGAAAGTGCGAATGTCCCATACAGTGTTCTGCATTTTATGGTTGTTTTGGGTACAAAATGCCACCCAGCTCTCCAGCTAGACCAAGTTAGAATCAGGTCTAAATCATCACAGATAGTTTAATGTTTGGTTTTGCAAAAACAGAGCTCAGTGAAGACCCACAGAGACGTGTGTTATGCAATGACAAGGAGAGGCTTTAGGTCTGTTCTTGCCCCCCAGCACTTGGAGACCCCGAAGTGCCATGAGAGGGCACACAGAAAAAAACTTACCCTTCCTGCCTTTTGATTCTCACCAGAAAGCATGAGCTATAACCCTTCTCTCTGCAACAGAAATAATCTTCCTATCCCAAACTGATTTAAAACACTGTGCCTTACAAATGGTTAAGGACTCCAAATGACATGTGGCAGAAATACAGTAACTTGGCTGTCCTGGGGAGAAATGCTCCATTCTGCATACAGCAGAGAGAAGGGCAGGTTGAGGGCTAAGCTACCACCTAGCAGAGTCATTTGTCCAAATTCTCATGTCCTCCTAAGCCACAGACCACAGTGGTGAGGAACAGCTACTCAAATCCTCTGCTGCAGAACAATTTCCATGCAGAGCCAAACTTCATCTTCACATCAGCTCCACGATCCACTGCATGAAGCCTGTTATGCTGCACAGGGAAAGCAGCAATGTTTTGCCTTAGGACAGGAATGGCATCCTGTGGTCCAGTGACTCCAGTGTCTCCTTCTCAAAGCAAAAAACTCCCAAGTGCCTTCCACTGGGGTCTCAGGAGCACAGCACAGGGATGGAATGGCATGGGATGGCATGAGATCCATCCGTGGATGCCTACATTCATGGGATGCAGGCAGTTCAGTAAGGGGACCCCAGAAATTTCATTTTAATCTCTAAAAGGTTTAGGAAACACTTCTCTCACCCATCTTAGGAGAGCTTCACCTGCATCTTTCAACACTACAGAGGTGGAGAGGTGTTTCAGACTTTGCCTCTTGCAGCTTGTCACACATGAGGCTAACAGCCCCAGTGCCATCCCATGGGGAGATGGGAGGCCACCCAACTCACAAACAAACCTGGGATTGTTATTCAGCTACACAGAGGGCCAAGGTCTCATTAATTAGCACTGACATTTACCTCAGAGACCATGAGATATGAGTGATACAAAGATGGATAAATTCCAAGAGGATTAGGAAGCAAAAAAAAGGCTGTGCGGGATGGTTGTTTTGTTTTTTCTTATTCTGAGTTTTCCTTGTAAAAAGAGACTATTGCTATTTAAATTCCTTTTTCTACTGGAATGGGGAAAATTGCAGTAGGTCTTCTGCCATGTATCTAAATTGCAAAGTGCTATACACCACTGAAATGAAAAGAGGATGCTTGGCCTGGCCAGTCTCCAGTCAATGGATTTGTGTGTGGACCTGAAGGTTACAGATCAGGAGGGGTTTTGCTGAAAGGGTCTGGCTTAGCTTTGGTTCAGAGGATTTTCAAAAAAATGCAAAGGTCCACCAGTTGTCTGCCTCTACCAATGCAGGGTCAAGCTCATGATAAAATAAACCATCTGCTCTTTCAGACTTTCATCCCAACCCAGAATAAACCTGTTTTGATGCTCTTGTGGACTTGGCTCCTTCCACTGTCTTTCATATGCTCCAGCTGACATCATCAGGAATTCACATTCCTTGGATGAATTCCTCAGGCATTGACCAGTGGGACTCTGCCTCAATTCATCACTCTTTTCTATATGGCACTGCCAACAGCAGAAACAGCTGCCCTGGTTTTGAGCACTAATTAACCCTATTTCTCACCTTCATCTCTACTGTGTTGCTGACACCTATGAAAGGGTCTTTGGAATTCAACAGAGAAAGCCAATTCTAGTTCTGAGGAGGTAATCCACTGGCAATGACAGAGGAACAGGGCATGATCAGCAGAAGGGCAGCAGATCCTGTACTTAATCCCAGCCCAGAAGCAGATCCTTCCCCACCACCTCAACCTCCACGTTCTTTCCAGGGTGAACATGGGAGAGTCACACTCACACTAAGCTCTGGGGTCTCCTCACCCCTTCCCAACCTGTAGGTTCAAAACTCACCAAGACATAAATGTGCCATTAGAGGGAAGAAGTGTTAACATCTGCAGTCTGCATCTGCTGGAGAGGCATGAGAACACTAAATGTATGTCTGTGACAACAGGGCAGGGCAGAAACAACCACCTCCCTTTATCTAAAACCTTTCTTTAAAGGCTTTTATTTAAACCAAGTCAGAAAACCCAATCCCCTTCAGCGTGGTTTTCCAAAGCTCAACACACAAACGCTCACAAGCGCTACGAGCCCCAGAACAGTTTTCCTCTCTCCTCTTGCCATCCTGCTAATCATGATGTCTGGGGCTATAAAAAGGCACAGCACAAGAGCATGTCTCTCCTTCTGATCTGCTTCCGTGTTTATAACCATGGCTTATCTAATGACACTTAGGAAGTGTTACCAAGGAGACTATTTGCATCCTGCACAATGTTGCTAAAGCAACACTGCTAAATTAGATGCAGCGCTCTTAGCCTTCACCTACTGCATTTGCATTGCTATTAAAATGGAATAGTCACAGGCTTAAACTATATTTGGGTCATTCACTCATCCAAACACCTGAAAATAGTCCAGTGACAGCAGCAATGGAGATTTCCCTAAAAATCTAGCACATCTAGGTCTCCATCTCTTACATGTATTTCTGGCTTGCCCCTCAGTGTGACCTGCAGTCAAAACAAGCCATCTTTCATGCTGCAACCTTCCTCCACAGGACGTGCTTTCCCTATATGTTTGGCTTTTATTTGAATGCATCAGGAGATTTTAACTGTCATAAATAATTACAGCATCTTAGCATTTGATGGAGCACAGCAGAAGGCAATTTGTAAGTTGCATTAATTTTTGAGGCACAAGATGGCTCAGAGGCACTGGAAATGCGACAACTTGCCTGGAGTTTATGGGTCAGCTATTCATCCTGACCCTGAGTCTTGGTTCAGCTGTAAAGAGTCACCATTCAAGGGCTTCAAGATGGCCCATGGAAAGATTAAACAGCTGAATAATAATAACTTGTTTCACCCTAAATAAAATGGTAAAATACTCATTAAGGAGATGGTAATAAAATAGAAATAATTTTAAACTCTAAATTACTAGCTATAAACAAAAATAAAGGCCAGGGGCTATTTTAGGTGATGTTACAGAATAAATTAAATATAGAAGCTCAAAGGACTACTGGTAGGAGGGAGAGTAAGCAACCAAGAGGTGGGGTGGCAGTGGTTTCCAAGGCAATTAACAGCTTCTCTAGAGTTTGGACACTTGTCACTATGATAAAAACCATAAAATTCAAATAGCCCCCCTGCACACACACACATTAATGTAGAAACATGGACAACTGTCAGGAACTTTACAGGAAATATTACAATTGTGTAACAATGTATTATATTTATTGTATATACACAATAAATATAATTTGACTGTGTTCTTCATGATACTAGGCAACATCACAAGCAAAGACACTGGGCTCTCTGAGCTCCAGGATTCTGATGCAAATCTAGAGCAATGTATTACCCCCAAAGTTTTCTGTTCTGATGGTCTGAGCAGTACATTTTGCTCAAAGACATGTAACAATGAAATACCGTCCCACCAACACCCAGATGGAACTCTCCATCACTATTTAATATGTTGATTCCAAAAATTACTCTCGCTTTTAACACTTTCAAATTTAAAAGATAAACTCAGGCAAGGACATAAATAGTTGGCATCTGTCACTGAATGCAATCAGCTCCCTGAATCAGAGCAAAAGCGCCCTGTTCCAGCTCTGCTGCAGTGCATAATATGGTTTGGGTGCCTCTTATTAATAAATCCTTGCTTTAGCCCAGAAGCACTACTAAAAAGCACACCTGGGAGCATTTTACTATATATAAAACCTCTGTTCCAACAGCAAATTTGATCTGCCTACAGAATCTAATCAGGAGAAGGTAACTCCTTCCTGCTGAACAGGCTACAGCACAAGAAAGCTCATGTCCCGAGAGCATTTCACCTGCCAGCGTTTGTAATTGCTTATGCCTGGGAATTTAAGATGCAATACCAGAATCTGGACTGGTAAAGAATTTCCTAGCAGTATCAGGCTCCAGGTCAGCCTATTTCAGGATGAGGGGATGACACAAGCTCTTTCTTCCCTCGCTGCAACAGCTGTGGTGAGGTTTAGTTCCTTGAGTTTTATCATTGCTTTAGCTCCTCCATGAGAAGGTGTGATAAAGGCACAGAAGAAGATTTCTGCAGTTGGCCATGGCTGTAGACCACGTGTGCCCACCACCATGCTCCACTGAGGTGGCTAGACACGTGCCAGCACCATGCTGGGGGAGAGCTTCCTCCAAGCCCCGTAGTAGGGAAGACACCCTGCAGCAGGTGAGCTATGCTGGGGTGTGAACAAACACGCAGAGTCTTCCTAACTCCTCTCATATAGCAAAAACAGGATGGTCCAAGTCTCATGGGGCTCCAGATGTACAACAGCCATACTCCCTCATGCTTCCTCCTGTGGCCACATAAGAAAACTCCATGACAGCTCAGTAAGTGATCTTCAGTCCTCTGTAGGAAGGGTTATTTGTGTCCACACACACAGGCTGCAGAAGGCCCTTTTTAGCTGTCCTGCTCCAGGGGAGCTTTTCCCAGGACCCAGCACTCCCCGCTGGCTTCAGGTGCCCCATGTGAACCAGGCCAGGGAGATCTCCAAAGAAAGTTCAGAAATTAGGATTTGCATTACCAGCAAGGCACAGATAGGGAAGGAAAGGAACCTCCCTGCCTACCAACCAGCTCCTCCTTCTCCCATGAGAAATAAGATCAGAAAGAAAAAGAGGCTTTCTCTGTGCTAGCTGTGCCTCTGTGAAATATTCTAAGGATTTTCTGTTGGTTTTGGATCAGGTCCTAGACCCATGTGGACAGAGCTTGGTGTGCCTGGATTATTTATTAGCAAAAGGGTTCCCTCTGCAATGAAGCATGTAGAACACCTTATTAAAGCATGCTCTGCTCTGTATCTGACCCGATGCAGTTGGCATGAAGAAGTTCTCAGCACCCCTTCAGAAATGCTGCTGGACTGCAAATTGTCATTACATCCCTCATGTCAGTTCCTCCACGGCCTTATCTAAACTATGTCATAAATCTTCTGGGTTTTCTCTGAACTCTCCTCCTCCTAGTGACATTCTGTACTTCTGAATAATGCTGTCTCCATATGAATTACAAAGGACACAGTAATAATGCTCCAGCAGGAGCAAGGGAAGCAGTGGGAAAACAGCTAAAAGCTACACTGAACTGTTTTCTTACTTGTAACCTTCTGTCATACGAGGAGCTGGAAGATTAGATAACGAGACTATAGCATCATTGCTGGATGTGTATCACAAAACCTTTATTGTAAGACCATGGCAAGTATAAAATTTTAATTTTGCCTGCTACTTCCCTGTGTCACAGCTTCATTTGCAGCAAAGCATTTTTTCTTTTCCAGTCAGGTTATTAATAATGGATGTAGCATTAACACTGCCAAATTGGGAGTTCACCCTTGGTCGCTGTTCCCACCCATCAATCTGTAATTTCTCCCCCTGGGCTTCATGTTGGACTGACAATAGAAGACTGACAGTGTCTGCTCAGCCACCAAACACACTTTGTGTGGGCAGGAGCAACCAGAGCTTGCTGCATTCACTGCTACAGGTCCCACATGCACGACTTCTCTGCTTGAAACCTTAAACTACTTTTAACCTCTCAGCTAAGCCCTCCAGTACACAACCTGTAGGGCCTGAGAACAACTGTCCAGAAGAAATGCAGAAAGCACCAGATGATCACCTAGCAGATGGTAAGAACTTTCTTCCACAACTACTGCAAGGCAGATTTCAAGCAGAGGAGCAAAGCTCTCAGCTGTCAGTGCTTATCTCTTAGCATCTCAACTCTAAACCTTATAAAAAATATTCATGGTTTTAAATAGGGAGAACTTTTTGCACCTTTATTTTATCTCATGCTTGTTAAGGATGTGATTGTTGAGGGGTCATCTATTAAAATAGGAACACTAAATGACATACAGAAATGGGAGTAGGAATGTAGAAATCCAGTACTAACATCAGAGGTAAACCAGGTCCTTCATTATGTTTTCACCGCACTTTTTAATAAAGAAAGTACATTCCAACTACTTCTCCTCTTTCTGTATTTGATGAACATAATCAATTAGTGAGGAACATTTTCTCTTTTCCATTTTCTGTTGCATCTATTGAAGTGACTCACTCACATAAGACACAGATTCTGTTTGCACCATTTACAGTTATTTGTGTCCTGTCTTCTATGACTCAATATTTCTATGGGAAACCAGCGCTTCCCTTCCTGCCTAGTAAATACTTGTTAAGTATAAAAATTAGGCATTCATCACAGACAAAAATGATCTTGTAAGATAGATAGATATTTAGAAACACAATGGCATCAGTTTCCCAAATCAGAGAAATCATGAGGAATCCCAGTACAATTAATGCTGTATCAAAGAGATACCACCTAAGGAGGAGATTTGAACTAACCTTCTTATGAAAATATGGAACCTGGATGGTAAATAAGCTCTGTATCTAAATCTGCTTGCCTTATCTGTCCTTTGTCTCTTCAGAAGCCAGGCTCCCTCTTTGCTAACCCACTTCTAGTTACTGACAGTGGCACCAGTTAGTTACCCAGCACCCCAGTCACTGCTTTGATGAATCCATCTTCCCAAGCCCTGGTGCTAGACATAGGAAGTGTTGTGGTCATATCATAAAAATTATGAGATTAAGTCAATAGGGAATCCCTGCCTACAGCCATGCAGGAACATCTGGAAGTGTCAGTGTTATCAGTGTGAAACTCAGACACTGAATACAATGAAACAATAGAGGAGGGAGACTCCACAAGCAATGCCTGTGCTTTAGAATGAATTGTTATTAAATTGTTATTATTGGGGTTTTTTTTAAAAAAGTTTACATGAAGTTGGTTTTTTGAAACTAAGAAACCTGCTATGGCATTTTATCTCTGAGGCTGGCAAAGAACTATTAATATTTACTTTTCAGAATTTTGCATAAAACAGCCCTACAGTTTAACCTGACAGTTTTCTGAGAGCTGAGATTCCTTCCCTATGCTTCAGCAAAAAGTTGAACTGAGGTGGACTAATGGAGGATTGTGTAAACATAAGACCATCATGGCATCCTCTGCCCTATAATTTTAAAACAAAATCCTATTTTAATCCTGTACTTGAAAGGCCAAAGAACCAACAGTGTAAACATGACCTAGCATCTTATAACAACACACTTCTACCAGCTCAAGCTCTCCATGAACGAATGGAGATGAAAACCTATCCCCACCTCAATTTTAACCACAGTTTGCATCAGCCCAGATCTTATTATGGGTAAGCATCCAAGTGTCTGCCCTCCTTTCCAGCCACTCAGCTTAGCAATGCCCTGGTTAGCCAGGCTAAAAAGTAGCCCAGACTCATGGATACACCGCATTCATAGCAGAAGCTTTAACCACTGTTAGACCCTAACTTTCAGTTAAAATTCAGCTCTCATCCCCAAAACTACTTTGGTATTTGTGTCACAAAAGGGAGCACCTGCACTGTGTTGTGATTAAAGTGAGAAACTACTTTGGGATTTGGCAGTTTGCAGCCCAGCACTGAGCACCTGCACACTGCTGTGATTAAGGTTAATCTTAGATCAACCATTTCTAGATGGAGACAATCCTGACACACGAGTGTTGTGGATCCCACTCCTTGAGACAGCTCAGAATTGGATTACTCAGATGTCCTAAAATTTCAAGGCAGACCAAGTCAGAGCACGTGTGGATCCCCAGCGTGAAATAAGTAGCCACCATGAAGGTACACACTGTAAGTAAAACAAGGTGTACTTATGCACTTGCCACGGGCAACAATTTCAGCCATGCAGAAGTAGCTGGTTCCTGCAATTATCCTAGCAGCAGTAGGTAAGAACAGCTGCCAAACTGGAAATCTTCCGAGCCTCTGTATTAGAAATCTTCCCAGATATGGGAATATCCACAAAACCTGCTATTTCAACAGTCCAGGAAACAAAACAAAGTGGGAGCTACTTAGGCTTCTGTCACGGGGAGGTCATTGTAAGCAGAGAGAACCTGCTTTCTCTTACTCAAAAAGAGCCCACAAATGGAAAAGCAACTGTAGTTGTCAAAATCACAGTGTGCAGAAGACACAGTCACATCCAAGAAAGCTGGTACAGGGACCTGGTTACAATCTCTTCTGCCTCCTAAATAAAGCCTGGATGTTCTGTGTGTGACTTTGACACCAACATGGCAATGACCACTCTGTAAACAACCAGGCAGGGATGCTTATGGTAAAGAGGACAGATCCAGCTGGAGACCAGCCAGCACCAGAGCAGGCTCTATCCCTCCATCTACCACTGCCACGCCTTAACAACCCAACTGCATGTTTCATTGCAGTTTTAAGTTCTCATTTCAGCACTATCCTATTCAGCTAAACATAGGTAGCCTTAGGAAGACAGTCTTGGGAAGTCAAAATGAGAAGGGGAAATGTGTGGTCTTTGTCTGTCACAAACTTCAAAGGATTCTTCTTTAATGACTTCCTCCAATTTCCCTTAAAATTGAACCCATTTTAGCATCCATAGCATCCACCAATAATGAGCTCTACTGAGCAACTGCTTACTGCAGATGGCTACAGTCCCATTTTGTTCATTTGATGTCCTCCTAATTCTTGTAGTGGAAAAGACTGTGAAGAGTGGAGCTCTGCCCCTTCTTTACTTGCCAGTCATTTCCATGCTAGTTGTCCCTTTTTCCATAGTCCTAGTTTATTCAATCATTCCTTATATGAAATTAATCCACACTTATGACCATCCTCATTGTCTACCTCTGAATCTTCTCCAGTTCTTCTGTATCTTTCCTGAGATTTTGGAAGGGGAAGAACCATAATACACACATTTACACAGCAATCTATTAATGGTGTCTATTTTCCTCAGTTTGGCTTCCCTTACAATTTCTAGTATTTAATTTGCTTTTTCAAATTACTACTGAGCCTGACGTTAATATTTTTAGCTCAATCATCCAACTGATGCCTTGGTTCCTGCTGGTTTTCAAAAGTAGCCTTTCTTGCACTTGAGAAATATAGAGAATCACCCACGGGCAAGAAACCACATGATTTCCTGGGAAATTTGTGAAAAGGTGCAGCAGTACCTGCTTCACCAACAGGCTTCATCACCTGATGAAACAGACAATGGGAAGGCAAAAAGTAAGATCAATAAATTACTGTGTTTGGAACACTGAGCAGTTTTAGGCAGTTTAAATGCAATAAATCAAAATTCAGTAGCTTGGGAAAAAATCTAGTGCTTGGGAGAAGGTCATACAAACCTGGGAACCTCAGGCAGGAAAAACTTTATACCTACAGCCCAGACACACTGACAGCTCAGAGGGAAACAAGCATACCCAGGACAGAGTAAAAGCAGAAGGGCAGGAAGCAGGAGGCATCCTTCAAAGCCTTAAATGATGAAACTTCTGACCCTGTAAGGCCAGAAGAAAATAAAATAATGCTTCAAAGAAGATCCAATTATGACAGTGATGGGAGCTGAGGTTATCTCACAGTATCACTGTTGGTATCCCCCCAGTGCACTGCTTGTGATGCCTAAAAAATGCTTGTGATGCACCCCAACTTCTAAGCCCTATGACCATCTGTTTGCTGATAACCTTTTACTCCCCCCTTAGTTTCATCTAGTGGGTGCACGAAATTGAGCTGACAGCAAGACAGTCTTTCAACAACATACAATTATGCCTGCACCAGCCAGATTACTATCTATCTTCCACGGGTATTTCACAAGCTCATAAAGCACCAGTGAAATGGGAGAAAAGTCTGACATGTTTATACGTCAGTGGGATATAACATTTGGAACAGCAACTGCAAAAATGCAGGCAAAGACTGTGTAATCCTGACTGGTACCCTCCATGGGCCAGGGAAAGAAGGAAAGCCTCTGCCTTCTTGGTCAAAAGGTGGTAATACCCTTCAGCAAACCACTGCTGACTCTGCAGGTGTCCCCACAAAAGAACAGACTAAGAACTGTTCTGCTGAGGTGCCAGTCTGCTTCGTGTGATACTCTGAAGGAACAAACCCCAAATCATCCTACAGACATCACCCAGACCCATGAGTAAAAGCTATCTGGGTGAATGAGCAAGAAGTACAGGCAACCATGGGAGCACCCAGCACAGCATGACTAAGATCTTGATGGGAGCCTCCGGATGTCACTGTAATACAAATAAAAAAGAATAACCCTTGAGTAATCAGCCACTGCTGAAAAGAGGATCCCTGGCAGCTGGGGCTGTTTCTATAATACTGAGCATGCATTCTTCTGCACAAATATCATAGGTGCATTGACCTAGGAGAAAATCAACAGGAAGAAATCCTGCTTGCTGCCACTCACCATGGAAATCTACCTTTCAGGCAACAGGGGGCTCAGGAAGGAACACCAAACCTGAGTAGGAGGCTGGAGGAGAGGATTTAAGAGAGAAGACAGTAATATTTCTTACCTTTTACAATGTAATATTGATCTGCTGTCTACAGCAGTAGCTAAGCCTTCTTGAAGCTGAGGACACAGAGACAAGTAAGGATAAAGAGCTGCACATCCATGGAGCACAGGAGATGGCATACAAGTGCTGTATCTCACTTCTGACCCAAGGACTAGAAAAACTTCATTTCTTGCATCCTAGACCAGCACATCTGGGAACTACACCACAGCCCAAACAGAGCACACATCTCAGTAGGATGAGTTAAACGCTTCCAGCAAGGTTGAGCAGTACCTAACGAAGGAATGCAAAAGCCAGATTGGGAAGATGTGACACTAGGCAAGGAGGGGAAGTTAATGAGCTACAACAGGATTAGAAAAAATAGTTAAGAGAGGAAATTGAATAGACTATCTTGGAAGAACCTTGGGGCAGGGAGACGGGTTGAACTGAGGATGCATCTCTTGAGAAATAATAGAAGTCTCCTCGGCTGGAACAGTTCAAGACAGACTGCCCCGACACAAGTAAATAAATAGTACACAGAGCTACTGATGAGAAGGCTGATCTTTTTCATCTCAGAATTCAGGAGATTAAATACAGCTGGAGTTTTCCCACTTGGCTCCCCTCCAAACAGCCATACACACCTTGTTTGATAGTTATCACAAACCATATTTCAGAGAGGGTGGACAGCAAAAATTTCCTGGAGTTTATCTTGCTGCATCCTTAAGGAGATTGTTACCAGATAATCATAATCTTTTGCTCAGCATTAGGAAAGTACACAAAGGATCACCTTCTGCCACCCCTGACAAACTACATCTGGGTTATGGGAAGGGAAATACTCACAGGAATTCTGAAAATAATCTCACCTCAACCTCTCCATCATGATATCGCCACGTGAAAACCTCCGTCCAATCACTGGCCAGGACTTCAAGGTTAACAGCCATATCAGGACTGTGGCATCAGATCACCTGCAGTCCTGGAGGAGTTCAGTTTTCACTGTCACCAAAACAGCCAAAGCCCATAGGCACAACTATGGCACCAAAATCTGGATTCATAATCCAGATATGACATACTGGTTTGGAATAGGTAATTCCAAAGTGCTCAAGTCTAGTGGTTCCTAGTGAACAGTTACGTGAAGTGCTTTTATAACGGGCTGCACATAACAGATTTTAAAGTATTACCTTACTTAAAAGCAACTCTAAAATCATCAGCCAGGGGTTCCAGCTTTACTCTTGCAGGTGCCTTCGCAAAGACCTGCCTATTGCAGTTACCTGGTTTTAAAACTGCAGCTGAAGCCTGAGAATCAAGTTGGGTTCTTTCCTCCTCTTGCACGACCATCTAAAGCAAAGCAAATATTCTGCCAGCCATGTCAGTCTTCATGAGATTTCTGTGTTATGCCTTCAACATCACCAAAAGTATCACATGGTCTTCAGATGATTTATGTAACTAAAGGTGACCATTTTTAGCAGGACTAACAGAAAGACATAAAAATGTTCAGCACAAGTGGGCAACAGCTCTACCATGTGCAGAGGTCTTACTTCTTACTTAGCAGAGATGAACTTGTAAGGTACAGGGACTGAATTCAAAGTCCACAGACCACCTTGGGAAACAATGCAATCATAGCTTCTTAAGCAAAAATGAGCCCTCATCAACCCCGGCACCAGGTTAGGAAGAGGTTGTCACAGAGTAAGAAAGAATTAGATGGTGGCCAACTTACAAAAGTTCAGTATTCCTAACACTAAGCCAGACACTGAAGGAAGAACAACTGGGGACCTTCCACTAAAATACACTTTACAAAATGTTAAATGGCAGATATGTAACAAAACTCTGTGACATTCATACTTTCGCTGCTATGCCTTGAGTCCATTTTACAGAAACCTGTCAAATGCAATCAGACTTGTTTATTCTGCATTTAAATGTAGGACCTGAGGCAGTCTGGTTTCAAAAAAGACAGAAAAGGCACATATTGTCCCTGGCAGTTGCTTAGTTTTTACAACAAAGGCAATGTCTTGTTCACTCTTTTTTCAAAATAAAAATTATTTCAATGCTCTGTTGCATTACAATCTTCAGAATATTTCTGCTTGCTGCCTCAGCACAGGTAGAAATTTAATTAAAATGGAAATGAAAGGAAGAAATATAGAAACAAAGTGCCATTAACACACAACTCACTGCTCCCCCACCCCCCACAAAATCAGGTGATTCATACAGAGCATCCTCCAAATCTCACGTAAGCCAGTGTTAATGGATTAAGTGGCAGTGTCCCTTCTGGCTTCAGTTTATAAATTCTTCTCTGCTTAAGGTTTCTCCAGAAAGACTTCCAGCTGACAGCATGATTCTTAAAGAGACAAATCCTCCCTGGCAGTTTACAATTGCATACCAACAACAACAGCATTGCGTGTGCCTTCATGTTTGTACTGATAGAGGATGATGGTTCACTGTTTAGGATTCAGCATCCCCCTCCTTTCAAGCCTAATCTGAAGCACAGCCATTGCCTGGGCTGAGTTTCTCACAGACTTTGTCCATGATGAGCATTCCTAACATCTCTTTGCATGGCCATTGAAACAGCCATGATAAAACCACCCTCAGTTCATACAACTACTCCAAATCACCCAAGTACAGATGAAGGCAGCAGAGAGATTTAACAGAAGAATAATGCAAGTATCAGCAAATCCTTCAGTATAACAACCAGATGCCCAGCTCATCATTAACCATTTCCACTCCTCTAGAGCATGCCAAAGAAGTATCCAAAAGCCCAGCAAAAATGAGGGTGAACAGCAGCATCCCTATTTTCCACACTGGTGGCTGCAAATTCTGCAACACATAGAGGAAGCTGCAACAAGTTATAATCTGAAATGGCTGTTGGAGCAGCACCTTCCCTCATTCCCTGCTTACAGAGAGGAGTGTGACATCTTCTAGCCCCATCATCCAGTGCCCTGGGCTGTGAAAATGACCTTAGAGAAGAGGCATCCAGGTACTGCTGAACACACACAGTGTGTGCCCAAGAAAATTGCTTTCATGAACGATGGGCTATTTTCTGCTACCACCCTCCCAACTTACAGCAAAAGGGGCTAAAAAAGAGCAGAGATAGAGGAGACCTTTAGCAGGCTCTCCTGTCCACATTACAGAAGTCACCCCCATCCCATTTGGTCCCAGCAGGTCCCCAGGAGTTTGGGAAAGGGAGGGCATCCTTATGAGGAACAGAATAGCCACATAAGCTGGACAAAGAACCCCAAATACTACCTGCCCTGCTCCAAACAGGACTGACAGTCCCATGCACTACACATTCATGGAGCACTCAGAAGAGACACCAAAGCAAAGCCTTCATTCACCACTAAGCACTCGGGGACTCTTGGTGGTCTTACTCCCCAAATTGTTGTCCTTTGCTTTCCTAGGGTACCTCTGCCTGGAAAGACCCGAGCACTCATCAGCCACCCATGGGGCACTGCCGGGAAGAAGTGACAGTGCTGAGAGCAGGGCAGGGGGGTTCACACCGCGAGCGGGCTCGGGGTGGCAGGCATGGAGCCATCCTACCCCGGGGAGCCCAGCCTGCCCCACGGTGTCCGGGATGCCTGTCCGGCGTGGGGTACTCAGCGTTCTGTGTGTACCTAGGGATCTAACCCCAAACTGGGGTCCCTGCAGTACCCAGGGTTTGTGTCCAGCCTGGGTTCCCATCTCATCCCGGGGTGTCCAGACACCCATGCCGCTCCGGGCTGCATCGGAGCTTCAGGTGCCCCGGGATACCGCGCGCGCCCGTCCTGATGGGGATGCTCAAGGTGCCGGCAACGCCGGGGGCGCTCAGGGTGCCGGGGGTGCCGACCGAGCCGTACCTTTGAGGCGGTGGTGGCGAGCGCGGTGCAGGCGGCCCTGGCCGCCGCGGGGCAGCGCGGGGATGCTGGAGAAGCGGCTCCCCATGGCGGCATCCGANCGCCATGGAGACACAGCTGTTCCTCCGGGGGGGCCGCGCCGCCCCGCCCAGGTGAGCCACCGCTGGCGCGACAGGTGGGGACACGCGGAGCCCTCCGACCCCCGCCCCCAGCACAAGGATGCCCGGGACCGCAAAGCCCGAGGGGCAGATGCAGGGTCAGGGACATTACTCCCTTCCATTGCCACCCCGGGACCTCCCTGACACCTGCTGGCCCTAAACTCTCTTCCCCAGCCTCCTCCTTCCAGAGAGGAAACCTGGGGCCATCCCCGGAATCCAGGACCTGCAAAGAAGCTGCATCATGCATGGACACTCACCCCAGCAGACCTGGATCCTCAAGCAATCAGGATTCTCATGGATACAAACGTGTCAGAGTCGCACTGGAGAAGGCAAAGAAGATGGGTGAGCAGCTTCTTGCACAGTCCTAGTGCAAGTGGACAAGCAGGCAGCTAGTCAAAGGGGTGAGAAGGTGTCTTACCGATCCCTGACCTTCCCAGTAAGTTGTGTGGGTGCCTGCAGCCACCACTTTACTCAGCCCAGTGGCTCAAAGCAGTGAAAAGTTCCAGTCAAGCTCAGGGTGGGTAGGGTAGAAATGGGGCGAAGGGAAACACTTCAGCGGCAGATCTCCCGTGAAGGGTCAGGAGTTGATACCGGTGAAGTGCCAGCATGGGGCACTGCCTGAACGTGTGGCCTCTGAAAGCTACTGCAATACAAACACGTGCCACGTGAGCTGGGACTGCCCAGGGTGGCTGCAGCCCTCTGAGCAGAGATGAGCCTCTGCACAACTCCATATTCCAGAGCACCAGTGCCACACACAGACACAAATTATTCATATGTGCCCAGGACATGCCCACGTGGCTCATTTGCTTACCCTAAGAGAGAAGGTCCTGCGTTAATACCACTCCTGTCCCCTGCCAGACATGTGGCTGCTCTTCTCACTGCCCACCCTGGAGCCACCCAAGTCAGCGAGCTGCTCCACAAAAGCAGCCACAGCCACACGGGATGGGAAGGTTCCCCTTGTCCTCACTGCAGCAGCACATTGGCTACAAGGGAATTTCTCCTGCAACAGCCACAACCCAAGACCTGGAGTTGTTCAGTTGGTACCACAGTAAAATCAACCCACAGATGATGTTGTCTACTGCATAATTACATTACCTTTGTCTTTAGAGAGAACTACAGGCTCTGAAGACATGGCTGCAAGCTTCACCTAGAGTTTTAGTGGATGCTGAAGGCTGAGGGCATCTTCCATTCAGCTATGTTGTGGCTGTAAAATGTTTTTTTCCTTTCTTCTGTAGAACAAAAAATTAATGTTCAGCTTTCTTCCAAAAGGTGATTTTGTCCATCTATCCACCTGCCTCCACTCTCCACTCTCCCTCCTCTTAGTAAATGTAAGAAAAGCCCTTCCTGGTCAAGGACCATATATGAATGTTTTCATCCTGAAAACACTTACTTCTGCAATTTCCCCAACCAGAGAGCCAAGAGACCCCCTGTTCTCTAAAACCACTCAGGTACCTAACTTTCAGAGCAGAAGGGGAAGGTTATTTCTGAAGTTAAATAACAAAATTTTATAAGAAATATTGAGAATCTCAACCAAAATATGGTGCTTAAATCTGGATGAAGATTTCTTTTGGTATATGCACAGAGCCAGGCTGAGGAATCATTACTGTCCTGCCCAGCCTTTGATTGCACCGTGGGTAAGAGGTGCACCATACATCCTTTCTCATTCTCTCAGATGTAGAAAGGGATGATCACACCAGTCAGAAGCCGTGGTAGTGTATGGTTGAAGTCTGGCTCAAACACGAGCTCTCTGTTCAGTTCTTCTGGTGTACTGGGTCCTGCTTCCCATAAGAAGTCCACCAGCTGCCTCCACACGCAGGAAGCTCAAGAACAGAGATGAGACAGAGATTGAGACTGAGCCACATCTTTGTTTAGATCCTTTGTGAACACTGTATGTCCAGCTAGCTCATTACAGTGATCCCCAAAAGAAACAAATGACCCTGAGATGAGTTCAGTTCATTAGGGCATGGTGCTAATAACAGCAAGGTTGTGGCTTCAACCTCTCTATGGGCCACTCACTTAAGAATTGGACTTGATGATCTTTGTGGGTCCCTTTCAACTTAGAATATTCTGTGATCTGTGACACAAGACTGGAATGGCCCTTAGAGGGGCAATTCCACCTCCTCATCACACAATACCTTTCATCCTGCTGAACCTAATTGTCTCCAGCCAACAAAAAACAAAAACCTGTTCTTTCTCCATTTCTTTTCTCTAATCTCTCTGTCTGTCCTTGAATTGCAGGAGGTCTTGAGCAAGAACTGTCACTTTTCTGGGAAGCTTCGTGTTTAACGTGGCAGAAAGAGGTGTCAATGTAAGGCAAATTATAATGGAAAGAGGCATCTTTCCACTGTATAAAAGAGATCTTGAAAAAGGAAAGGTACCAGTTTGGGACTGGAGGCATAGGGAACATCCATATAACAGCACAGGCAAGATTTCTGTGCAGTCATCCATTAAATGACAGGCACTCACGCATGCATCGTGCAGGCTGCTGGCTGTGTCTTGTGTGACAGCTCATCACGTGGTGAACCTGTTCCCAGAAGGACCACGTGCTTCCTGCTTCTGCCAAACCCACTCTGAGTTTTAGACCCCAGGCACCAATTTAACCTTGGTGCCATAGTTTGAATAATAAACTGTACCCCACATGCCTGGTGGGTTTTGTGCTCAACCACCTCCCTTTTCAACCTGGAGAACCAAGGTAAAGCGTAGTTTCATCGGTGAAAGGAGGAAGCCCTAGAGGTCTGCTTTAGCAACATGTTCAGCTGCCATGAGGGATGGGCTTTGCTTTGCCTGGCACAGCAGCCTGCAGCTGACACCGTGGGGAAGCATGCAAAACAGCACCAGGGGTTTGCTGTGATTGTACCTTGGTTCACTTTATCAAAGAGTCTTTGAATTTGCTTCTTATCTTGGTTGTAGAAGGAGTGAGAAGGAGGGGCTGCTTGCTGTCCTTGCCAACTTATGTCAGCTTTTCTTGCAAAAAATGTTGAGCAGGGTGAGAAATATGCTCTGTGATCACAGGAGCCCTCGATAGACAAAACAGGATCACACTGATTCTGGGTTTTTGCCTTTTTCCTGTGCTCTAGCAACAGGGAGCATTGAAACAGCTTGCCAAAACTGCAGGGCTTTCACACCAGCAAGTCAGGACTTTCCTTGTGTGTTAGTGATATCAACTGAATTGGCTAATTAGAGACATGCATTTCTTGGTACCAGCCCTACCAGGTAGTGGGGGCCTGGTGCAGAGTGTGCTTTGTGACAGAGCAGGATGAGTTTACCGTGACTTAAACTCCTCTCCACCTTCTGAATTTGTGCATGGGCACCTGACTTCCAATTTGTAATTTGTGCTTAGGAGTCAATGGAGACAATGCAGCCACTCCGAGAATTTCACCTGAAGACAGTATCAGCTCCAGGAAAAGTGCTAACATTGTGATTATAATTATGGATAAACACAAGGAGAAATGCTCTGCACAGTCACATCTGCTCATGGAACAACATCTACTGCCTTAAGTCACAAAACTACCCATCAATTCTCCACCCGAGAGCTGGGTGCAAGGATGAGCTGCAGCTGTTCAGCTCAGGCATATGTGAAAGACCACAGAGACAGGATGTGGAGGAGGATTTGTGAGAGGCTGGAGGGTAGCAGCTACATGCTGGATGATAACCAGGCAGACTGCTAGGTTGGGTACCCAGGGGTGCTTTCAGAAGGGGGCAAAGTCAGATAGGTGCACTGGCATCTAAGGACTCCGGGTATCTTGTGGAGGTCTCTAATTCTGGAGCACTGTGCAGCAATGAAGTAAATGCAGCTAAAAATTCCCTTTGCAAAGCCTGTGTTTGTGCCTTCTAGGCACATCAGCCCTCAAGGGGCTACACAAGAAACAAGGTAATCACAATCACAGAATAATATGAAGAATCAGAAGAACAGGAGTAGAGATGAAGCCTGAGCCACCATTGCCTGAGGTGTGGGTAAACACATCACAATTCATATTCTGAGAGGATGCTCGAAGTAAGAGGTGTGACCCAGGGAATAAAAGTCACAGGATAAAACACAAGGCAGTGAGTGGGCATTAGCCAGGCCCTTTTGGATTTGAAACTCATGAGGTCCAGCAGCCTGGACCACTCACTGGCACACAAGTGAGAGTGCTGAGAATGTAGCACTTTAAGCATCAAAGGATCTGAGAATGGAAATATGTCATACACCCCTTCCAGATCAAGGTTTGATCCACTGGTCCCTGCTGACTTCACATACCCATCAATCTAATTCTTTCCCTTATATATTGAAGAAGGATCTCAAAAGCTGTTGCTTGAATTGCTGTAATTAAATGCCTGGCATCAGAACTTCAACAGATGTGGAAGAAAAAGACACACCTATCCATGAAACATACAGATCTGCATGCTGCAGGGAGAAGAGATGTTCTGGGAGATATTCCTTGCATCTAATTGTTGGGCTAATCCCTGATTTGTGTATTTTTAATTGCCTGAATGAAACAGGCATTCTTGGTGTGGCATGCAGCACCCCAAAATGAAATACCCTGCAGCCACTACATCAGGAAGGTTTACCCCTCTTGCTGTCACCTCGGAAACCTATGCAAAATTGGATGTAAGACTCGGAAGGGACAGAAGCAAATTTGGCCTTGTGAATTAAAGTAGGGCAGGATGACAAGAGACCACTCTCAGTCACAGGTAAACATCTGTGTGCTTCTGTGTCTAACAGAACAACAGATTTCACAGCAACAACCAGAAGAGTATGCAAAGATCCTTCAAGAAATAATAGGTTAAAGTGAAGGGAAAAAAGATCTCTAGATATATAAAGCCTCATAAAATGCTTAGTCTCAGACTGCAGTCAAAAAAAGCCATCATGACAAGTGGTCATCCAATTTAATGTTTTTTCCCTGAGAAAACTAAATCCCATGTCACTTCTTTTGTGAGAAATGTAGATACTTGTTTTATATGAGTGGGACAGGAAAGAAGTGTCCATCTTTTGTGACATACTGGCTGAACAGTTTGCAGACTGGGAAAAATTCTTCGTGCAGCCATCCTGATGCTTCAGATTAATTCGGTTTATTTTCTGACCTTTACATTTGCAGTTCTCCCATTCATCAGCAATGGATTTGCATGAGAGGATGCTTTTACATATTTTAGCAGCCATTTTCTAAAGCGCTACTTAGGTATTTTTTATGAGCTATGCTCAAAATCATCTGAAGAAAAAAATACCCAAAAACCAGGCAAGAACAAGCAGGGTCGTTAGAAAATATTCATTTCTTCCACATATAATGGTGATGTTTTTTGAGCTCTGACATGAAAGTACAATTATACTCTTGCAATACCTCAGTGGGGAGGGTTTAAGTACCTTTTAATTCAAGTCTACTGTGCTCCTCATATTGGAAAACTCAGTGAGGCCATTTGAGCCCCAAGTGTATTTTAGAGCAACCCGATAGCTGCTTCCTTCCACAGCAGAAAGCTTCAAGGGGCACATTTGTGCCATATCCCAGTGGCCCAAACCTCACCACGAAGCTGGGGCTTACATGAAAGGCCAGTACTGAGCAGAGGATATTTCCAGGGGAATCAGCTCCTCCCTATTTAAAGGGCCCTTTGATCTACAAGAGAAATCTAACAGGAATTTAGCACAGCTAATAGTCAAGCCTTTGATCTTCCCTTTGGAGTTCCACTGGCTGTCAGACAGCCTGAACCCCTACTTCCAGCACTACCAGCCAGAGATTTCTCCCTAGCACTTTACAGTGAATTTGCCACTTCCATAGATTGACCAGTGTTGCAGGGGTTTTTTTGTTCCTGTTCACTTAACTTGGGGAATTTCTCCCTTGAAACCTTTTCTCAGACAATTGACTTTCCTTTCAGTCTCACTTTCATATCTCTGCCAAGATGGTGGATATTGCTACTGAGGTGGCAGACAGCCCACTGTAGGGGAACACAGACTCTGAGGGATATTTGCCTTCTAAAAAAGATCCTACATTCTTTCCAGATCTAATTGAGTGTAAGTTAAAGGAGGGGTATATCAAGACTTTGATGACAGATACCAGTGCCAAACTCATATCCTATTTCTGTATCAAATATTTGCTCTTCATTAAATTCACTGCACAAATTAAGAGTGGAGGTGCCCAGATTTCTAATTAGGTCATTGCAAGCCAACTTTACATCATGCTGAGAAGTCAGCATGCTTGAGGAATATTGGGAAAAAACCAAATATTTACTAAATGTGAGGAGTTATAGAAAAGGGAAGTGTGTTAAGGATGTTAAGGGCATTAGTCTGAACCTCTAAATGTGCTTAACATCCTCAGTACCTTAAATGGTGGGTTAGATTATGAAAGGCATTCCAACAGCTTTGGTATACTGGTCAGTATTTCCTTTCTCCATGTAGTTCCAGGATAGCAGCGTGTCTTCACAGGTTCCAAAGATTACAAACTCCAAATAAACTTAAAACAATAAGAAAAGCCTGGGCTTTGATTTCCCAGTCTTCCACACCCTGCAGAGCCTGCACACAGCCAGCACCACCACAGTATCGAAGAGCCATCCAAAATGTTCTTCCCACGTCTGACTCAGCCTTAAACTGGCCATAGAAACAGGGTGTGTTCAGTACTTGTCCTCCTGACAAGCTCTCATCCAAGTCAGTCAGGCCCTGTGTGGTCTCTGAAGCTGAACACCACCTTCAGAGGACCCCATTAATTCCCTCCTGGTCCACACAGGGAGTTCCAGGCAGATTGCACTGAAATTGGCTGAATCTCAAAAAGATGACCGGGAAAGTGCAGCAATAGCTTTCTCTATCCATTCTGAAGAGCCCTGCTGGTGGCACTGGATGTGGACCCTGCAGGTAGCATCTGAAGTCACCATTTCTCTTTGCTCCTCGATGCAAATGGTGGGAGCCAGTCAGCACAAACTCAGAAATGTCAAGTTTGGTATCATAAAGCTCCACTGACTTTCAATTTGGAGAGCATCATGATGAGGAGCACTTCCCACCAGGAAATGTAATGAACTGCTGCACTCAGCAAATCAGATGCAACTATTCCTTTCTCCAAGGATACAGTCTGGTCCCAGCAGTGAGGATTAACCCCCCAGACAAATATTAGCCTTAATTTTGGTTTAATAGCCAGGATCGGCTAGAATGAGTTTCAAAACTGTTCTCTTGAAATGCACAACTAATCCAGGGAGGAACAGGGGAGAGCACAAGTCCCCAACAGCACTTATTTGAATAATCTTGCTGACAGATCTGTTCTTTTCTCAGAATTTCCAGCCTGATCACAATATGAAATCAGATACTGTCACTGGGCTCTGATAAATGGAAATGTAAAGACTAAACACTCCCTTTCCATATGAATAAATACTCCAATTCAAATGGCACCGCTCGCTTTGTTCATGCTGTCACCAAAATCCTGCAGGCAGCATCACAGCCTAGTAACTGAGCAGCACCCATCATTATTCACTTCATGAGCAGATACACATTTTCAACTCTCATTTACTGACAAACATGTTCCTGACATTATCATCTCTTCTAAAAGCTTCTGTGTGAGTTATAGCTATCGAATTCAAAAGGAAATTTTGCATCTCTGCCTCTGAATTACTGACAATATTTTCAGTGTCTCTGAGACATTTAGGGAACAAATTTTCCTTTAGTTTTAAGACTGCAAACAAAGGAGAAGCTATTACACTATTAGGCTAATTTTTGCAATGCTTTAATGACTGTCAGTTAAAATCCTACAATTCCCAGTCTGAATTTGCTGAGTTGCAAGTTCCATGTCAGTGGAGTTTCTTAAATGTTTTTCTGTTTGATCCAAAAGGCAAAGTAGATGCTATGAATTGTAGTTCCAGCATTCATCCTTCTTCTGCACAAATGGAACAGGTCAAGGCCCTAGATACAGCTCTGCTAGTAGTTAAGGCCAATTGCCAAAGCTTTTGCTTTTATTCTTTTTTTCTTTTGCTTTTATTCTTGCAGTTCTTTTCTTCACTGACTCCATCTTTGCAGTAGTCAAAAACCTTTATGGTGGAATATTATTCTCATTTTAGGACAGAATTCAACAGCAAGAGTTGGATCTGCAATGCTTCTGTCTCTTTCCAGAGTGCACTTCTAGCTAAAAGAGCACACAGGCAATAAAACACTGGTCATGCCAGATTCAGAGACTGAGAATTTGATAATGTGAAATAACCCAAAATGCAATCCTTGTCTTACACTTATATGGTTTAGCTGTTCTGCTCCGCTGCCCAGGGTGGAAAGCCGTGGCTGCAAGCCACCGAATATCCAAGTGAAGTCAGATCCGGGTGCTGAGTGTACCCAGGGCCAAAGAAGCCTGTCTGTGTCAGCCACTGTGTGCTGGCTTGATTCCCCCCAAAATCATCCTCAATCACTCAAAGATGATTTACTTGTAAGGAGCAAGGGTGGTTCTTGACAATAAGGCTGGGAAGGCCAGATGGCTGGGAAAGTGCAGGTGAATACCAGAAACAGGTCAGAGGAATGGGGCTGGGCTGAAGGTGATGCTTCGTGGCTGGGAAATGGGTGGCAGGAAAGCCATTAATTGCTGAGGACTCTGGCTGAGCCCAGGGAGGGATCAGTGCTCCTGTGGAGCTCCCCACTCACCTGTGCTGTCACTCCATCGTTGTTTCTGACGTGGATCCCAAATGCTTTCTGTAGTGCCCCTCAGTCACTACAGCATGTCACTCTGCAGAGGTGGACTCTGCTAAATAAAAGTGAAAATGTCACGAGGTTTAGAGAAAAGAAATAGCTCCAAGGGACATGCTCCCCTTACACAGAAGGGAGGGGAAGACATGAGGGGGGACATGGAGGTCTGACCATGAGAAATCTCGATGAAGGGACGTGGATTAATTTACAACAGCACATTTAGTCTCTGTGTGGTACCAAAGTAAAGACACTAAGTTCCCCAGGAGGCTTTAACACAGAGCAGTGCAGGGGTATTCAGAGCCATTGGAAAAGGCCCATACCCAAAGCTCTGTTGCCACAGATAAACCTCAAGAACAGAGGGGTGGCTGTCACACCACCACAGGATCCCATCATCTCACACGGTGTGATTCTAGCTCTTGGCTTTGGAAAGGCAGGAGCAGTTAGGGATTTTAGGGATGTTACCAAAGGCAGCATGAGAAGATGATTATCCTCTGCAGAACACGAGGCACTGCAGGTAATTACTGTCTGTGCAACCATAAGAATTTAGCTTGGAACAGAGGATATGGAAAGTTGCAGTGTACCTTAAAAGACCATTTCTGCTGAGTTCATGATTGTTAGTATTAAGTGAAGTTACAAATTGCAGTCCATAACCTCATCTTTAAAAGGTATTTTGTGCTCTGTATGGAGGACCAGGACAGAAAGGGCAGTGTCTGTTTTGTGATGAACCATCTGTCTCTGATGATGGCACATTTTTCTCCTTAGCTCTTTAGAAGAGCTATTCAGGGGGTGGACTGTGGTGGTAGTGATGGTGGTGCAGCTGGAATGGTTGGTGGGTTTCACCCTACAGTTTCTATAAGATTACCTGCATTTTTGGAGGAGGTTTTTTGCTCTCTTGGAATTGCCTCTTCTAAGAACATGCATGAATTAGTCCTCACGATTATGCACTGAGGGGCAGTGAGCAGAAACCTGCCAGAGCACAGCAATGCAGCAGTAAACCCACCTACAGACACCTCCTCCTCCAATCTTTTGTCTGAAAAGGTGTCAGAGCTTGAGTTTTTAAGCTTAGAAAAAAGTTCCAAAGTCAGAGTGTGTGACAGAGATGAACTAAGAGTTGAGCAGAAAAAGGAAAACTCTATTCTCAAGTCTGAGCATACTGAGATTCCTAGGATTTGTTCATTTCCCCTTTATCATGGTCAGGCATAGGTGAAATCTGTCACAGGGATCATCCACAAGTCTCTTGTCATAACAGAGAATATCTGCAGCTGGTGAGAGACTCCCCGTGAGCAGGTTAAGTCAGGTTAGTATTTTCCTGTCAGAAAGTCAGATTATCTGCAGAAAACTGCATTTGTGTTCACAGCTTTCTGGAGACACCCAACACCATATAAATATTATAAATATACACTAGAGAGAAAGATTAATGATGTGCGGGTGGGTTATAAACACAGATAAAAACAAGAGCTAGATGACAAGACAATCTTGTGAAACAGGACTCTAATTTTGCTGGAAGATGAATTGCAGCTACTGTGAAGCACCAATTTTAAATGTTTCAGGGATGTGTGATTTAGGTCAGGTGGCCCTGGCATTAGCAGAAAAGTTAAATGATATTTTTATATTAGAACAGGGATTTTTAGGATTGGAGGTCACCTATTACTCTGCAGAGGAACTGATGGCCAGACATCAGTGTGTGTGTGTACACATTCAGTGTGTAACAAACTCTCAACAAGCTCCATAATATTTACGCTGTTACCTGAACCCCAGGTACTTGAAAACGCTCCTTTGTACCAAATAAGGACAAGAGCTATGAGAGAAAATATTGATATTTTCCTGGATTATTAAGATGTCCTTTTCCTAAACAATCCTGTTATCGCTGCTCTTGAACCAGCCACCTTAAAGGACGGCCGCTCTCCAGCTGAGGCCCCCTGCTCCACAGGAGTCCACAGAACAAGAGAGATTTTCGTCTGGAAGAAAAGGCTTTTAGAAAAGCAGCAGCAGCCAGGGGCAGAGGGATGTCAGAGCCGCTCAGCCCTTCTCGCACGGGCTCCATCGCTGCTGACAGCGGCCGCGGCTGCAGCTGCCGCCCGTGCGGGGCCGCGTCCGCCCGGGACGGGAGCGGCTGAGGCTTCGTGCCCGCGATGCGCCGCCGGGGGCCGGGGCGGCTGGCAAAGGATGTGACTGCAGGCTTCTGATGAGAAAGAGATGCTGGTTTGGGGGAGTTTTGCAGAGAAATGCCACAATGAGCTGCTTTTTCTGTCTTTGACTCACTCTGAGGCAAGTTCAGATTAGCACTGGTGCCTGAACGAAACCTAAGACAAATCTAAATCCAAACCCTGACCAATTTAAATACTGATATATGTCCTTCTGTCAGAGGCAGGGGGTTTTAACCATCATTGTACATGAGAGTAAATAACTACCCAAGGCACTGGAAGACTATATCTCCCACCTCAGAGCACTAAGGAACATGGAGAAAAGATTAATTTTAACACCTGCAGAGAGAGATTGGTTTTTCTTTCAACAAGAAAATACCTGTTGTGTTTTGCTTACAATGTCTTCATGACATGTCTTCACCACACTTTTCTCAGGAAACTCTGCTTCATGGATTCCATTCTGAATGTTGTGGTTCTCTTTCCCTTTTGCAAATCTTTTTCAAGGTCTAAAAAAAAAAACAAATCCCCATAGTAACTAGTTCTATTTTATGAGTATCTCTGTATTTACAGATATACCTAGAGGCAGATTTCAGAGAGGTTCAGAGTGGACATTAGGAAAAAGTTCTTCACCAAGAGGGCTGTCAGTCAGAATATACTCCTCAGAGAGGTGGCCATAGCACCATGCCTGACTGAGTTCAAGGAGCATCAGGATGATGCTCTTAGACACCAGATTTAGTTTTAGATAATCCTCTGAGAATGAGGGAGCTGGACTCAACAATCCTTGTGGGTACTCCAACTGGGAACATTCTCTGATTCTATAGTTTTAGCAGAGGGGAGTGGATCCTGACCACGACCAGCCCTGACAGTGGGATTCCTTCTCTCTCAGTTACCCCTGCAGTTTATTTGCAGCACATAAGAAAGGCTCAACATTGCCCCAGCACATTTTCAGCCCAGAAAACGCCTGATGTCTGCTAAAACTTCGTAAAGATTTGTAGTGGAGATACACAATCGAGATGAGCCCAAGCATCCTGAATGACGCCTGTGCTCCAGCATCACATCGGTGCTGGGGCAGTTCTGAGCACTCGGTCCCCGAGCGCACCACAGCAGCGCTGGCAGTGCTGATCCGCCCGGCACCGCTGCCAGGCGTGCTCGGCACTCCTGAAAAATCTCCCTCTCGCCTCTGTGTAGGACGGGAAGGGCAGGGGAGGGACGGGAGGCAGCGCCTGGAGGAGCCGCAGCACCGCTCTGTGGTGGCAGATCCCGCTGCAAGTCAAGGACAGGGACACCAGCGCGCTCTTCTCAAACACACTGCTTCAGACCGATGCACCGCTTGTTGTGGCACCAAGGAAAGCTGCTTCCTCACCTTTCCGAGGCTTTGCTCTGCTCCCTTCCTTCCTTCCCCCAGCTCTAATCCCTCTCTGTGCAAACAGCCCTCGCTCCCCAGTTTCAAAGCCCCTGCACCCCAGGATACAGCAGTGATACTGGGATGCTGCTTCATAAAAGCACAGCCAGCTGTGCTTAATCCTTGGAGTAAAAAAAGAAAAAAAAATGAGAAAAAAAGAACAAAATTTACCAATAAATTTCTCTTTCTGTCTTTACAAGCTTTTTCCATTCCTGACACACAAATTAGAGAAATATAGGATCACTCCTTACAAAAGATCTGTGACATCAGTTTTTAGATGTGACTTATCTGAGGGGTTTTGGTGAATTAATAATGCAGTACAGAGAGAAATTTTGACTTAAAAGCCATGAATCCAGCTACTGAATGCCCTGGAGTCACACTGGACAAAGACTGGGTCAGCCTTAAATCCAAATGCAGAGGTCCAAAGTCACAGCACTGAAATGGGTTTTGTCACTCAACTTCCATTTCCTTTTAAACATCTAAACAGTCACTATGACATCTCTGCAAACTGAAAACAAACTGATCTCTCAATAAAAGTTTGTTATCAGTGGTTTTCGTCCTGTAAACTGTGGACTCCCCAGGGCTGGAGCTTAATTCTGAGTGTCTGAAAAAAAAATCAAAACAAAACACATCCCCCCCCAAAAAAACCAAACCCTAGCTAAACATCAGTAGATATGTGAGCATTAGCAAATCAGAAAAAGTCTAAAAAATCACTGAGCTGCAGTGTTTAGATGTTCGTAATTCTCCGCCTTATTCCCTAATTCCCCCTTACCTGAGAAGAGACTCTATCTCAAACGATGCCACTGCAGCATCAACTCCAAGCCAAGCAGATAAACGGCCTTACAAAAATCCCTCTCCATGAGAAATGGTGTGAACTGGGTCAAGACTGGGATAATGCAGAGATCAGGAAATAAGGCTTCTAAGTAAGCCAAAAAGCAGAGTGCTAATGGCCAGGACAGCAATATATAATGAGCTCTTAAGAAGAACAACTCATAACTAAACCATGTATTTCCTCACTGGCAGTCAGCTGCATGTTGGTGCTTTAATGAAGTTACAAGGCAGAACACAGGAGTACTTAATCTCCACAGAACATCATTAGTGAAGACAAACTACATTTTATAATGATGCCATTATTTTTGCTAGCATCTCATTTATCATTTAATGGTCATTACTCATTACTTAGCCTGGACAGAGTACACAGCTGTGCAAAAATACCCACAGAATCACAGATTCAGGTGGTCCCTGTCCCATGGAACCAACAGAGCTGCAATTTGTCACTGCTGCCAGTGACCATCAGAAGTTTGCATGGGAGGAAATACTGCCTATGTCTATCTTCATGGGCAGTTGAAATGGAATTTGACTTCTGCTGTGATGAATTGAAGATGCTGAATGATTTCCAGGCAGTGAGGAGTAAAATTCTCAACCAGATTCGGAGAAAAAGGAAGTCAATCATGTTGCCCTGCTGTCCTCAGATACCAGTGGGGCACTGGTCCCCCAAACTGTGTGGAAAAGGCCACAGAAGATAGAGCTCAGTTTCAGCCTGCTGGTCGGGTACAGACAGGCTCTCAGGGGTGTCTCCCTGTGGGGCCAAGGGTTAGCAACAAGCTCACCTGAGCTGCAGAGGAACAAGAAACTGCTCTTCAGGCACTGCTGCTGGGAAAGGCCATTTACAGTGCTAATGGCCTCCACTCTTACACAAGATTACAAATTTCCTCTAAGCCTTGAAAAAGCACTACCCCTTGTCCTCTGAATAAACACAGCCAGCTGGTAGGGGTGTTCCAGTTCAGCAGCTGAGTGGTGCCCAAAACAGAGACTGGACCACAGTCCTCCCGTGGTGACCTGGGAAAGCATAGGTGCTCCCACATCACCCGAGTGTGACATCTCACCAGTGACTGACTCACTCTCCCAGTACTCAGAGAAAGGGTTCACATGGATCCACCCTTCACTCCATAAAGGGAAACTGAGGCAAGGAACACAAACTGCTTGGTACCCACTCCTTGTGGCCATACAGTGCTTGTTTTAACCAAACACCTTGTGGAGTTGGCATCACCATGTGGCAATTAATGACCCAAGACATTGGGAAAAAAGACACATTCAGAACTAAACTCATTTCATAGCCATCTCCTGCAGTCTGTGAATGTGCTGTGCCAGTTCTGCATCCTGATTTATCATCCAGCAGCAAAGGCACAAAAATGAGCAGGGTGATAACTCAGTGACCTGTGCTGCTGGGGGGGACCCTGACTGCAGCACCCACTCAGAGCAGGACAGTGCCTCTAGGTGGGTGTAAGAGTTGCTGTGCGTTTTCAGACCAGTTGTACAACCCCACATTTTTAACAAGGGAAAAGAAGTTCTTTTTTCCTTTGTGTGTGTGCTTTTGTGTGTGTGTGTGTGTGTGTGAGCGCTTTTTATTATGCTCTTACATCATCTAAGGAACAATTGACCAACCCATGTAACAGTTTTCTAAAAATATTTTGCCTGAGGCAGGTATTCAGAACAAAAAAAAAAAAAATCAGTCCAGGTAATTAAATAACTTGTCAGTTATGACAAATAAACAAATGGCTCCCAATGAGGTAACCCATCACCTCCTGTGCACAGGCCAGGAGTGCTCCTGCAGGAGCTCTGTGGGTCCTTCCTGCTGGGAAAAGTGCTCTTGGCAAAGGCCAGTTTCCTGCAGAACAAGCTTCAGGATGGGTGAAATATCTGCTCGTGGATGCTGGCTTTCCTGTGGGAAAGATGATCCAGTCCCAGCAGAGAAAAGAGAGACCTGAGTGTGACCTGCACTGCTGGCTCCTGCTCCCCACTACAACACAGGGATAAGGAATTGCTCTGGATATGCACACCCCCAGCAGACACACATGGAGGAGAGGAGACAGATTATTTTAATCCTTGTTTCCTGTTCATTTCAGCCTAAGAACTGAGTAATCAAATGTAATAAGTTTTGAGAATCATTTTGAACCCTTGTCCATGTCCAGCAATTTACTTACTTCAACAGGCCTTTCTCTCTTTCCTCAGGAAGCTCTGAATGTCTTTCTCTGTAAGTTAAGGAATATTCCCTTTCTTCTACAGTTCAACAACTCCATGTCTCAGCTCTGAATCACAGGTGAGATCCCAATTAAAACAGAGCACAGTGATTACCCTGAGGCATCCTTTACAGACCTCTAACATCCAGGTCAGGAGATAGCTCTTGGGAGAAGTAAAATCCCATTGTAAATTGTCCTGTCCAGAGGATATTTCCTACCTTTTCTAAATCTTATTTTCCTGAGCTGTAAGGAACTGTTTAGCCTTTACTATGTTTTTGCCCAGGAGAGCTGGAAAGGCAAAATGATTTTTCTAAAGTAATTGTTCTACAGAGAGTGCACAACACTTTCTGAAGCCGAGTCAGCACATAAATGTAAGCCATTAAATGAGAAACCCACTGAGTATTGAAGCAGTTGAGAACCAAGACCGGCTGCACCCTGGCTGAAAATCAACTATGAAGTTCAGCCAGGGGTCATGATGCCCTGTAACAGCAATGTGGAGGGGTCCTGATGTCCTATAATGGCAAAATGGGAACATGAGCTGATTAGCCAGAGGCTTTTATTGCTGATGGATGAACATTAACAGGCAATTCACTCACAGGTAAAGGAGAACACAAATATTATAGCTGGAGCAAAAGTACTTCATTAAAGTAACTGTGTGAGTTGCTCTTCAGACTGGAGGAGATGACATTCATCTGTGATCCATCTGTATGTGCCTGTGCACAACTACAGGTACCTCCTCCCTGCTGATCCCTTTCAACACGATCCCATCAAGGCAACCAGTCCTGCAGTGGGAGCCAGCATGGGCAGAAACCCCAGTGCTGGCAGCAAGTGTATTTCAGAGGAGATAATTCCTCTCTTTATCAACAAAATAGTTAAAAGTAACACCCTTTTTCTCTCCCCCTTTCCTGAGTGCATTTGGAAACCTGAGCTGAGAAGAAACTGAAAGTGTTTTCAGAGGAAAGCTGGGGAGAGGAAAACTACGTTGAATATGTCAGGAGAAAACCCTGGAACCTCCTTGTGTGGCAATGACTTGTATTTATCTGTTAAATTAATTTCTGAGACAAAATGATTATGAAGATGATGAGCCAGTCCCATGGGACAAAAGACCCAGCTGCTCTGATTGCATCGTGCCCTCTAATGGGGAGCAAGAAGTGCCCCAGTGCAAGAGCCTTGGACATGGATGTAGTACAGTACAAATATCACAGCATATAAAGGAAGCATAGCCAAGAGCAGCCTTTGTCCCCCGGTGCCATTCCAGGCTTTGAAAGCTATCGATTCTCACATCCTCTTGACTAGAGGGTTGGTCCTTCCAGCCCATTTCCATAGGGAAATCTGAGCTTGCAGCCATGCAGTGCACTCGGAGCCAGGCATGCGCTCCCTGCCCTGTCCTGCCCCACACAGGGCTGGGGACACACAAAGAGAAGTGGAGCAGCAGCAGAAACACAGAGGAGCTCAATTGACTCACCTGGTTTCTCCTGGGCAGTGAATCACCCAACAGCCTTCAATCAGCAGAGAGAGCATCTCACAGGCATCCACCAATGGCTCTCCACAGACAGCTACCATCTCCTGGAGGGAGGGACCCAGCATTGCTGGAGGCTGTGCCTGGTTGGCGTGAGGAACAGCCCTGAAAACAAAAAACAAGATGGAAAAAAAAGCTGCTGGATGCTGTACCCATCAGCTCACCTAGAAAAGCTACCAGCTGCCCTGGAAGACAAGTATTGGGTGGGAGCCAGATCTGTGAGAGCTGTGTGCCAGAGGGGAAGCCCCAGCACAGGGTGTTCCCCCTGCCCCAGCAGCTCTCTTCCATCCTCATCCTCCTGCTGACTGGAGGCTGAGCTGCATCCTCCGCCCTGAGCAGAAGGAGGGACAAAGGGAGACAGGCCACTCTGGGTAGCCCAGGGATTTCCCAGGAGGAGCACCCCCGGCCAAAAGAGCACGATGGACCGTTTCCGGATGATCTTCCAGTACTTCCAGTCCAACTCGGAGTCTGTAATGAACGGGATCTGTGGGCTGCTGGCCCTGGCAAGTGTAAAGATGTACACCAGCTTTGACTTCAGCTGCCCCTGCCTGCCCCAGTACAACATGGCTTATGGCTTGGGGATTATGTTCATACCCCCTGTCATCCTCTTCCTGTGCGGTCTCATCCTCAACAGACAGTCCCTGGTGATGCTGGAGGAGTGGAGGCGACCACAGGGGCACAGGAAGAAGGACCTTGCTGTCATCAGGTGGGGTTTGCAGTGGCAATGGCATCCCTCTTCTCACCTCCTGTTTAGCTGTCTCTGCATAGCTTTGATCCTCCTGGTAGATTAATTTTCTTGTAAGCTCATCTCCTGAGACCTTTCCCCATGACCCTGGAGGGGCACAGGTATGGGAAATGTATTTGCATCCAGCAGAAATGAAGGCAGTCTCATTCCATCCAAGCAAAGGACAGCAGACACCCCCAACACCTGTGCTTACACCACCACCCTGGGAAAACTGCATTGCTGCTGCCCTGTCATGCACTCACAGGGTGTCTCCAGGGGCTTCCATGTGCAAAAAGATGAGACATTTCCTTTTAAATATGCAAAAGGTGTGGCATTTTCATCACGGTCATTCTTTACTGACTGCCTCGTAGTCTCCCTCCCTTCACCTGAGTTTTTACTATTTTATACTGGTGGAAGGGAGAGGAGAATCACATTCCATCTGTTACATACAAAGTTTTATGCAGTGCACAGTCAATTCAGACGATTTCAGGGGCAAGAAAGGCTGCAGAAAAAAAAAAAAAAAAAAGGGATTTTCCAGACCAAAACTGATGAGAAAAGGAAGTGTGAATGTGGAGGACAAGGGAGAGCTGACAAAGATCTGTGCATGGGAGGCATAAGGGTACAGTCAAGGCAAGCACATAATGAGACAGCACACAGAGCACTGCCACATGCTGGTGCAGGTTTCACTGAGAGGCACAACCAACAAAGACATCCCAGAGAAGAAGCATCAGTTGGAGCCCTGGGAGTCGGTTCCCTGGGTCTGGAAAGACTGCTTGGCACAGGACAGACTGCATCCCTCAGGGCTCTGGATGAGGAGAAAGCTCCCAGCATTGACCCACTCACCTCTCTCTCTCTCTCCTGCTCCAGGTACATGTGTTCCTCCATCATGCAGCGAGCCATGGTTGCCCCTGTCGTCTGGATCATAGTCACCCTCCTGGATGGCAAGTGCCTGCTCTGTGCTTTCAGTGGCTCCATGGATCCCGAGAAGTTTGTGGGCTTTGCCAATCTGAGCACGGTGCAGGCGCAGCAGCTGCTGGCCAAGGTGCCCTGCAAGGATGACGAGCTCGTGAGGAACAACACATCCCGCAAGGCAGTGTCCAGGTACCTGCGCTGCTGGTCCCAGGTGGGTCACTGCTGGCAGAGCCTCCTGTGTTGCTGAGGTGACCAGGCATATAGCATCTGCCCCCGCTCTCCCTTGATTTGTCATCACTTCATTGTGGTCAGGCTGGGAGCAAGGCTGCTCTGTGCTTCTTTTTGCCTCCAGATGTTGCTGTCCTAAGTGATAATCTTGAGTCAGGTGGGGGAAAGGAAAGAGATGATGAATGGTTTAATAACAGAACCAGCAGCTTCTAAACCCAGATGATAAAAGATATTGTATGGAATATAGATGCCTCCTACAGCCCTGTTCAGTGTCAAAAGATCTTTCTAATTGCTAACCCTGCAGACAGGACCCACTGTTTTAAGGACAGTGCAAGCTTAGACACATGAAAGCTTGCTCAGGAACAACAGAACAGGGCACAATGCGGAGTGGAGCCCTGACTGGCCTCTGCTCATGGTATAGGAATGCCATGAGGGAGGTCAGGCATGGGGACTGGTGGAAGGTCACTGAAAACAAGTTCTTCCTTCCTGTCATAGGATACCCATGGTCTGGGCTGTCTTCATTCTGCTGTGGGGATTCCTGGGCCCTGGAGTTAATGTAGGCAGCAGGAGAAGATCACTGGAGATAAGAAAACCCCAAAGAAGAGCATTGAAGTCCCCCTTCCCTGGGGCACTCCTATGCTTAAGGCAAATGTCTCTCTGCTCCATGCTAACTTTGCAATTAGTTATCCCTACTGAATGATTCATGCACAGATAAATATCCTATATTCTCTGGGAGGGGATTACACCAACCCTCTGAGTGCAGTGTGAGGGGATGGACTATAGGGACAGATCAAAGACAGCAGTCCAGATCTGACACATTTCCCCTCCGGCCACACAGACTCCCTGTCTCGCTGATACGGGGGGCAAACAGCTCGTGCTGTCCTTGTGTCTGTCTTGCTCCTGTTTCACTGCTTCCTTTTTATCATGCAGGCACTTGGCTGGAGCATTTTGTTGATCCTTATCATAGCAGCTTTCCTTGCCCGCTGGCTCAGACCTTGCTTCAACCAGGCCACCCTCCTGCAGGCACGTCACTGGAGCAACTACATTGACATCGAGCAAAAGATTTTTGAGGAAACCTGCTGTGAGCACAGCCGGCTCTTTGCTCACAAATGCATCCTCCACTTCTTTGAAAGCATGAGGCAAGAGATCAAACTGCACAGCTGCAGCTTGCCTGGGGAGGGAGAGGGGGCAGAAGGAGAGGAAGATCTTCTCCGGGGCATCACAGATCAGGACCAGGTGAACAAACTTCTGAAAACGTGGTACTATGAGAAACCTCCCCTGGATGTCAGCCAGGCAACCCAGAGGCATCCCCTGGTGCGAGAGAGATCCCCTCTGCCCTGGGCAGACAGCCCCAGCACCCACTCCAAAGTCCCCCAGCACACCAGAGTGTAAAGGGGGCTTTCTCCTGCAGACACAGAAGGAGCATTGCCAAACCTCTGCACAAAGCAAGGACCAGCGGGCAGATGACAGAGGTGCTCACACCTTCCTCCAAAACCACAGCCCCAAAGGCCCCGCTCCAGGGCACGCCCAGCAAAACCTCCAAAGTCAGCTGTTCTGAGGGTCCAAAAGTCCCAGATGCAGTCACTGTTAATGACATTTCTCAGCCAAGTGCTCTGTGGGGCACTTTTGTCATATCAAAGAGTTTGCAGCTTCTTACAGCTGTGATAAAAATGTTCTGGCTTGAGGAAGGATTTAACTGCTGCAGCAACATCTGGCTGCACACAAACCATTCACACAGATGTGTGAGAAGCTCCTGCCCATTCCAGTGAAACCTGGTTCCAAGGGCTATCAGAGCTGACACACAAATGATTTAATTGGCAACTCTCTTAATGCCACACCAACATATTTACTCAAAAAGGCAAAACCACCTCCTACGTCTTCCCATCTGCTGAGAGCTCTGGCTGCCCCCAGCCCAGCTGCCAAACTGTTCTGTCTCCCTCTAACAACCTGTCAATACTTCCATGCATTTTAAAAATGAAATATGGCAGCACACTGAAATTCATGGAGCAGCATAACTTTAATTGAAGACACCTCTGAATAAGGATTGGATTGGGCTGGATTTCCAAAAGGAAAAGGAGGTGGAGGCTTTGCTTAACACAGCCACAGGGCTGTGCTGGGGTTTAGGTAGCTGCTGTAAGCACTGGTGCTGAGCCATGGAAAAGACACACTGATTCTGCCTGAGAAGTCTGAACAGAGATTTTAAACACTCCCCTGCTAGATTTGAGTACAAACTGACCAATCCAGAGGATCACCAATTTGGGCATTTCCATCCATGGTTTCAAAACTGTTTGAATGTAACCTTATCTCTGAGCCTTTATGATAATTGCTTTCTCACCTGCCTTTTCCAGCCCCCATTGCACTTGGTGCCAGTTTGACTGGTACTTCTATCCAGTATTGCTGCTTGGATGCATTAAAGTCTTTACTGCAAACTAACCCATCACAGACACATCTATTCCTCCAGGCTGAAGCTCACACTGATGGCCACTTTGTCCCTTGGAGGGAAAGGTGCAGCATGGAGGGCTGGGAGGAGGTGGGGGTGAAGAAGAAATGTGTCCTTGGGTGTGCATGGATAGATGGGGCAAGCAGGGCTCCCAGGAGGGAAGAAGAGGGTGGGATACGGGCAGAGAAACTTGCTAACACATTAGGACTAAATCAAAAATAAGGCATCAAAATGAAAATGCATATTAATCCCCCAAATTGACTTGTCAAGCTGCTGGCAGGTGGGTCACCTCCTCCCCAGGATGTTTGTATGCACAGGCCAGAGAATAAGGAGGTACTTAGCAAAACATTGGGAGGCCAGATAGCTCCATAGCCCACCCATGGGCAGCTGCACCCCTTTGCCCACTGAGGCCCAGTCAGGAGGTGCAGGGCACACAGGGATGGGCTGCAGAGCTTTTCTTATTTGCATAGCAAAATCAGATCTGGGTGAATCCCTGAGCTCACTTAGATGTGCTAGGAGAGTGTACAGAGCCAGCTGTGGCCCATGCTGGTAGGGAAAAACAATGTGGTTTTCTCCCCAGGAGCTCTTTAGATCCAGGGAAATTCTGAGCTCTTATTTGAAATTAGCATTGCACTGTGAATTGTGTCTCTGGTTTACTTTTATCAGACAAGACATCACAAATCTGAGGCTGTGGCTCAGTTTGGACTCACCATTCCATACTAGTCAAATTGGGTATTTTCCTAACACCCTCAGAGCAGAGGGCTGCAGCTCCCTTTGCATGCTGCTTTCCATGATTTCAGGTTTTAAACCATCCCAGTGTGGCCACAAAATACAAAATGCAAAAAAGGGGAAGAGGAACAGAGTTGTTATGTGTACCAAGAGGGAGAAAACAGGAGGGTTTAAGGGTGCTGCCATAGATTTTGAACGTCTACAAAGGTTCACGCACTGCTGGGAGCATCTGGTCTGGTCATGGAGTAGCTCCAGTTGGCTGGGTCCATGGGTGTTCATTCCTCCCAGCCTCCCTGAGTCCCCTACAGTGTTTCCTTCTGAAGCCCAAGAACTCTTCTCCATTGTGGAAAGTGGTACCTGGCACCCCATGACAGGACAAGAGGCAATAAACCCTGGAAAATGCAGGAAACTGATTTTGAGGGTGATGGAAAAGCTTGCCCAGAAAGTCTATGGTGTCTCCATCTATGGAAATATTCACATCCCAATTAGATGTGACTCTGAATGTGCTTTGCGCAGGGAGTGGTGGGTGGACCAAAAAATCTCCAGCAGTCTCTTCCTACCAGCTCTATTTGGAGTGTGTACCCTGCTGTGGAAGGTGGGGCAGAGAGGGTCATTCACAAACTTTAGCAGCTCTCTGTCTCTCAGGTCAACGATGCCTGACCTGCAGACATGTCCAACATCCTCAGGGATCCTGACTTGACAAGAGCCTGTGAAACAGCAGGGCTGACTATAAAGACAACTTCCCCAGTCACTTCCCAAATTCTCCTGATGGGAATTGTTGCTGCTGTCACATCCCTCCTTTCTATATCCTACACTGACTGGAACATGCAAAGCCCTCCTCAACTCCACACCTTGGAGTCAGTCTCGGTGTGCAGGTGCAGGACTGGCTCCTGGGAGGGACTTGGGCATATACCATCCCTTCCAGGACATGGTTTCCAGAGCACAAGCAGGCTGGGGTTGTGGGAAGAAGCATCAGCTCTGCCTTCCCTTGCAAGTCAGTTAGAGTGAATTTTCTGTTGGGAAACTCATGAAAACAAAGTACTCCCTAACAAGGCAACATGGAAACAAAGACCCAGGTATTGTCTTCTATGAGTTCTTTTTTGATTCCCACTGACCTATTGTTGGCTTCAGTGAGAACTGTAGTGCTGTACACCAAGCAGGCTCAGGCCCTTCATTCATGTTTAATAAAAGGCAGAGTTTTCCTGGAGATCAAAAAGCTCTCTGCTTTTTATAGGGTTGATTCACACAGGCTTTGATGCGAACTGCCCTTCAAAAAGCCACTTGCCAGCTGAATAGAGAAGCCAGTCTGAGCTCTTAGCTAGCAATACAATAAGCCTCACTTATATCCATGCAGCAAAATCTCTTCCCATTTGATGAGATCATGCAATTAACCTCTTCACAGCAGGCAGAGCTAAGACTGCTCAGGTATTACCCACACGCTCTGTGCTCACCTCTGTGGTGGCTTCTCAGGGTGAGCTCAGCATTACCAACTGAGCCCCAGGGCTGGTGCGGGGCAGACTCAGAACCTGCAGCGCTGACTAATGGTCAAAACGCCTCCTCTGGCTTCCTACCTCTGTACTGGCACACTGCAAAACCCTGGGGGAAAGTACCCCTCCTGACTCTTCCATGTGCAACCCCCTATGTACAGCTTCCCTTGGTGACATGTCCTACAGCCCCCAGTGCAGTCACACCGGCGCCCAGTCAGATGTATCTTGATTCTCATGTCAACAGCTCAGGTGGTATCTGGTCCAAAGGGACTGAGCACTTGCCACCATCTGTTTTACAGCCACGTGCAGTCCCAGTAATCCCCCATCTTTTGGTCAGCTTGAGGGAGCAAATGAGTGCACCAAGGCTGCTTTGTGAGCTGGGAACAGAGATGCAGGAGAACACCAACACCACCATACACTTATTTTAGATTTGTGCTGTAGAAGCCAAGCCGGGACTAACTGTTACCTCTCCTTCCTCTGCTTTTCCTTTCCCTTTCCCTCCCCTCTGCAGAATAAAAAGGAGGTATTTCCCGGTGAAGCAGGTACAGAAGTAGGGGCTGGCAGACCTGCAAGGTGCTTTCCTTAGATGCTGTTGAGGCAAGGCAGACACACGGAGGGAAGGGGAAAGCTCTGGAATCCAGTTTTTCCATGTGTGCCAGCACTGCAGAGGTGGAGTATCCCATTCAGTCCTGGGAGGAGCACCCACCTCCTGCATTTGCAAACAGGTTCACAGAGGCCAATCAGCCAACTCTGCCCAGGGCACAGAGTGCTCTGGTGAGGACACAGCCATGGCAACACCTGCATCCTCCAGCAAAGGGGATTGGTGGCTGGGAGACTGCAGAAATGGGGATGTGGAGAAGAATGAAATCAGATTTTGCAAACCAGAAACAACCCAGGTCCCAGATCCGAAGAAGAGCAGGAGGAAGCAAACTCTAAACTTTTGTAAGCAGCAAAATAAGCAGAAAAAAAAAATTAATTTTCTGCTTTAAATACTTGGGCTGTACGAGTGCATGAATGTAACAGTGAACTGCCCAGAAACTTGGTGATGCTGTCTTTGAAGAGGAAATCTGAAAGAATGAAATAAACTAAGGCCACAGCTTGGGCCCTGGTGGGGAAGGAATCAAGCGAAGATGGACAAGTTTCGGATGATCTTCCAGTTCTTCCAGTCCAACCAGGAGTCCTTCATGAATGGCATCTGTGGGATCATGGCCCTTGCCAGCACCCAGATGTACTCAGCCTTTGATTTCAACTGCCCCTGCCTGCCACACTACAACCTGGCCTACGGGCTGGGCATCCTCCTGGTGCCCCCCTTCATCTTGTTCCTGCTGGGCTTTGTGCTGAACAACAACATCTCCATGCTGGCAGAGGAGTGGAGGCGGCCGCAGGGCCAGCGGGGGAAGGACCCGGCTGTCCTGCGCTACATGTTCTGCTCCATGGCACAGCGGGCCATGATCGCCCCTGCCGTCTGGGTGGCGGTGACACTGCTGGATGGCAAGTGCATCACCTGTGCCTTCTGCACCTCCGTGCCCGTGGAGACCCTGGGCAACGCCAGCCACCCCCGCCTCTCCCCGGGCGAGATACAGCGGGTCCTCGCCCGAATCCCCTGCAAGGAGATCTACAATGGGCAGCAGCTCATCGCCAATGAAGTGGCTGTCAGGTACCTGCGCTGCATCTCACAGGTAAGAGGCACCATGGCTGGGCTCTCCCTGGTGGCTTGGGGTTAGGTGCTGCCAGTCTGAGCTCTTCACTTGACAGAATGTCCTTGTTGAAATCCAGCAGGAGACACTGATGATTTCACAGGGGTACAAGGTGTGGAGTTGTGCCTCCAGTGTGGTGCAGAGGCTGTAGCTGTAGGACATCATGCAGTGACAGCCAAACTGTATGCATGTTTTTATTCAGAGCAAGTTCAGAAGGGGCTGAGATGGATGTTATTCCATGGCTGGTGGGCTGTCACGCTCCCCAGAAACCCATCAGTTGCTCTTGCTTCTTATTATAACATGTGCAGGCAACAGACCGATAACCATCTATGCCCCTTGTCTCTGTCGCTGCATGGGAACAGCCAGTGTGTGTTTATTAACGATCCCAGGGAACCACAAATGAAGATGTGCCACTAACCACTTGTCCTGTGCTTAATTGCTCTCAAGCCCTCTGCTCCTGGCCATTCTGGAAACAGGATGGTCTGAAACACCTGTCACTCACATACTCCTGTTTATAGGCAGCTCTTCTGCCTGACCTCCTTAGGGCAGACATTAATTATTATCCCCTTTAAGAGAATGAAGCCACAGAGACTTCTCCAAAGACATAAAGCAGATTTTCCTGGGTAGACACAATTGGAAAGCATTGGGAACTGAGAAACAAGAGGTCCCACACACAACCTCTCCCCCAAGGTGCTCTTCTAGAGGGCTGCGTTTCCAGGGGGGTTGAACCTCATGGGCTCTGCCAGTACAGCCTGGAGGCAGCCTGAGCTAAGACTGATGGTGAACAAGACAGACTGGTCCTGGCTCTGCCCTTGTGCCACCCTTCCTGTCAGACCCCATTAACAGGGGAGCTTTCACTGCTGCTCACTCACAGTAGATGTTATTAAGTTCAACAGCTCAGAAAAAGAATTAGACAGCTGCATAAACCAGGGAGTATCTAGAACAATACTGCAAGTCAGAGGACACAGACTATCCTAGACCCAGGTGAGGCACCATCATATCAAAGGCAGGACCAAGGGCTGGGTGCAGGATTCAGTCTTGGTGTTATTTATGGTCAGTGCCTGCTGATGCTCTACAAGGCGAGAAAAGAGAGGTGCTGCCTATGTCAATGCACTGAACAAAATTTCAGTGCAAATGCACTGATGTGGTTTGTAGGGCCTCCTTGTCCAGTGTAAACACAGCCAAATGTCAAACAGCCCAAAGTGGAGCCAGGCTTGTCTGCGAACCAGGGGGTTTCTGCTGGCTGGTTCTGCTGGGCATGTGCTCTGTGATAGCTCTGGTTCCCCTTCATCCCTGCAGGCTCTGGGCTGGTGCTTTGTGCTGCTGATGACCACACTGGCTTTCCTGGTCAGGTCCCTTCGGCCTTGCTTCAGCCAGGCTGCTTTCCTGAAGAGCAGATACTGGTCCCACTACATCGACATCGAGCGCAAGCTGTTTGACGAGACGTGTGCAGAGCATGCCAGGAGCTTTGCCAAGGTCTGCATCCAGCAGTTCTTCGAGGGCATGAGCACAGACCTGGTGGCTGCTCGCTGCCACCTGCCCAGGAAAGCCCCTGCGGATGCAGGGGAAGCTGCGGAGAAGCTCCTGGGCATCACCGACCGGGGCACCATGAACATGGCCCTGAAGAGCTGGCACAGATGCAAGCCCCCGCTGCACCTCCACCCACCTGCCCTCCCCGTGGGAAATGGCTGGGCAGGAGAAGGGCAGCCCCCCACGCACCCCTCCGCGCCCCAAAGAGAGACAGCTGCCTACTACAGCTGGGTGTGAGGGGCTGCACAGCAGGGCTGTGCAGAGGCAAAATCCCGTTTTTGGGAGAGGGGCGGCAGAGAGGGCAGAAGGAGGCAGGGCACAGGCGAGGGCCGGTGCCACAGCAGCTGCAGCGGAACAGGCACCCAGCGGGCTCAGTGGTGCCCGTGTGATCCCATCTGCTCTCCCATCCAGTCCTACAGCAACGGTAGTACAGGTAACGAGTTTTGTGCCAGGAGAGACAATTATGCAAGGTCACGATGGATGAGCCCTGGGGATGCTGAAGGGTGCAATGTGGCAGCCAGATGTGCCGTGTGTCCCACACCATCGAGCACCAGGTTTGTGTAGTGGCAGTTGCCAAGACACCACCACATGTGCAACATTTCCTCTCTTTTATGACATGCTAGGCACTGAGCAGTGCATGTGGGTTTAGGCACTTTAAAAATCCCCTGGTAGGGAAACAAGCTGGGGGTGCCCCTTTCTCCTGCCAAGTTGTGAAACCCTAAAATATCACATTACCCCTTCACACTCTACATCCCCACAGACACACGGCTCCCAAGCCAAGAAAAGCTTTAAAATAAATTTGACCAAAGCAATGAGCTAGTGAAGAGACATCCCATACTGCACCACATGTGACAGAAACAGCATGGTTGGTGTTACAGGGACTATTAAATGAGGATTCCACAGAGATGCTCCTTGAGGGAAGTGTCCAGACAAGGAGAGCAGATATCATTTAGCAGCAGGGAGCAGAGAGGGGGCCAGGCCAACACCCTGCCACAAATCTGCCTCAGGACGATTTGTTCTTACAATTTTTCCTGTATCTCTCCCTGACACAAAGACTGTTGTTAAAAACCCACCTGGTTGTTTGTTTAAGGAGCCAAATAAATAATTCAGGCTTACCATTCAAGCTCTGTGCCCAGAAACCAGGATTTATAAAAGCTATTTACAAAAGCTGTTGGTGTTTCTTTACTTGGATACAATGAAAAGGACTGGGAGAGCCCCCAGGCCAAGCCCGGGGTGCTGAGGCTGTGTGAGTTGAAGTGTTTTGCCAGTGCATGGCTGACAGCAGCAGCCAGCCCTGGCCCTCAGAGGAAGAGCCGGGAAGTCACCAGCAAAGCTACACAATACAATGTGGATGCCCACTTCCATAGAAACTGAGGATGACAGGATGCAGGCCGTCGAGGTGACCATGGAAATTGCAGCCCAGAAGAGTGTTTCCAAGTGACCCTGATTTTGTTACAAATACGCAGAAGGCAAGCCCCTTTTGAGGGATGAGTTTTAGCCCTGCCACGTCCTTTCCAAGATGTTCATCCCCTTGAAATTTCTGCTGCGGTGTCTTGTTGAAACAGCTTATTATGGCTGGCCAGTAACTGAGGTGACTGTCATTTGCATAAACCTTAATTATCAGTGTGTAACTCCACAGAGGCTTTGGGGAGAAGAGAACAAAAGACCAAAATGATGAGGACATTCTCCTGGCTGCTGTGAGAGCACCTTAGCAAGCCTGTAGTCAAGACAGGCTTAATCTGGCCAACTCCCAGGAGAATGGAGCGTGACATGGTTTTGTCATTAGTCTTCACACCCAAACTTTAATTAATGCACCTGCCCAGAAATTAATAAGCACAAAACCTGATTTACAAAGCAAAGGAGATTAAAAGATAAAGGTGGTTTCCACTCCTATTGTTGCAGCTCACTGAGAAAGGCGTGCTCAGAGTCCCAACAATGGTGAGCAGCATGGAGGGATGGCGGGCTCCATGACATAGCCATTAAGGTATCAAAATGCATAACTAGATGCATTTGCAACGAGAAGCTTTTGATTAAGGTTTTTAGGATTAGAGCTTTTGCCCCGTGCAGCAAATTCAGCAGTTGCAGACTCCTCATAGAGCAGGCAGGTTCTCCTCTCCGTGCTGGAATTTGGGGACACTGCTCATTGCCTGTGGGAGGAGAGCCCTCCCAAGGGAGCCCTTCCCAAGGGAATCCCTGGGATTTCAGGCGGGCTGCGGTCCCGGTGCTGATCCCGGTTTGCAGCAGCACCTTGAGCGTGGACTAAGCCCCAGGGTCCCCACCAAGCCGGCAGGGGAGCCAGCCCCAGGCAAGCACCGAGGGTGTGGGAGTGCCGAGGGCTGCACCGCACCCAAACAACCGGGAGCAGCAAAAACCCGCCCGGGGACCCCAGATCTGAGGGTAGGAAGGAAAATGGTCCAAAAATCCCATCGGCTGAACTGCCAGCGCTGGGCTGAGCCTAGATTTGCTCGGGGCGGAGGGGAACGTGGGTGTTGCTGAAGATTTGCCTGTGCTAAAGACATTCTCTGGGGAGGGCTGAGTTTAACCCCGCAGACAAGACGGCAAGGAGGCTGGAGAACGAGGATGGGGGCCTCCGGCCTCTGTAACAGGCTGGGCAGGAGTTGGAGCTGAGGGACAGATGGCGGAGAGAAGGGAGCAAAGAGAAAGTGAAGCACCCTCGGCTGCCTCGCAGGCATCGCTCAAGCAGAGGAAGCAGCGAGCGGAAAAGCTCAGCCAGGCAGGAATGCACCACACTCGCCAAAATCGGGCTGTGCCCAGCCCTGCACACACGGCCCCCGGCCCTGCTCAGCCCTCAGCCCGCTGCAGCAGCCCCGCCGCTCGGTCCCGGGTGGGGGGAAGCGGAACCTGGCACCCCACAGAGCTTGTGATGCCCCGAAAACCCACCCAGGCGGGCACCTTCCCGCTGGCTCAGGCAGCTCAGCTCCCATGCGCCACAGCCGAAGGTTCTGCCCCCTTCTCATGGGACCAGGGGCTGCTCCCGCGCTGTCCCTGCCCGCTTCGGGCGGCTCCCACCGGCATGACTGCGTCCCCTGAGGACTGCACCCAAGCCCCAGGCTGGGGGGATTCACCATTTCCCCTCTGCAGCCCTGCAAGGCGCCTCATTGCTCCCGTTCTCCAGCAAACTCCCGGCCATCCCTTGCACATGAGGCACATCTGCATCATAAGTCTCAGAAAGCACGATGTGCTTTTTCCAGTGACTCATTCTCTGAGCTTTTCGTTTCCTTTTCTTTTTTCTTTTTAAAGGCACAGCCTCAGCCGTGCACACAGCAGAAGCCGAGCGCCTGGTTTTTGCCCCACCCAACCTCAGGGCCTGAGAACAACCTCCTCCCTCTTGCCAAAAGCCGACAGCGGAGGGCATGTTTAAAACTGAGTAAGGAAGCCTTTCAAACTGTTAAGGCTGTTTTCAAAAGCTTCCACTTCGTCCATCAGACCAGCCTCGGCTGCATCTCGACTCCTGCACAGCCAGCCCTGTGTGCTGCTGGAAACCCCCCTGCGACCAGAGCCCGAGCGAAAAACACGGGAGGGGCTGAGAAGGCTCCAGAACTGGTTTCAACAACTTTTTCAAGTGAGTGACTTTATTTTTTCTTGCTTTCATATATATTTAGGGGAAAGAAACAGAGGCTCCTGAAAACTTACCTGCTGCAAACAACTTCTCTCCTCCCCTTCTACCCAACCCTCTCTCCCAGATCATAACTACCAAGCAGAGAGGAAGGGTAACCTCCTCCAAATGGCCAATACTTCTCTTTGCCAGCTCATCAGATTTTTGCTCTGCCGTTTGCCAGCCTCTCTCAGGAAGGTCACAGGGCCGTGTTTATCAGAGCTGTTTGTGGCTAACTAACAACAGATGCTTGAACTAGAACAAGTTTGTGGGTTTAGCATCTGGCTGCAAACGTGGAGTTCCAGCAAACGTGGAAATGGAGGCCCTGCTCCCCATCACGTGGTGGCAGTTTTCAGCTGGTCTGTCTCCTTTGCAGAGGGAGTTTTGCATATGGAAAACTGGGAAGCTGCAGGAAGACATTAAGGGCTGTTTGCGTTTGAACTCAGCAATACCACAGTGTGATTTTAAAGGGATTGCCATGAGTTAGACACAGCAAAGAACAGAGGCCGAATTTCTGCCCCTGTTCCCCTCTCCTGACCCATGTAGAAAGGGGGTAAACCAGGATTTGTTGAGGCAGCAGATAAAATGAGGCAGAGTAGTGATTAAAAGCAGAGTGTATGAGTAAGCCTTGTGCAAAAGACCATAATTAAAGTCTCTTCTGTGTGAATGTTCCTGAAATCTTGTCCATGGAGTTGGGGGTGGCCCAGGGAAGATTTGGGGACAGCCCTGTGGGCCAGGGCTCCCAGGTAGCCCTGGATGTGTGCCGGTGCTTCCAGCTCTGGGAAAGCTGCCAGAGACAGTTAGCTGGGTGCCCAGGTCCTTCCTGTCTCCAGCAAACCCTGGTGACAGCAGTTCCCCTGTGGCCAGCGGGTTTTGTCACATGGGTGAGGGTTCCCAAAGCTAGCAAGGTGCTTGAGGAAACCCTGGGGGATGCAGGACTGATGGAAAGTCAACTAAGAAATTAATTGAATCCAGCTTGCAGATGGGATGAGGGAATGGACATCACTGCAGAGAGTGTGGATATGTTCCCCAGGTATTTCTCTCTCTTAAAAAAAATCAGGGCGCATGCTGTGCCCTCCTTGTCCCCAAGTGCCTGCAGCCCTGTCACTGGGGAATAACACAGGCAAAGGGCACCAAAGAGCATCTCTGGCACTGAGGTTTCAGGTTGAGGGGCTCATTCTCAGGGCAGTAATTAAGAGGCTGAGCTGGGACTGCAGGCCAGGACAGGGAGTACGATTATGTCAACCAGCTGCAGGATGGGAGATCATCTGCCACACCTAATCCTAGCAAAAGCTCAAATGTAATTGCTGTCCCAGCCCTATCAGCATTTGATGTGTGTATCCTGGGTCATCAGGGTAAGCTCTGCTCTCCCAGAAGTAACTTCTCTTGCTGGTAGCAAAAGTCCCCAGGCATGCCTTCACCCTTCTCAGCAAAGGCTGCTTCTGCCTGGGCCTCCCATGCCACATTTCTGTGCTCCCAACTCTGCTGGGATGTCTCACAGCACCCCTTGCTGCCTTCCTCACATACCTGTGTTTATTAATAAATATTAACTCACCAGGTCTAAAGAGGGAGGCAAAAGCCACACAGAGCACCTTCAAAGCAGCACAATGCCAGCACTCACGTGCCACATGTGTCTGAGCTAGTGTGAGTCAGTGGCAGGGCTGGGGACACATCCCAGTACCAGTGCTCTGGTCCCAGTAACATGGTGTCCTCCTTCATTGCAGGTTTGGGAGATCATCAAGAGTTTGCCAGTGACGCTGACAATAATTGCCTCTGCGGGAGGTGACTAAAACCAAAGAGAAGGAAAGAGGACAAGTATGCCATTGAGAGGGACAGAAAGAGATGTCCCACCTGTCATCTTTGCTGTAGTGAAGGTTTTGGAGGGCTTAGTGGGAAACTAAAATGGCTGAGGTTTCACATATTGCTTAGGCAGAGTCCCTTTACGGCCCCTTTTGAAATATCCCTGGTGTCAGCAACCAGCTCCATAGGCTGGGACAGCAGGTGGGAAGAAGGGACATCAGTGAAGGTGTCTTACTCCTGAACAGCTCCTTGCACGCCAGCTGGCACCAGGCCTTTTCAGCCCCCACTGGAGTGTTCCTCGGTGCTGGGGGCTGAGCCAGCACGGCCCCCCACTGCAGCACACACCTCAGCCCCTGGACGAGATGGCCGCCCTCATCGCTGAGAACTTCCGCTTCCTCTCCTTGTTCTTCAAGAGCAAAGACGTGATGATCTTCAATGGTTTGGTGGCCCTGGGCACAGTGGGGAGTGAGGAGCTCTTCTCAGTTGTTGCCTTCAACTGCCCCTGCTCCCCTGCCCGGAACTACATCTATGGGCTGGCTGCCATCGGTGTGCCAGCCCTGGCCCTCTTCCTCATCGGTGTCATCTGGAACAACCACACTTGGAACCTGGTGGCCGAGTGCCACAAGCGTGGCACCAAGAACTTCTCTGCTGCTGCCACCTTCCTCCTTTTTGGGTCCATCATGGGCCGGGCATCCGTGGCACCCATCACGTGGTCGGTCATCTCACTGCTGCGTGGGGAAGCTTACATCTGTGCCCTCAGCGAGTTTGTCAAGCCATCCTCCCTGGACAAGTTTCCTTCTGAGTATGGAGCCGAGGTGCTGGCCAAGTTCCCCTGCAGAGACGTCCCGGCAAACCTCACCAAGTTCAGGGACGAGGTGACACGGAGGCTGAGATACGAGTCCCAGGTAGGCATACCAGGGAAAGCCACAGGGAGTGGGTAAAACCACCTTGCCATGTCCTAACACAGGCTCTCTCTTCTCTCCCAGCTCTTCGGCTGGCTGCTCATCGGCATCGTTGCGGTCCTGGTGTTCCTCACCAAGTGCCTGAAGCACTGCTGCTCGCCGCTGAGCTACCGGCAGGAGGCTTACTGGGCCCAGTACCGCTCCAACGAGGACAAGCTCTTCCGACGCACGGCCGAGGTCCACTCCAGGATCCTGGCAGCCAAGAATGTGAAACAATTCTTTGGCTTTGTGGCGCTGGACAAGGAGGAGAAGGAGTTGGTGCAGGAGTTCCCAGTGGAGGGCGTCCAGCCGAGCCCCCAGTGGAATGCCATCACGGGCGTCTACATCTACCGGGAGAACAAGGGTTTCCCCCTCTACAGCCGCCTCCACAAATGGGCCAAAGGGGTGGAAGGGAACGGGCCAACCCCAGAAGGCCATGAACTGCTGTTTTTGGCTTCCTAAGACATATGTGCACCCAGCAGCGCTTTCCCAGACTGCCTGGCAGGTCTTCCAGTATTGGTGCAGAGCTGAGGGGTGCACTGGGAACACTCCTCCCAGCAGGATTACTTCTCTCAGCAGGTAAACAGGAATCAACAGCCTCAAGGCAGAGACTGATAAGCAATACCCTGAGCTGGGGAACCCCTCCCTTGGAGACAACAGTCTCACTGCTGTTCCCAGATGCAGCCCTTAGCTCCAGGCTGCTAGTGCAGCCCACTGCCTGACGCACCAGCAGAAACCTTGGGGAGCAAGTGATGGGCACAATGTTTCTCACTGTGACTCCTGCAGTCCCACTTGTCACCCATACAGCAGGGTTAGCCCCAGCCACCCCATATACCTACTTGTTTTATTGACATTAATATCTTACACACTTGTGCGATGCCTGTTACACAGGCAGGTCCCAGAGCACTGTACAGACTTTACAGTGCAGGGGGAAGAGGGAAGCAGTGGGTAAATTCCTGGGGCAAGGAATATGCAATAGCATCTGGGAAGGAATGGGTCAGTAACATAGCCACACACCAAATAACTGAGAGACTAAAGCAGGAGGAATCACCAATATTCCTGGTATTCAGAAAGGCACTCTGTAATTACCAAGTTGAAATGTGGGTAGGTCACCAAACTCCCTTTCTTCTTACTTAAGTGCCTGGCAATCTCTAATGAACCCAAATAGTCACCACCATGAGTTTATAAACCCAGAGGAGGCACCATCAGCAGAAGAGTTTTGGGGCAAGGTAGCGAGGTGGAGACGGAGAGGAATCAGTACCCACAGTGAGCCACACCACTGTCTGCAGCTTGTTGCATTTCTTATCCAGCCATCGGATAAGAGTCCTTTGTTTGGGTTGCAAGCTGCAGCAAGACCTCAACCAGAATTAGCTCTACATATATGTATATATAAACATACATATAGCGTACACGTAACTGTAGTTAGTCAGTTGTATTAATGGAACATCTTTCTCAGAGGGGAAAGGGATGAGAAAGCTGCCAGCCCAAAGAGCACATTGCACACACCCATCTGCTGCACTGGGACTGCAGCCCTGGAGCAACAAGGGACAGTGGGAACATGATGGGGGAACAGCCTTCTCCCTGCCCATCTACCACTGAATTTTCTAAAACACTTTCCACTGCCTTAATTGGCCCCTGGAGCAGAAGGTCTCTTTTATGGACTTGGCCATACTCTGGGAAAGCAAAACCAGAAAGGTGTAAAATTACTACGCTCACCATGACACCGTGTGACTATGGCTTCCAGGCTGCTCCTCTGGCGTTGCACAGTCCCTTTTCTCCCAGGGGTCAGTCCTGTGTACCCGACTTTAAAGATCTGCCACGACAGACAAGTTTGTTTTTTCTACTCAAACTGTTTTGTTATAGGTACAACTTCATTTTACACTGTGCCATTTACCAAAAAGCCTTAAGTTGTTCAAAAAACAGCTCAAACCCACAGAACTCAGAGGGGCTTGCCCACAAGGAGATTTGAAATAAATTATTAAATGAGAGTTATTTCTCATTGCCTTATGATTTTTTTTTTCAGGGGGGCATAAAAGGCATAATTTAATATTCTCTTTGAAGTCAAGGACTAGGAACTTATTTTTTCTTTCTATTAAACATTCACATCCTCTCCTATCCAGATCATCCTAGAATGTTTTGAAGTATTACCACATATTACAAGTTAGTAACATGGCTTTTTAGTTATTCTTGCAGCGAGCAGCACAAATCTTGTATATCAGGATTCACAATTGCAGCAGAGAAAATTATTTAGAAAGCTTTTTACAAATATGGTATCTTGCAAGAAAGAGCTGGAGGGTATTCCCTCACATAAAGAGGCTGGAACACCGCTTAATGGGCGAGGCATCTCAGGATCCCTGTTCAGCCTCTCTACAGATTTGCTTTGCATTTGTGGGAAGGCTTGGCTCCCAGCCTCACCATCAACTAATCCACAGAAATAATCAGATGGAAGTTAAATGAAATTGCATTAACTTGAGATGAAAGGGAGTTCATTTGCATTCTTCTCGCTGGCCCTCGAGTGCGAACATGCAGACGCGCACGCCACCCCCACACAGCCAGCAGACACAAGGCAACTTGCTGAAACAAAGCTGAGTTCCTCTTACTTCCTCTATTTCCCTTGCCTTCCTCCTTGATAGTCATAATTATTCCTTTGAACCACCTCCACTCTGGTTCCTTCTCTTCCCCTTACCTCCATTGAAGAAAAGGGGCAAGACACGTAATGCTTGAGAATGGATTTTTATCCTAAGAATAAACCATGAGCACAAACCATCTTTTTCTGTTTACATCCCGTCTCTCCTGCATTAAATCCACTCTTTTTCCATGTGCTGGGATAGGCTAGGGGCTTGACCAGCTTCTCTGTTTTCCCTCCCTCTTGTTGGAGAGGCATATTTGAGTGGATAGCTGTCGGTGAGGAGTGGAGCAAGACACTGCACTCATTTGTTTGCAATTGCAGGGATTTGGTTTTTCTCCTCTCCTCTGCCACCTTGAGCATGGTCCCAACTGAGACAGCCCTAGGTTTCTGCCTCTCCTGGCACATCAGCACCCTCAGGAATATCCCTGCTGTTCCTGTCACCCAGTGTCCCCCAGTGACAATGCTGAACTGAGGAACACTAAACCACAGAGTTTCACTCACAAGCAACAAGCAGCCAGGTTGGATTCCTCACTGAAATGCCAAGGAAATTGAGCCACCTAACTTCCTGGCATGCTAGATCACACAAGCAGTGAGCTCACACTCCCTGCTTTTCCTCCAAAGAATGGCAACAATCCCATCACAGAACAGCCCACAGGTCACAGCTCCCAGCAGCAAGATGGGTTCAAACCAGGCTCCACCAGTACAGAGAATTACACACAGGTCTTTCACTTTTCCTGCCTACTACACAGACTGTAATTGCCCCAGCAGTGAAGAAGAAACAATACCTCTGAGGGATCTTGGTTTCTACTGCAATGCTTATTTACATGTTCTATTATGCAACTAATTAAGCCAAAAGAAGGAGCCACCATCATCGAAGCTGTGTTCTTTAAGAAAAGCAACAGTTGCTACTGGATGTTGCAATCAGCCTCCTCCACTACAAGATCATTAAGCAAAATCTGAGTAGAGCACCCTGCTCTCCCTGGGGGCAAGAAGTGAAATGACTTGTTTCTGGATCCCAAAGGACTTGAGAAAGAAATAAATGCTGAATCATCCAGCCTTGCCAACACTGGGCATTCACAGAGGCAGAACAGCTGGGTCCTGCAGAGCTCTGGTTTTGAGTTTAGAGTACCTACAATGAGTAAAACTCTTCAAGTTTGGTACTTCAAAGCTGGGCATTCACTCACTAGTGTCTGCACTGGATAACCACACCTGTTTACATACCTCTTGCCTCAAGTTCTTCCTCTGTAAAAGATGTGGCTGATCATATCACATCTCAGTAAAAAGTCACAAGAATACAGAATTGTAAGGATATGGACCATAAGGCACTGACATCACTGAGCTTTTTTAAGTACCCAAAATATCTAGCTTTTTCCAAGCAGAAGGTTACACTGGGATGATTTTTTTCAGTACTTTTTTCTTTGACTTCAGTAATTTCTCTTAAGATATAATGACTACTGAAAATCACTATTTTTTCTGTCATCAACCCCTTGCAACTTGTTACAACAGATGGTTGCTCAGAGAGGTTGTGAAGTCTCCGTTCTTGGGGAAATCAAAATGAAACTGGGAGTGCACCTGAGCAATCTAGTCCTGCTGACCCCTGCTTTGAGCAGGAGCTTGAAGATTATCATCATGTTCCTTCCAGCTTCAACTATGCCACAAATCTGATGTTGCTCTGCCAACTTCTAGAGCACAAAGGCACCTGAGATATATCTTTGGAAGTGTTAATTCATCCAAAAGACAAGAATCTTCTCTGCCATCTTAACAGTGAGAGAAATCAATTTATAAGACATTGCTGTACTTAAAAGCAGCGTGTCACAACTGCACCATTTCCGCAGGAAAGTAAAACAGGTATGGCTGATGTTTCTCTTGATTATAAAACAGTCTGTATTTTAAACATGTCATCAACAGACCAGGAATATTTGTAACATCTGGACAAAGCTGCAGACATTTATCAAATCTTTTCATTTGATGGTTTGTTCTTCGCAGGCTGTTTGGTCACAGACCAATACTCCAGAAACTCACTGTCCATGGACAGTCACGGCAGAACTCCACCCCTCTCAGTTCCCGCACTGCATGGGAAGTCAAGTCTCTCTGCTTTCACTTGCACCACACTTAGGTATCAGCAAGGGAACTCTTGGTCTCCACATACTCCAGTGCTGCTCTTTTAACAGCCAGGACACTTTCTGCTGTACCAAACTTCTTCTCATAATCCAGGTAGCGTTTGAAAAAGAATTTCATCTTCTTTGGTGCCAAGCTCAGGTGTATGACCCTCTCGAAGATGTCCCTGCAAGAAACCAAAGTGATTCAAATCACTGTGTTGGTGACAGCACTCAATACAAACCCTGTTGTACCCCGTCTTATAACAAAGAACAGAAAGTCAGGGGAAACATTCAGGGGGAATTGCTGTGAAGTGGTGGTGCTTGAAGAAAGAGATTCCTAATAGCTGGTCAAAATCTCCTAAAAGTAGAAGTCTTCTACTTGCTTGCAGAACTCTAAGGCTGCTTGGTCAACTTAAACAATGATCCAGACACTGCATTGGATCCTGCATTCATTAAGTGTGTGTGGAAAATTACTTTCTTTTGGCACCTCTCAGAAAAAAAAGCTTTTCCATTTTTATGTTACAAGATATAAAGATTAATAATCAATCTTTAATAACCAAAGCTTGATCTCACCCTTCAGATACAAGGCAATCCCTGCAGAGGGACAGATGAACCTCAATTCAAGGCCTCTGTTTTCTGTCATGCAGGTCACTGCTTACAAATCAGCCCCTCCCTGGCCTATGGAACTCTGGGGTCTCCTCAGTCCCAGCACAGACAAGCACTCTCACATAACCCAGTTCTGTGAAAAAAATCCTTTTTTCTCTGCTCTTGGAACCCCTACAGAACCTCACACTGCAAGGCACCTCTGCTCTTTTCAGGGGTGCTCTGCCCCATCCCAGCCTGCAGCACCACAGCTCACCTCACTTCCTTCTGGCTGCCATGCTTGATCATGATGTCCATGTAGATGGACCAAACGTCTGTGCGCTTGGGATAGCTGCTGAGGGTGCTCTCAAAGAGGGCCTTGGCATGTTCTGTGTCCCCAGAATGGAACTCCAGCTGTGCAAACCTTGAAATGACATCCACATCTAGAAAAAGTAATGTCACGTTAGGGTATCACAGCAACTCTCTTTCATGTGAACAAACACAAGTGAGAATTACACAGGACAGAGGCAGGCACAGAGACAGCACCATCTCTACCCAGAGACAAAAGGCTCTGCTGTAAAGAGGTTCTGGATGGAAGTGGGATCAGAGTGGGAGAGAGAAGGGTCACAGTTCACTTCCCATTTCAGCTCTCTGCAGGAGAGAGAGGTTTATTTTTATATTCATAACGTATCATGCAGGTCCCATGGGCAGCCCTAGATACCTGAGCTTAGACCAAGTGAACTTCTCTAGAGAGCTGTAAAATTCAAAGCTGCCTTTGCTTTGGGTGCTTTGCATTTGTGCATCAAAGCAAATTCTATTACAGGTGGATTTAGCACATCCAGCTTGAAAGTTCTCCTTCCCTGAGAGTCATCTGGCTGCACTTTTCACTTATTACAAATGCAGTCACAGGCAAGAGATAGAGAGCAGCCCATCCCCAACATGAAGGTCCACATTAAGGCTGGGGCAGAGAGAGCTTACGTTCTTTGGTGGGCAGAGCCTTGAGAGCACGCTCCAGAAGCCTGTGTGTAGCCTCAGCCTGGCCTTGCTTCAGGAGGAAGGAGGCGTATTTCAGCCACACGGATTTCTCCTGACGGAAGCGCTTCAGCATTGTGTGGTACAATTCTTCTGCTTGCTGGAAGGGCAGAGTTGGGTTAGATCACACAGATTCATAACAAAGCCTCACAACTTTAAGACTCTTATTCTTAGGCTGGGTATCTCTGAACATTTATGACATAAAAGCAAACATCAATGCATCCTTGCCCACTGTCAATCACAACCGTTAATTCCAGTTAACAGGACAGGCCAAACATCTGACAGCTTACACAGCCAGCATTTGCAGTTTACTGGCATGACTGAATGGGATACATGCCAGGCACCTGCTTGCACTATCTTACCTTGTACTTCTCAGAACTGGCATAGATGTCACACAGATGCTGGAAGACTTTCAGAGGCTCATTGTATTGAATTGCTCTCTCAAAGACCTTCATTAGTGTCTCCTCAGTACCATACATGTTCTCCAAGTTCAGCAGAGCTACCCAGACATTCAGCTTCTCCTGTTCTTCCCTTAAAGCAGTTGTGAACAAGAATAGTTAGCCTTTTGCCAGTCTTCACCAGGTTTTTGCAAACTACCCTACACAGACTCACTGACTTGTAGCAGGCCTCCAGGACAATAAAAAGGGCATACTGCTGCCTGAAACACCACTTTTGGAATAGAGCACAGCAGTTGATTCACACTACAGTTTTTTATCACTGTTGTTGTAATTAAAAAACAGAAGGATGAGTCAAGAAAGCACAACATACTTAATCATCCAGTAGAGATGATTTAAGGTATAGCCCTATGGCAAAAGCAACAGGAGTTTCACCATTTGTTTCATGGTTTCATTTAAGGACAACATCCCTGGCAGCATTCTGCACTTCCAAACACTTCCCACTGCCCAGAAGAATGTCTGCACTCAGGGACACCTTCGGGAGTTCCTGCACTCATGACCTGCAGCCAGCCAGCTGTGGGCCAGTGGTGGTGACTCAGGCCAGACCTTTAAAGGGCCAGGGGACATTTGCTACTATTTAATCCTTCCAAGCTCACTGAAACAGACTCTACCACTCCACACACACAGACAAACACTGACACTGCCAGTGTTCTTCCACCACAGCTATCCCATCATGATTTATTCTTTGGGGCAAAGAAAAGCAGAGCCCCATTATTACCTGAAACTGATTGTTTTAAGTGCTCTCTCTGCCACAGCTCTGGCCTTCTCAATCTCTGTAGCCTGGAGGTGGAAAGCCATGTACTGCAGCCAGAGGATGGAGCTGTTGGGACTGCCCAGCACCAGACGGTCAAAGTCATCTGCTGACTGGGGCTGCCGGCTCGGGTCCATTAGAGCTGCCTCTACTTTGCAGAGCTCCTTCTCCTTCTTCTGCTTCTCCAGCTCCTTCTCCTTCTTTGTTTGTTTTTTTAGCTGAAAGAGCAAAATAGGAGGACTCAGGAAGGGCAGGCACTTTATGGGGAAATACGCAGGTCCAGCTAAAGCACAGCCGGACATCAGTACATCCAAGGCGAAGCAGTTTCCACAGGAAGAGATGAGGCCAACTGTCTAAAAGAGGATAAAAATGATACACCCCATTTTTCATACAGCCATGCCAAAATTGGGCCTTTTCTCCTCTACTTTAGAGATATCTGCTACTGAAGTCAGTGCTCAGAACAGCTGAACAAGTTCTGTGTCAGCTGTCAAAGATGTTCCCTTGGGTTAAATGGCTTTGCCAAAGGGCAGACAGACATACAAATACCAAAACATCACATTACAGCCACTGTGTGGTGTCTCCTGTGCAGACAACAAAATTACACAGTACCTTGGACTGCATATCCTCCTCCTCCTCGCTCTCTGAGCTCTCTTCCTTCTGATCCAGCACAGGTATATCCATTGCATTGTCTTCATCCCAGGTGAAGCCCATGGAAACTTGCAGCCTGGGAGCTTCACCAGGCTTCCTCACCTGTTTGGAGGAAGACAGAAAATGCCCTGGGTTTTAATTGTAAATTTTTAAACTGAGATCAGACAACTGCTCTTTGCTTGTGGCATCTCTCAATTCATCTCTCCATTAACTTCTTGTACTTGGAAACAAACCATCTGCAAAAACATTAACTCTGTGACCAGCTTTGCTGTCACTTAAATTCCATCCACCTCAAGACATTTTCAGAGAACACAAACACCAGCCTGTGTCACTCCTATCTGCAGCAGTAATACTTAACTGTCTTTCAAGTCAAACTGACACATATCAATAGGGCTAGAAAGCCATTTCAGGCTCAGGTTCTTCTCCAAACTTCTCACCTTAGATTTCTTTTTAGCTGCCTCTTCCTCCTGGTCATCCTCATCCTCCTCACGGTAATACACCTCAATTCCACTGTCATTTTCCTCTGCTGGGCAAATCTTCCTCTTCTTTGGCTTTGCCTCCTGCAACAAGGGGAAATGAGTGCATGGTGGAGGGCAACAACTGTGACAGTCTCAAAGGCAATTCTGATCACCAAATAAAGAGCCTGGCAGCAGAAAGAGGGCAGTGCCCTGGCACAGCAACCCCCTCTACTCTTTCAGCTAACAGAGACAGGGGAGAATAAACCCACACCCACCTACACAGGGTGCAGAGACCAAAGGGACAGGGAACACAACTGGGCTGTTATCCCAGTTAGCTCCCACTCAAATGGAATAGTTTTTGATCTTTGCAAGCCTCAATGCAATTTAATCTTTTTTTTTTTCCCTAGGCTGTATAATTTCTCAGCCTCATCCTTCTAGCCTGAGACTGGAACCTTCCCAGTCCCTTCAGTATTTGAACCATCAAAGTCCTTTAGCATGTCACCCATACCTGACCACTTTCAGAGTTTCCTCTTCTCCTTTTTGTCTTCAGCGTAGGCTTGTCTCTTTTTTCTTCATCATCTGCCTCTTTTTTCGCTTCCTCTGCACCATATTGTGGTAGGCCTAGGGATTCAGGCAAGACACCTGGCATCCCAGTGTCCTCAGGCAGGAGAGAGAGCTCAATATGTTGTTCTTTTCTATTTACACTGTCGTGCATCGCCAGGAGTAGCAGGACAGAAGAATAAGAAAAATATCAGAGCATTTACAATGACTGCAAGGATCTGAACTTCTTTTAAACCTTCCTGTCATTTATACTCCCTCTTTCCATCCTCTCCTCCTCTCCTTTCTACTAATTCATAGTCCCTTTTAAAGAATACTGGACCTACCCAAGCACTTTGGCAGTGAGCAGTTTTCCCTCAGGCAGGTACTTCTCATATAAGGAGTGTTTCTGTACAAAGTACGGGGAAACATTCTGGAACAGGATTCGACCCAGGAGAGAAGTGGACAAGCTGAGAAGAGGAAGAGAACCAAATATAAGTATTCTACAGCAGGAGGAAAGAAAAATAAAGTGCAGTGACTGAATTTATTTGTTCTATAAAGTGTCTCACTAACTTTCCCTACTTCAACTTCATAGGTTAAAGACAGTATCCATGACATCTTGATTCTCAGAAGGAAATTCATTTTTCAACCTCACATTATGCCAGAGACCATCCCCAAATGAGACTGTACATTCAAAAGAAGTTCTGCAAGACACATCATTTGACAGAATAATTTTCTTTACTCACCCAAAGAATACACCTGATGGAGTGATCGACTTGACATAGCCTCTCACTAGCTGGCCTTTTTTAACATCGTTAATACTCGTTATTTCAATATCCTCCACTTTGCTGTTTACCTTTGGATTTAGCCTAAAAGAAAAGAGAGGTTAGAAGTTTAAGCACTCATCTGAATAATCCCCATTTCTGCTCTGGATAGCAGAAAATAGATCAGTATTAACAACAGCTAGTACTCTCTGGAAAACATATTGGATCAAAGACACCCCTCAGTTTATTCAAATGTGCTAATGGACTACCTGCATCTCTGCTAAACTCTACATAGCATTAGGGAATACACATGCTGCTGCAAACAAAGCCAAACACATCAGCCTGGCTTTCTCTGACACTAAGAAAATGGGGAGAGTAAAATGCTGTCTGAAATTTTGCACAGCGTTTGCTTGGTGTTTCCCCCAGTTATTTTTAACATACTTAATTCCACACTTTTGTTCCATAAGGAAGACAAAGCAAGAGGCTCACTTCAGAGACATTTAGAGCCAAGTCTATTATTTAATCAAAACTGATAAAATGCAGCTGAACATTGAAACCTAATGTTTGTACTGCAAATTCAATAGTAGAACTTTCCCTTTCTTCCCAAATGAACAAACAAAAAACAAGAAAAGGCAGGCCTAGAAACGATGACAAACAAAAATTAAATCTGAACATGAGCAGCTTTATGTTAAATGTCAGACCCTTCAATGTTTGCTGATACACAGGAAAAAAATCTTTCTGAAGTAGGAACAAGTACCACCCCTTACAAAAACAACATTTCTGGTTCTCTTAACACTTCTCACCGATCTTCCCAAACAAACAACAACTGTATGTCACAATCATTTTTTTCACTAATAGGAGATCAACAGACTGGAGGAATGACACATACCGGGACTGCCGGAGAGACAGCTGGATTTTACCATTCTCATTGGAGAGGATGTAACACCTGCATGGCAGAGCATGGGGAGAAAACAGAAAGCTTTTTTACACACTAAAAAAAGCCAAAAAGATAGAAAAGATAGAAAATAGGTATTTGCACTAGCAGGAAAAGAAACAAAGCCCTCTGTTCCTTGGAGCACTTTCTGTCTAATACAAACCAGCATGACACAGTAGTTCATAGAACTAGATAAAGGACTTTTCAAACACATCTACTTGATTTACCCAGTCTCTACTGCCAGTACAAAAGAGTTAAAGATTGCTACACCTGGCCTGATGCACTCTCCAATATTCCCAACAAGTATGTGAACCAGGGAAATGCAATTGCTTGTGCATTACAAATGTAAAACCAACTCAATTGATAAATAGCCCACAGAACCACTGCAGAGCTGGGACACCTGGCTACCCTTAGCCCCACCAGCACCTTAGCCAAGAGAGTAGCTACTCTCAAAAAGACAATGCACGAATGCAGCTGTAAAGGGGCTTCTTCATAAATGGAAAATACAAGACTTTCGCCCAAACACATATAAAGTCAGGATCACTTCTTAGCCATGGACTGACCTTACAGTCTGGCACTATCTCATGGCAGTGAAAAGCCTGTCACTGAAGGAAGATATTTCTAAGTCTTGCAGCTTGAGGGAACAAGGAGGACAATTACTAACCTGACAATCTTGCCAACTTTGAACTTCCCCAGAGGATCTTCTGTGTAAGCATCACTCAGGTGAAAGATGCTGACTTTCCCAGTCTTCCCACCTGGCAGTGCAATGGTCAAACCAATGTGTGGAGTCACCTTTGTTATCATGCCTACAGAGATGGTGTCCTGCTCCAATGACTGAATTCCTGGAAAAGGTGAAGGAGGGAAAGGGCTTCATAATACTTGAAAATATGAAGCAACAGAGATAGTTAAGTTAGTGTAGCTGATTTTAGTTGCCTAGTCACATATCAAACACACAAACTTTTGGTAAGGTGCAGTCTATGCCATCTCTGTTCACAGCAGTGTTTGCCTTGGTAGCCCAGACAAGGTCCCTTAGTTGCTTAATTCCAAGATCCAGAATAGCTGACAAATGTTGATAAATGTACCATCTTATGTCTGAGATTAGAAGGGAATATATTCAGAAGGGCTCTGAGAAGGGCTTCAGTCTGAGACACTAGGAAAGTGGTTCTTTATTCTAAAGGTCTGACCTCCCTTGTCTTAGATGCTGCTACATCTGGGTCAGGGTCCCAGGGGTTAGTTCTGTTCTACAGGGAGATACAGCTTGGCTCTGGAGTGTAACATCTTCACCTGAGGGGTCAATGCAGACCCAGCTCTGAGTAAAGCATCACATGTGGTGGGGTCCTGCTGTTAAGGCTCCACAATACCTGTGAGTGACAAGCAGAGGTTTGTTTCAGTGGCATCTGTTCCAGTCACTGTAGCTGATATTGCCTGGCCATTTTTAAAGCTCTTTTCTGGATGTTTTAAGACCTGAAATAAAAGACAAATTTCCACTTATTTCCAGAAAAGGAGCTTTGCACAAGTCTGACTAGTGTTTCCCCTACGAACCTTTACACTTGCAGTACACATCTTTGATGTGCAGTTGACTGATAGCTCAGCACTGCTTCAATGACTCTGCTATCCTGAGCCAAACTAGCTACAGGCACAGTACTTGTTTGTCAGTGAGGGGCAGCAATACCTAAAGGGCAGAGCACTGGGTTATGAGCTCACACGGATGTCAGAAGTGTCTGCAGTCATTACTTGTGGGCATGTGGGTGGAAAAAAAAATCTGAGTAGCTCAGCAGTAACAGCCTCTTACCTTGGTGTTCAGAGACAGCAGCAGGTGAGGAACTCTTCCTCGAATGTCAGGGGCGACTTCTACCTCCAGCCAGTTTTTGAGCATGTTATACTAAAAAGACACCAAATAACCAGAAAAGACAGCATGACACCTTGGGGAAAAAGAAATCTTCCCTGGCAAAATTTTTTCATTAATTTTTAATGCTAAAAATAACTAGTCCAGCCTTGGTTTTTGCACCAAGCGAAATGGTGGATTGTGTTCTTACAAGCATAACACTGCTGTGGTTCACAGGCAAGTGCACACAGGGGACCAGCAGTGCTTTGGGCTGGTGGCACACTCAAAGGCCATTTCACTAGAGCCTGCTGGCAACAAACAGGCATGTCAAGGAGGACAAGTCAGCTTGACTCCATCAAGTACAGAAGATTTTTGTTTCCTTCCCCTACTTTCCCCTTAAGACACTACAGTTGCCATGGGACACTCTCACAGTTAATGAAGACCATAGTCTTCAGTATTTAGGTCTGTGCTAAGGCCCTCTGAGCTCACCCCACTTGCTGCCTCCCCCAGCACACTTTCTAAGAAGACTCTAACCTCACCTTCTTTACAAAACAGGTGATTGTCTGTCCAACATTGTACAGTCCAAGTTTCTTGAGGGAACTGTCTTCTTTAAGGTTCAGCATTGCTGTGAATTCCCCTTCTTTTTCACTGTTTGCAAAAGAAGAAAGAGGACATTAGTAAAACAGCTTTGGTCCTAATGATGAAGATGGAAGTTAGAAACCAAGGGGAATGTGGTGAGCTTGTACTACTGTGACAATGTCCCCAACTGCAATTTTCTGCAAGGAATTAATTCTTCCCTGATCATCAGTGGGAATCTTTCAGACATGCACAGACATGACAGAGTCCAGATTGGCAGAACCTGAAGCCAAAAGGACATTCAAAGGAAACTGTGTGCCAGGAGAGCACTGTGATATTTAACACAACTACAGGACACAAGTTAGTGTGAAAGACAGAGTACGAGGCCTTGCCTCACTGCATACATGTGGAGGTCCTTGCTCATGGCCAGCTCCTTCACAAGTGGGACATACAGGGGACAGGACATCCAAGGATACAAGGTCTGTAAAGGATATGCAAACAGCACAGAGGCCAACACCTACCTTGGTCGAATGCTGAGCTCTGGAATGGATTGTGTGAAGTGTGGATGGGTAATGGGCAGGTACCTAAATAAGAGGAAAAGGATCAAAGTTTCTCATTATCTCCCCAAGCCCCAGTCACCCACATTTAATCCCTCTGCACTGACAAAAAAATCCCAGGTGCAAGCTCTCTAAAACTACTAGAGCCTTCCAGTTTCAGTTCTTCCTATTATTATTCCAGTGGCAATTTAGGAAACCAAAATACCCCAGCAAATTTAGTCCCTGGAGCCTGTATTTAGGGATTCCACTGGATCTTAAGGGTTTAGACATCTTTTTTTCTTGCAATCTATACTCCAGATAAATACAGTGACACAGGTAGAAAGCAAATTCACTGAAAGCTGGATCTGGGATAGAATGTAACAGCAGATTTCCTCAGGCCTCAACTACTCCAGCAGAGACAGCTGTAACAGCATCTGTTGACAGAAGGCCCAGATGACCAGAAATGAAACACAAACTGCTTCACCCTTTGCATTCCCCCTGAAGCAATACCATGTACACATCTTCCCACCTGTGAGTATTCACATCTCTGCCTCCAATGACTCGAGCAGTCACTTTCTGTCCCGCTTTCAGAGTAGAAGTTGGAAAAGAGCCTATGGGCACTTCATCCAGAATCCGGGATGCATGGATTGAACCTGTCAGCTTGTCATCAATAGCCACAGTGACGTGGGTTGGTTTGACAGATTTAACGGTACCAGTAACAACATCCCCCGGGGTCAGCGAGTGTTTCACAGCAGGGAGCATCTCCTCCAGTGCCGTCTCTGATTCGTTCCGCACCCTGACAAAAACATTCTTCTTGGCTGAGCCTTGTACTGCCAGCAAGAGCCCGTGGCCATTCTCCTTCACTGTTTTTAAGGTCGTGGAGATTGTTTGTCCCACCCTCAGTTTCTCCGAGTCGAAGCGGAAGGTGTCGTTGAAGTGGCAGGCGATGGGGACAGCTGCCAGCTGGCCTGTTTCCAGCAGAGACACGATGGCAAAGTGCTCTGTGATGTGCTGCACCACCGCTGAGTGCTGGGAGTTCTCTCGGAGCCGCTAGGCAGAAATGGACAGACAGAGTGACTCCTCCTGCTGAGATTCTGATTTCCTCTACTCTACCTCCCACTGTTCTAAAAAAGGTAATGGCCCCCCTTCAAATTTATTAATCACCTACAGTTTGCCAGACAAGCAGAAACACACAAACCCAAAAACTGAACATATACTCACTCGCTTAGGTCTTTTCTTTAACAGCTCTTCCCGAAGAGAAACATACACTTCAGATATGAGGGCATCCACATGAAGAACCATAGCCTTCCTTTTCTCACCAGGAGCAACATTTTTGTCTACAAATGAGAATAAGACTGCTAAATTACGACTGTATCTGAGCCAAATTAGTAATAACCGTATAATAAGTCTCTTTAGGAACAAATTCTTTCAACGTTAATAGCAATGAGAAAAAAAAAAAAGAGAGCTTTTTATCTGGAAAAAAGTTTGATGCTTTCTTGAAAAAACTAAGTTGATTTTGTGAAGATACAACTCTTAAATAATGAAGACAAGGCTGACTAAAAACAAAGTCAAGATAATACAGGATTTAGAGAAGATTTTCCTAAAATTTGCAGAAAACTATCATCAGTCTATCTGTTGCTAAGGTAAAAAAAAGAAACTCTTTTGACACAGAAGTGCTGGGGTTATTACTCCTGCTGAAGTTAGAGGTTTATCTTGCTCTCATTATTTCAGCAAGTAAATGTTTGGTTCTGCACAATATGACACCTTTCTTTAATTTTTGAATTGGTTAACACTGAAATTACAGTCCTGTTTTAAAGTCATTGACTTTTCAAGAAAAATTGACAGCAATTTCTGGTAGATATTCCTTGGAGTATGTTCTTTCTAAAGGAAGAAGGAAAAAACCAATAAAGCTGGAGCTTGTACTAATACTTGTCTATGTAAAGTACGGTTCAGCTAAGGATCTCTGAGCACAAACTAAATGCCCAAAATATGAGACAGGATTAACAGAGGCACAGGGAGGTTTGTAGTGTATTTTCTGAATTGCACAAATGGGTCAGCAAGACACTTGGAAACTTAACTACTCTTCAAGGCCATCCCTACTCTGACCAGACTTCTCCCTGTTAGTTCCTCATCAGCAGAATCCATTTTGGGAAAGGTGTCAAAGTACAAGGCTGAAAACCAACACAAGCAAAGGGAAGAGCCTCACCTCCCAAATGGTAGCGAATAGCAGTTACAGTCAAGCCTTTAACAGGGCTGCCACTGAACAGTGCTGAGCCATCCTCCCTCACGTCCTGCACCACCAGGTGCACTCCTTTCCCAGGCATCAAGTCACAAATGCTGGGCTCCCCTAAATAAAGGAAAGAAAAAGTAGGAAGTCAGTTTTTCTTACATTTCTTTGCAAAACAAAGACAAGCCTTTCCACTTCCTCAGGGGTATGTGAAGCATCCATCTACCTTCATAAGGGAAAAGAAGGCTCCTGAATCTGTAGAAATACAAAGTAAATTCTAAGAGTTAATCAAAGTAGAAACATTTTGTGACATTAAGNTTGTTTTCAAACCAATACAGGAGCTAATAATTTTGGAGAGAGTATTTTCTAATCTTATAGGAACACTGATACCCAGCATTGTATATGGGAAAAAGTGAAAGCAAAATAGATTAACACCAGAAGCACAAAACAGACCTGTCACTTCACAGTTACAAAAAACAAACATTAATAAGTACTGGATACAAGAAGAATCTTAAAAAGACAAAGTCAGAATTTGATAAAAACACTAGAAAAACAGCATATGAGAAAACCCCTGCTGGAGGACCTGTAATGCATGTAGGCAAATCTATCTGAACAAATTCATCCTCGTGGGAGAACTGTGTTTGGATTATCACAAGCACTTGACCCAAAATCAGTGCAAGAGGCTTAGCAGAATTCAATGAAAGCAGTTTCTTTGGCTTGTTCCTGCTGTACTTACAAAAAGCCTCTTGTCAAGGGCCGGCACTGCACACACATCCTTTTTCTAATAAGCTACTGTGGGAAGTGAAGTCTTTGCTTGAACTGAGCTTTCTTTCACTTACATGTTTTTCTCTTCTTGTTCTTCTAGAGCCCCACCCCCTCTTTTTATTTTTTACCTGATACCCTTTAGCAGAACATTTACAATCTTTTACCTCTTTTCAACAAGTCCCTGATTTCTTTCAGCTCTTTGAAATATTGATTCAGGAGGGCAAAGCTCTCTGCAGCAGAATCTCCTGAGCTGCACTCAGACACCTTCAAATTGAGGAGCACACGCTGCTTCTCCTCATCAATGCTCGTCACCTTTGCAATCACAGTCTGTCCCACCACAAAGTGGTCCTTGGTGTCTGTCACAAACTTGTCACTCATGCTCTGTGCAAAGGAAACAGAGGGCAATGTTACTGAGCACAGCTGGTACTGATCAACCACTCACAGAGCTGTTCAGAAGGGTCTGAGTTAAGACTTCATGAAAATGCATATGAGAAATTAACAAAGACTAAGAAAAACCCATCAATTAACTACTGAGGTCACATGAAATCCTTGTTGAAGCTTAAGCTCACTTGAAGGAAGTGCTTCATTTCATTCTGGAAGTGGTTTAAAAGGCAAACCAAAACCTTTTACACTGCATGAGGAAGCTACAGCCCAGTTGTTCCCTCCTCACTATTGTACCTTTGCTAAAACCATGTTTCAAGCAGCCTGATCACATGCTGCTTACTGAAGGGGAGGCATTGCTTACCATTTTAGGTGACAGTCCTGTCACACCAAAAGGGAACTCCACAAACACTCCAAAGGGCATCACATTCCTCACATAACCAGTCAGCAGCATGCCAGGCTGGATTTCAGAGAAGCTTCTCACAACTTGCTCCTCTTGTACAGCAGAAATCACTGCAGACTTTCTGCTCAAAATCTGAACAACCAGTTAAGAAAAATGGGAAAATATGAATGAAAGGAGCACAGTGCAAAGCAATTCTCTCAGTGATGCTAACCACTGGGCTAAAGCACTTGCTGCAAGTTAGAATACAGGAGCTCCAAATGCTGTAATTCCAATTTCTGTCTTGATCTTCCTACACAAAAAGTTAGCAACTCATGTCTCTTAAAGTGCCCAGCATTAAAGATGTATGCTTCACAGTAGCAGAACTATCAACTTCCTAACAATTCAGTTCAGATTTTTGCTATAAAAACAGCAAAAATTTCCCTAAGGTTGTGATATGAGTAACAGCTCAAAAGCTGGTTGGGAAAACAAGTCAGCTCACAACCCAGTTCTGAGAGATTCTAGCCCCAGCTGAGCCTTACTTCTAGCACAAGTTATAATGACTCTCTGAAGTATCACTATGACAGGTACTTGCACTTCACACTAACTACTGTATCTTCTATTGTTGCACATATTCTGGTTTCCTGAGAGATACCTCCTTCCTCACACTTTTTTTTGCCTGGTTGAGGTGGCAAAGGATACAATGTGCTCTCCCTTGTTACTTAGATACATAACTCTGGGCAGGACATCTCCCTCTCGAAGACAGTACCACAGGAGCTTGGAGGTAGCAACAAAGTCAGAGAGGTGCAGCGTGGGGATCCAGGCTACCACACTGTCTTCATCTTCTAAGATGGAAACTTCTAATCCATTTTCTTTCTTCTTCAAGATTTTCACATCAACTATCTGATAAGAGAGCAAGTACAGGGATATAAAATTCCATGTGTTTTTGAAGTCATCTCTTTTGATGGACAGGGTACCGAATGATGTGCTGCAGGGGATTTGATGTTGCCTCCCAGCTATACATGAAAAACTCTCCCATCAACAGGGCTGAGCTTAAAAATCATGCCAACACTGAGGGTAAAATAAAAACTAATTCTCAGCTCCCAGAGAAATAAGGAGCTGGAAACATTCTCTTGGTTGTGACTTTTCATTTGAAAGGAGAAGGCAATAATTTAATCAAGATTAGAACTGTCTTGTTCCTGCATTAGCAGTATCTGCAGGGAGTTGGAAATTGTTTATTGCACAAACAGGGAAACATTTCAAAACATTTCTCTAAAGCTGTCTTTTTTCAGGGAGCAAAAGCAGCAGCGTTTGGAGCAAGAAAATCAGCAGCATCCAGAAAATAAAATAAGAGGACTCCACCCAAGAACAGGAGCACTAATTGGTACCTCCAGAAGGACTCTCCTGGGACTCCTTTATCCTGACCTCTGAAAACAGAGGTATCATTTTTGATCCAGGCCAACCACAGAGTAAGAAATGCAGGTTTAATGCATCCTGACCACTGTCAGCTTTCTTGAAGCAAAGTTGTTCAAAGTGATACCAAATCATATGGAAAATGAGTAGGAAAAGGCTAAAAAGGAATCAGCCATTGAATTCAATACCTCTCCTATTCGATATTTCACTTCCTGTTTCTCCTTTGGAGTACATTTCCATTTGTCCTCAGGGCCAGGCTTGCTTGATAATCTGAAGGACAACAAGAGTCTTTCCTGCTGAGGCTCACATTTTAAGACCATTACTTTAAGAACCTGCATTTAAAAAAAAAAAGGTATAAAACAAAAATTAAATTCAGCTGACCCTCCTCCTCAGTGTGCTACCATCTACAAAACAAGACAGGGACATTCATACAGTCATTTTTCTCTCACACCTGAGGATAGCAGGCCAGGGACTAGAACTAAACAACCACAGACGAATGTCCTTCTGATCACACAGATGGAAAAGAGAAGTACATAATAATCGTTAAATGACCTTGTGAAAATATGTAGCAGGTCTGTAGCAGAATTGAGAATAAAATCCAGATCTCCAGACCTGCAGTCAGAAATTTTGACTAAAAAATTACCTTTCTCCTTAGCCACCCAAGAAATAACAGGATACAAGACAAAGAAAAGCACCAGAAAAAGTAATGAAGAGTGCTGAGATCTCGGCAAGTTTGCCCACAACAAAAACCAGAACTTGGTGAATAACACAGCTCCTAAAGTGCCTGTAATTTGAAACCAACAGGACAACCAGAGTAACACCAAGGCAGAAAACATCATCCTTATGATTCTGCAGGTAAGAGTTTGAACTTCCTTAGGAGAAACAGCAGCTTTGAACCCCAGACTTCAGCTGAGATCTAAGTCACATACCATGTTGCCTCCTGCAGAACAGAGAGAGCCTAGAAACAAAGGCAAATCTGACATACCCAAAGAAGAGCTGCCCTTTTTACAGCCTACCCTGTTTAAATGGAGCACAACCAAGTAATAAAGTGAAAGGACATAAACATCTCTTGGTGTAGCTGGTTTCTCTGGGGAAAATCCACATTGAAGCCAACTCAACTGCAGATTTCTCTTTTGCATTCAAACACATGGCACAGCAGAGGTACATTATTTACCTGGCCTTCATAGAAGACTTTATCTGGACAAGATATGGGATCTGAGCCCAGCTCATTCTTGGGTACCAGACCTTTAACATCATTGTAGAACTTCACAATGCAGCCAAACTCCCTTGCACACACTACAAAGCCATGTGTGATCAGGCCTGGTTTTGCATCTTCATAATTGGAGAGGACTGGAAGCTTTGATTGGACAAGACTTTTCTTTAAAGTAAGGATCAGCTTCTTTCCTCCAGGATTGCACTCTAGGACCTACAAGAAAGAAGTATAAAGAAGTTCAGAAAGCATGCCTGCCCTTGCCTGATCCATCCAGCTGTTAAATACTCAGAAGAGAAAAGTGCAATGCAGCTGAAGACCCCATCTGACAGCTCTCACCCGACACTTGACTTCATCTCCTACGTTGTACTTCTTCTCAGGTTGCTTCAGGATCACATCAGAGAGATGGAGGGATGGCACAAGTCCTCTAATCCCATCAGCCACTTTCACCTGCATCCCAATGGGTTTTAAAGAGAGCACCTTGCCCTAAAACCCAAAATAGGGGAAAAAATTGGTAAATACAGCATGAAAAACAGCCTGTGCTCAGATAGGAAACAGCTAAGACACTACAACACCTACAATCACCAAATCTAATCACACTCAGAAAACCAATATCTTAGACCAACCTACACTCCACCCATCTATCTGACCCTTTAACTTTTATATACCTCATAAGGTTGTTGTACAGCCTCTTTTCTTTAAGCACACACTACTTCTGCAAAATCCCTATTGATGCCAGCAAGCTAGAATTGTTTCCAGGCATATCCAATACAGCCAGGACTCAGACATAGTAACAATCATAATGAGTAACTTTCTGCCAATCAGCTCATTGTGATGATTCACACATAAACTTTTACTTGGACTGCAAGGCAAGTTTTAGTTTCTTTCACTCAAATCTTTCTAAAAATGTATTCATGGCCACAAATAAATGACTGACCATAGATAAAATTTGATTGCCTTTGCCATATCATGAATAAAAACATGAACAAAATGGGAAGAGTATTGCATTCCATTAATCAAGTCCTGCAAGGCAAGGTTTTTCCCATTTTCATCTCACTAGTCTGGATCAGAAGTTGGTCATCCATACTAGGCAGAAGGAGTGCACATTGGCAAGATCACTGTTTTAAGCATAACATGCCCAAGTGTTTCAGAAGCTCACCTGCACCACATCACCCGTGTGGATATCCTGGTACTGCAGAAACCGTGCTTCAATAATCTGACTGGGGAAGAGACACAAAGAGAAGACCAGTCAGTCATCTTGAGGGAAATCCAGAATAAGACGAGACACTCCCATCTCTGACTTGTCCCAAATATCCATTATTCCACACACTTCCCAGTGTTCTACAACTCCAGAGCTGTGTTTTAATCCAACTGACAGATCTCCAAAAACAGCTCTTGGGACATAAAGTTCATGGAGGTTCACCAGGCTCCATTCCAGGTGACAGTCACACAGTTATGGCCCCATGAAAGAAGAACCCGCCATCTGCTTTGCTTAAAGCCAAGAAGTTGGAAGAACTAAGAAAGAGTTTATAATACAAATGAGCTGGAATATCAAGGCTCCATTTCCTGCTGAGCCATGGGCTTCTGACACAATCGTGGCAGAACTAATTTAGCCTCCTTGTGCCTCAGCTCACCAATACTGATTGTGTCCCAATTCCATAGAGTATGGGGAATATGTGCAGGATGACCAGACAACCTGATGTGCCACAACATAGATACAAGTCAAAAACCCCAAATGGCAAGTCCAGCAAGGCAGTGTAATATTTTCCACTCTCGAAAACCCTTCTAATTCTTCAACCAGTTTTCTGGAAGAGTCTGTCATACTCACTGCTTCAGAGATACAACACACATCTCATCCATCAGGCTGTAGTCAATGATCCGACATTTATGTTTGCAACCTTCTTTAAATGCCCCAGGCTTAAAGGATTTTCTGGTTTTTGAAAGATGTTTCAACTAGAAAAAAAAGAATTACAAGTGAATGTTTGGAAAGTGGAAGCACTGATATGGGCCTTAGGTTGAAGTGGTAGCATCTGACAAATCTGTTACTTTAACATTCTCTTTGTGCAGGTTTCACCAGCTCTTCCACAACAACCCTCCTATATTTCAATTCAGACAAGGGCATGTATCATTTGACAAACACCTTCCACACTGTCTTATTGTATTGTCTCACTGAGAGGATAAAGGCAAAAAATAAAACCTTCTCCTAGCCCCCTTTCCCAGCAGGCTAAGACAGATCCAGAGGACTTGCCCCACCAGCTTGATACTTACCCGTGCAAATGCAAGAGTGCCATCATCAAGCTCAAAGACAGCCCCAAACTGCTTGTAGAAGGCTTTCACCGTGGCCTCCTCCAGCACTGCCCCCATGCGCTGGCCAGGGAGCTGGCGTGGGGCTCCCCCGGGGTGCAGGAAGGGCGGGCGCAGCGTCAGCCGCACCGCCCTCGACGTGGGGTGCACAGACAGCACACAGGCCTTCACCTGGGAACACAGGGGGACATTAAGCAAAACAGGACAAAGGCACATCACTCATGCTTGTAGACATTCTGCTTGGTACCTGAACTCTCTGTCCATGTACAAGCATTTTCCAGTACTGCTACTAAGACATCACTCCGGTTCTAACAGTTTCACCAAGGAGGGATTTTTGCTTTTGTCTGTTGTTTACGGACTAGGCTGGTATCAATGCAGGCAGGGGAACATGACCACACAAGTCATGTTTCTCTCCCTTGGAAATATCTCAGGCTTCCCAGATAAGTCTTCCAGGAATGGCTTTGCTCTCTACAGCTTTAAAGCAGCCACAATAGTAACTCAAGTAAAGGATATGAAAGAAAGCTATCAGCCTTAAGATTTCAGAGATAGTTACACAGAAATGTTTGAGAAGACAAGAGATGTTGTAAGCAGCATAACAACTCCAGGCCTCCTCCACCCTCCTTACCACTTGATCTGGAGAATAGCTCATGGATTTCTCTGGGTCCATGTGCATGAAATCCACAATGCCAGTGAAGTAAGACAGAAATGTCAGTTTCATCCCAAGAGGAGCCACCTAGGAAGGGGAACAGAAAGATGCCAAAAAAATTTTGCACCCAGTTTTCATGCAGCACAGAGAGCAATTTACACATTTCAAAAAATGGCACTGTGTTAATCAACAAGTACATCACAAGAGACAGAAAAACTGCTAACAATTCTGAATTGTCGAAAAAACAATCCTTTAGTTTTTTGATAATGCTGTTTGTACTCTGAAGACTACTACTGTCCTGTTGAATACTTTACCAGTAAAGGCCAGAAAACACAAAATGAATCCTGTTCTCATTTAGACTCCATCACCAGCTTCAGGCTGAAGCTTTTAACTCAGGGCATCACAACCAGAACTGAGACCAGACCTCGGGTGAATGTGGTGGAGGGATTGTCTAGCAGATTATGTCTGCTACTGCTAAGTAATAGAGACCAAGCAGAAATTTTCCAGGGCATAAACTCCTATCTCTGCTTTACCTGTCTCCTGCCTTCAACAAGGCTCGAAAGAAACCAACCCAGCAAAAGAAACCCAAACCAGAGCTTACCTTCTGCACTCGAGCTTTCACCACGAGCCCTGGCAGTAAGTTAGAGAGTGCCCAGTTGTGTCGCTCTGAGGCAATGGATGCAGCCACCTCTGTTCGCTCAATGGACAAACAGACCACCCTGCCCTCATTCTTCACTTCCACAATGAGGCAGTTCAGGTTCTGGCCTATTTTCAAGTCAGGCCCTACAAAGACAAGTCACAGCATAAAACCTCTGCCAGGAGCACTGAGAATTTCCTCTCACTCTTTCCAACGCTTTTACAGAGTTCCCTCTCAATCTAAGTGAAGTTTATTGCCAGCAGGGCTTGACACAGTCTGTCAGATCACAGGCTGAAACACAAAGGCTTGCTGCAGACCAGCCACAAAACTGCTGTTTGCAGCAACCAATCCCACCAAGGTGCACTAACACCACAGATATAATAAACTTTAATCCCTATCATTCTCCACCTCCATTTTAACCCAGCAGATCCTCCTGTACTACTTCTTACCTTTCTTGACTGCTTTGATGTAATTTTTGGCTTTCTGATGAGGCAAGAAAGCATGAGTCCCAGTGACACCAATATCTATGAGATAACCATGATCTTCCATACTCAATACAGAGCCAGAGAGCAGCTGTTGGGAGGGAAGCATTGCAACTCAGTAACGTAATGAAACAGCTGGGTCTTCAAAGAATGAACATATGGTAAGAGATTCCACACCCAAGTGCTCACTTGTTTTGTATGGACAGAGAACTGAGCTTTTCAGAGCAGCAGCAAGAACACCACATTCTTTCTTATTACACAGCTCACCTACCAGTGAAGTCTAATCTTTACCCTTAACTATGAATTTATGGAGCACACAAACCAATAGGAAAAGACCTGTGATGTTCAAAAATAGCAGGTGCATACAATCATACAGCTGAAAACACAAAACATAAACAACCAAGCACTTTCACAGGGCATGTTATGTATTACTCTAAAAAATTAACAAAGAAACCTACTCAGAAAGAAATCATTAAATAAATTGGCCATATGGAAACAGAATACAGTGAAATAATTTCATGAATGACAATCTGGAGATGAGAACTAAACCTGCCCTTTCCTCACAGGTCTCTTCCATGGTGCGAGCAGCTCCACATTCTGCTCTGATCCCATTTCAAGGACTGAAATGTTCCTACATGCACCACACAGGAGCCCAGGAAGGCTGTGACAGACCCAGGAAACGTACCATGCCTGCTGCTAGTGATGTGGAGCTCAGGCCCTTGTTGACCTTCTTGGGGTCAATCGATAACTTGACGCTGCGACGTCCATCGGCACCTTTCTCAATGCTGGTCACAATGCACCTGACCAGTGTCCCTGGGGAATACATCTCTGGGAGCGAATTCAGCTCCTGCCCAGCAACACAATCAACAGAGAAACATACAATTTTTACAGTATTAATTAACAGAAGGCTAGAATTTGTTACTGAAGCAGCTTTTGAAAACAAAACCCCATAGGAAACTCCTGTTTCTCTGTCAACACCACAGTAACAGGCAGGAAATGCCACAAACACCAGGATCTCAATTGAGAGGCAGGGATGACACTGTGTCATGTCAGAAGATTGAGAGGCTTTGCTTAAAGACAAACACTGTGTGGGCTGGAGCCAGGAGACTGCAGCTGAGGAAACATCTACAGAGACAATAATGACCCTAACCTCACCTCCCTCTTCAGCAGGGAGAAACACCCCTGCAAAGGGATAGTGCTAATCCCACATTCCACAACACCTTGGGGAAACTTAGGCATCACTGACACCAGAGAGACCAGGTAACTGATTATTTCATTCTGTTTTTTTTCTAGCACCCAGCCGTTATTAGGAAATTGCAAAGTTTGCTTGGAAAAACCAATTCCAAACCAATGTCAGTCTATGTCAGGCTGCTAAGCAAGACCTCAGGGTTGTTCTGAGGTATTAACAACACTCTCTAGCTCCAAGCACAAATCACAGCCCCAGTCCCAGGTCTCACCTCCAGGAGTTCTCCCTGGGCCACCTGCTTGGTCAGCAGTTTGCTGTAGGCATCGCTGATCTGCGTGACCGGCACAAATCCAGAGAGGCCGTTGGGCAAACTGATGGCGAGTTCGTAGTCACTGACCTCTTTTATGCAGCCAAGGAGCAGCATCCCCTCACTGAGCGCCTGGGAAAGAGGGAAAAACAGCAGACTGTGGATATCTTGGCAAGTCAGTGATAACGGGGGGATAAGCAGTTCACTTTCGTTAACCAGTTAAGGGAGGAAAAGCATGCCATTTTTGCATAGCCCAGAAAAGAAAGGCACACAAAATCAAACACTTATGCACCAACCTCAATTGTGAGTGGTCCAATATTTGTAACACTGTCTTTGGCAGCAGCTGTTTTGTCTGTCTTGAACTTTTTCTGCTTTCCTTGATCCTTCTGACTCCTTTTTCTTTTCTGAGGTTTTTCTTCATGTTGAACCTAAAGCAGATTACAAGCCCAGAAGGTTAAAAAATAGAAGTGGATAAAGAAACAAACTTTGCACTGAGACAGAACTCTGCTGCCATAAATAAAATACTGATCTGGAGGAAAAAAAAGAGAACCAGCTTGCTAACTGTCCTGCTAAGTCTTCCAAAGTATCTCCTTTGGGCTGAGGCTTATTATTTATAAAGCTGAATCCTGGGAATGGAAAAGAGTGGTGCAAGAGATCTGCACCACACAACTAACAGAAAGACCAAACTCGGCCTGTATCCAGTAACACCAGGCTCACCATGCAGCACCTTGGAATAAGATGCTTGTGGAAAATTTAAAAGCTACAGCCTGATAAATAATGTTGACTGAAATTTCTCTGTCATCATATTCAACACACATCAGACATCAGGGATCTTAAAGAGATCAGGAGAAAGGTGGATATCAGCAGTCATCTATTTCTGGGAGTCCCTTCTGTAGTTTACTGTAGAAGGAACAGGTAGGAAGTGTTGCAGTCAAATTCTGACAGTGGAAGAGCTCTGAGAAATTAATCAAGAACACACAAGCAACGTACATCAAACAAATTGTCCCGCTCTAACTTCGGCTTGGGTGCTTTTCCCTCTGCAGGTTTCTTCTGGATGCCCCCTCGAGGAAAGTTTTCCTCCATGGATGCCATGCTTGCACTGCTCTGGGACAAATGACAAAGCAGAGATGAAATAGGCAGTTATTGTGCTTGTTCCTCACAAACACACAGTGTTTGAGTGAACATCATAGTGAACTACCCCAAAGTAAGAAAGACTTTGGATGGCTCAAGTTAGTCAGTGACAAAACAGAAACTCACATCCAAATGGATTTAACATTTGATTACAATGAAGCATTGAAATGGTCCACTTACTTATGCACATCCATAACACTTTTTACTAGTGCAAAATTTCACAGAAGTATTACAGCATTAATTTTTAAGGCACTTAGATGCACCACATATGTATTCATAAAACTGCCTTAACATTAAGTTTCCCAAACTGGTCTTTATTATATTCAGTGGACAAAGTGAAATTACCAACTTCAGTCATCAAGGAGAAAGCTGTGAGCAAAACACTACATCAGCTTGGCCCACATTTTTACTTTATGAATGCTGCTCATGAAGATTAATATAACTTGCTATCTTTTTGTCCAAGCCCTAAGTATATGTATATAAAATAGATGTTTAACCTTATTATTTCAATCACTAAACAACACCTCGCTTATTAGGCCACAATTAACTTGTTATTACTAATAATAAATAAAATTTGTTGTTAGTATTACATTATTATTGTTTCTTGTGCTTATACTATTACTTATATCATTGCTTATCATCAGCCAACTGTACTTCTACAAAAAATAGCGCTGAAACTCTATGTTGTCAAACTTGATGTAAGCCGCTAGATATAAAATTCCTTTAAATGGAAAGCACATGATAAAGCGAAAGCCCATCAAGGCACGCTTCACCCGAGGGCTCGCGAAGCAACACGGACAGCTCCCACGGCCGCCTCTGCGAGAGAGGGCAGGGCTGGCATCTTACCTGTCCGGGGGAAGCGCGGGACCGGGCTGGTTCCCGGGCTGGTTCCCGGTACCGGGCTGGTTCTCGGGCTCAGGCTGGTTCCCGGGCTCAGGCTGGTTCCCGGGCTGGTTCCCGGGCTGGTTCCCGGGCTGGTTCCCGGGCTCGGGCTGGTTCCCGGGCTCGGGCTGGTTCCCGGGCTGGTTCCCGGGCTGGTTCCCGGGAGCGGGCGGCGCACGCGGCGCACCGGCGGAAGCAGCGGGCGGAGGCCGAAGGGCGGCCGGAAGTGNCGGGGAGGGGGCGGGGCCAGGCCGCGCCCCGGGGGCCGCAGCCAATCGGCGCGGGCGGGGGGCTGCGCGCGCATCCGCGGCCGCCATCTTGTGGGAGGGCAGAGGCGAAGGGCAGAGCGCGGCGGGGACGGCGGCGGTGGCTGAGGTACCGCGGGGCGGCCCAGGTGGGGGCGCGGCCCGGGCTGGAGTGGGATCCCGCTCTGGAGTCGGGTCCCGGTCCTGCCGGGCGGGAGGGCGGCTCTCCGCGATGCCGGGGCACCCGCGACTTTCAGTCGCGGCGTCTCTCCCTCCGAGTGCCGGGCGCCGCTGCGCCCCTTCCCCGGCCCGACTCGGCCCAGCCCGACGCGAGTACGGGATCGTGGGTGCAGCCGGGCAAGGGCACCGGGCTCCTCCGGACTTGTGTGGTGCCTTCCCGTACTCGGAAGGGCTCCTCGGCTCTTGCCCAGGCTTCTCCTTCCGTCAAGCGCGAGAAAAGATGACCTTGGCTTTCCTAGTCTTTGCCAGTCGTTGCGGCCAACGTTTAGGGGGTTGTTTCATTAAGATTTTTAGCTTTTTCACAGTCAGCCGAGCTAACGCTTACCTGGTTATACGCCAGAGATAACGCTACTGAGCTGGGTTAGATAAGTGTCTGGTGCAGGCGCACCGGGGGCTGCAGCATCTGCTGGGCCGGGGAACTGTGCGGGGTGTGTGGTGCCCATGGGGGGAGGCAAAGCAACAAATGTTTGTCCTAAACGTAAAATCCTCTTCAGAAAAGTATATCTCTAAACATTAAAAAACCTTTCTGCTTTTATTGTGCAAACAACCCTTTATTTCCTTATCTGATCCTGTCACCTGTTTTGTACCTCAGGAGAGTACAAGAATGCTCTGGATGCACCTGCTCCTGATGTATATCCACTGCTTGTCAAATGTCCCAATAGCAGATTTAGGAGCAGACAATGGAATTATGAAGCTCAGTGTACAGATTAGTTTGATTTTTCTATTGATCCTGTCCAAGACTTTAAATTAATTGACTGTCCTGTACTGTTTGTTAGGACAAGTAGCCATGGCTGGCCATGACTCGGGATCTCAACACCAGTTCACTGGATTTCAGAAGTACTTCAATTCCTACACCATCATAGGCAGGAGAAATGTATGTATAATGTACATTGTTTTGTAGTCTCATATAATGGTGTTTTCTGGGGCTTAGACCAAAACTAAATTTAACTTTTCTGTTTTCCAGTATGTAATAGCAACGTACACAGGTGTTGCACTCCTTGTCTTGTATTTCAAGTTTAGGCCTAAGAAGCAAACTCCTGCTGTGGAACATAAGTAAAAGGTAAGTGACTGATGTTCCTCCAGGACCAAAATGCTTCAGTGCCAGCTCAGGAAGCAGTGACAAAGGACAAGTTCCCAATAATACAGTGTAAAAAGAGACAGAAAGACAGACTCATGGACTTCTATTTACTGTTTTAAATCTCAGATAAACTATAGCATTGACTTACTTGGGGCCTTCTGAATGAAGTGGGTTATTAAAGGTAGTGCAGAAAGTATGGGATACAGTATTCTTGTTCTTCTGACATGATAAATGGAACTAGGGATGGGATGCAGGGAGGAAAACAGGGAAGGAGGAACAGAAGGATATTGCAGCAAAATACCTCAAGCTTTGCTTACAAGTATTAGGTGCCTCTGGTCTGCCCTTTTGCTATAAAATAGGGGTAACTTGCTTTGTAGGTTACTGAAATAATGAAGCAGTACTTAAGGACTTATTTCTTGATTGTATTAGAATTCCACGTGGAGATTAATGCAGTCTGTTAAAACCTTCATTTGAATAAAGGAACACCATGTGATGGAACTCTGTGTGTTGCACACCTGATTATTCGAGGCCCATGTAGAAGTGACTGGACTTGTATAGCAACAACCAAGTGTTACAAAAATTTGGAGTCACTTTCAAATACAGAATTCCCACTGAAATGGCATTTTGACAAAACCTGTGGGCTGTTCTCATAGCCTGAATAAAGGGGTATTATAACAATAAGCTCTAGCATTGTTGTTATGTGTTATGGGGACATCAGTCATGTCTTCCTGACTGTGCTGAAATCTGGCTGCTTGTAGCTAAAATAGTTTGGGCTTGGGGCAGGGGGATGCTCAGTTACCACCGTGCAAGAATTGCTATGTTTGACCTTTCTTCTCTTGGCAGGTTGCTGGCATGTGTGAACCTCCAATCTGTGTCAATGTAATGCAAGCTGATGACCTGTTGTGGCTAATAAAATATAAATAATTACTTGTTTTATTGGAAACGCGTAATGGTCCAAAAAAGTTAAAGTGTGGTACTTCTCTTTTTTCCCTCCTCTGTCAAAAATATTTGTTTGTAGCAAATATGGAGCATCTGATCTGTTGTAACACATAGTGAAGTGTTCTGAGCAGCCGGCAGTAGCCTAGGAAGGATCTCAGCTGCAAGGCCATAACACTGCACAGGGCCTAGAGCTGATCCAAGCATCTCTACACTTCGGTGTCACAGCTTGCATGGTTTGCAGCCACGTGGTTGCTCCCACTTTTTGCATTCCAATCTAGTCGCTTACATGGAAACCATGACTTCTTCTGCCTCAGTTGTCTGTATTTTGCACAGAACCTCTTTGGTTTTGATGGAGATCATCCCACATTAGACTGACCCAGTTACGGTATTTAAACTTTTTCTGTCAGTGGCTTCTCTTGCAGAGGGAAGAATGAAAATGGCTCAGTCTGTAGATGTTAAACTCCTGTAACTGCATATTTATGAACAGTGCCCCAAGTAGTCCTGTGCTTACTTTTCCTGCCTCTTGCTCAAGGATGTGCCCTACCACAGTTAGGTGTGTGCAGCCTCCTCCCTGCCCAACACTAAAATCTGTCTATCACATTTTCCACAGTGTCTTTCCATAGCTCAATTAACACTTGGTACTTGCCTTAGATGTCACAGTGATGCTGATGTGGGAATGTGATGATACCACACTTCTGCCAGCAGCAGGGGTCGAACCATGCTAAAGCTTGCAAATACCCTTCCCAAACTGAGGGCAGCCCGAGGTAGGAATGATTACTGGAAAAAATGGAAAAATTACTTATTAATTACAAGGTCTTGATGCTCTCTCTAGTTCATTTTTTCTTAAAGTCATTTTAGTACATGCTGGGCCTCCTGAACAAATCTGGTCATCTTTCTCTCCTGAATGTTTGCATAGATGGCTTCAGCTGTATTCAATTCCCCTGCTGAAAAATGGTGGCTGTAAGAGTGTAATAATGTCAAGAACTAGAATGTGTCACCTTCCTTTAGAATAAGATGTACATGGCTACTCATCGACTTAACCATTTCTGATTACTTTGTTTCTCTTAAGAGTTGTCACAGTTATAAACTGCTCTTGGTTCCGTTGCAGCCACTAAGGGAAGTAAATGTCTTCTTGTAACATATAGACACAAACTATGTGCTTTTAGTATTTATTACAATATCAAAAGTATAAAACTGTACAAAATACAAAGGCAGAATGTGGCAGTGGTTTTTTTTAAGCTGTCAAAAACTGTACTTAAATCTAACTGGTCATATTAAGAGCTAGGAAATTTTGTTGAGGTACCATTACACAAATAAAAAAATCAATTAAGTTTTACCCTTTTTTCTTTGAAGAAAAGGTCTAGGTGAGCTTCCTAGTGAATTTTACACACTTTATTTTTACGTATAATGCCTGTAGTATACTTTTACTCTAAGAGTTAGAGCGAGAGAAGAGATGAAAGAGGAGGTAGTTCTCCATTTACTTGACCTTAGAAATGACAAGTCTTGTTTTTATTTTCACTAGAGAGCCAGTAGATTGTTCAAGTGTCCAAGTCCTTATTGTGAAGTACTGAGGAACACAAAACAGATTTCTCTGCATAAATCTTGTAAGAGATTAAGAACAAAACCCAACCCAAACCCACACCATAGTGGACCTGGCCTTTGGTGGTGATGCTTTCAGTTCAAAAGCACAGATGTTCTTCCCAGTGTTCTGTGTGTTTTACTCTTCTTTAGAAATAGAACACATTTTTATTGGTAGTACAGGAGAACTCACTGGGTACAATGTTTTTGTGGAATTGTCACTCAGGACACAAGCTGGCCTTTCAAAAGCAAACTGACCATGCACTTATCCTTTCATGCTGGTGTAATGTCTTAATTTCTTGGCTAGAAAGGATATAGGTTTTTAATGTTCTTTTACATCTAATACAAAGTAAAGGATTCAAGTCCACTTTTTTTAATAGTGACTTTTTCAGCTTTGCCTCAGCTCCCCTTTTTATTTTCTCATACAGTAAAGTATGAAAGTAAATAAAATTCACATTGCGCTTCTGGTTGCTTATCACGATGACAGCACTGGCTGTCTTTGAAAACAAGATCTGTGTTTCTGACACCTCAAAAGAGCACATGAGTTTGAAATCTTTTCAGGACTTAGAACTTGGCTGCACCATGCATGGAGCTTCGCGGCAGTTCCCCACAAGCATCAGGCTGTCGGGCCCACTCCGTCAATGCCCTGGTTGTTGCTGTGATCTCACCACACCTGCTGCCCAGCCCAGGCTGTAGTGAATCGAACTATATTCTTTCCTGAATGGACAGTTTTGCTTGTGTTTGAGACTGATGAAACATTTGCTAACCATAAATTAAGTGCTTTAAAAAAATCTGAGAACACATGTCATGGCTGTTAACTTTCCACAAGTTTCAGCAGAGCTCAGTACCACCTCTGGGAAGAGATGGCTCATTTCATATGTACATATCTATGTTATCAAAAGCACCATAAACAGTTCCTTCTTTTACAGCCACAATGTCTTGTCAATCTCCAGCATTATCAAACTGCAGATAAATATGAAACAGCAGAACTGTTGCATTAACAGTTAAGAACGTTGTTAAGAACGCTGCTTGCTTTAATGACATAGTTTCATTCTCCCTGGAACGGACTCATGGGGTCCTTCTGTTCAAGACATTCCCCTCTGTCTCACATCCTGAGGTCACTACTGCAATGAATTGGCACAGTCAGTCTCAGCTTCCCGATCTACTGTGAGCTGTAGGCTCCCGCAGCCAGCAGCAGGTTCCTGCGTGTGAAATGAAGATGAACAACTGGGGTTGATTTGGTCATGTATGTGCCCAGTAGCAAGTCCTGTGAGTTTTCAGGCAAGTTTATGTGTCCAGTGGCTGTAGTAAAGTCGTCGGTTTCTAAATCTTCAAATGCCTTCACAGCATCCCACAGACGAACTGTGTTATCCATTGAACCTAAAAAGAAAAAAACCCCACAGTTTAAAGTAGTTTATTAATAAAATGGTACATAAAAAATGTTTCTGGGAAGCAAGTTAACAGAAATTAAAGCTCAGAAAGCAAAATACTATATAGCAAGCCTCATACAGCATACTGAATACACACATAAAAGTTACCAGTCCTCGCTGCTTTTGCTATGCAAGTGACTCTACTTTGTCTTTCTCAATTTAAGGAACTAATCATATCATTCCTCTTCAGAATTACAGAATACAATGGACACTTCAGTGTTGCTGGTGAATTTTACCTGATGCTAAAATCTCTCCATCTCTACTGAATCTGAGCGCGTAGATAGTGTCAGTGTGCCCTTTCAATTCGCCAACCATCAAGCCATGTCCAATATCCCACAGCAGAACTCTTCCATCTGTTGCTCCAGTAGCCAGGAATCGCCCATTAGGAGAAAATGCCAATGAATGAATTGGTCCCTAAAACAGACATTGGGGGGGCAACAAAACAAAGTTTATTAAGTCTACTTATAGTCAGTCAAGCTGTGTTCAGAACAGAACTGTTTAGAATCTCAGCACAGAAATAAAATCACTTTCACACTGTGAGTGATCTGCCTTTACCTTATGTCCAGTGAATATTCTTACACAATTCCCATTCAAAACATCCCAGAGCCGTATGGTCCTGTCTGCTGAGCCCGTAGCAATATAGTTGGAGTTTGGATGAAATCGGGTACATGTCACATCTGCGAGATGGCCAGCAAAGATCCGTAATGGCTGGTAGTGATCTGTTGCCCACAGACTGAAAAGAAAAGCTTTCTTAATAACAGAACTGTAAAGGAGTTCAGTCTCTGTACCTGTTGGAGCAGCTCTAGAGGAAGCTACAAAAATGCTCAGAGGGCTGAAGCACCTCTGCAATGAGGAGATGATGACAGAGTTCAGCCTGGAGAAGAGCTGGCTCTGCGGAGACCTTGTTGTGGCCTTTCAGTACTTAAGTACTTCAAACTTAATTAGAAGAAAGATGGGGAGAGACTTTTTATCAGGGCCTATTGCAACAGGACAAGGGATAATGATTTTAACCTAAAGGAAGGTAGATTTAGCCTAGATACAAGAAAGACATTTTTTACAATGAGGGTGGTGAAACACCCCAGTGGCCAAGAGAGGTGGTAGATGCCCCAACCCTGGGTACATTTGGGGTCAGGTTGCATGGGGCTCTAAGCAACCTGATCTAGTTGATGTCCCTGTTCATTGCAGGGCTGTTGGACTAGATGGCCTTTAAAGATCCCTTCTAACCCAAACTGCTCCATGATTTTATGATCTGTTGCTCAATGAGGAAAAAAAACAGTAATTGTGGACTGATTTCTTATGGGTCAGTTCATTGAATTAGCAGGATGTTTTTGTAAAAATACACTTTTCAGAATGGAGAAATAAAAGAATATTCTGTCAATTTGTTCAACACTTAGAGGAGAATACTTCTAATCAGAGGGTCACATAGGAGGACATCACCCCTTTAGTCATGAGATAATATGATGTGTGTTGAAAAAATAGAAAAACTGTATTAAAACATTTGCTCAGTATTTTAATTGACACAAAATAAAATTTATTTTCCACAATAGAGTAGGCAAGAGTATATCAGCTAATGACTTTCAGGGTTGATCCACCACAAACTGACCCAGACAAGTGAAAAACACATCCAGTTTCTTACCGAGCCACTCTGTCGTGTCCCCCTGACACAAAGTAATAACCATAAGGAGAGAACTGTGTATCCCATACTGGATAATTGTGTCCTTTATATCCCACCAAACAGGTGAACGTTTGGAGACTCCACAATCTCACGGTGCCATCCTCAGAACAGGACAACAGATAGTTCCTATCACAGGAGAAATTACAGCATATCACATATCAAACTCACACGGGGGCTGTATAAACATTGCATAAACACTGTGAGATGTCCATGATAGAACTGTCCCCTCAGCAGCATCTGTTTAGCAAGTCCCCCATGAATCAGCGTTTCAGTGGGGTAAGCAACAATAACCAATGCAAGCAGAACCCAGTACTCGGCCCTTATGCTAAAAAAGAGATGATTTGACATTGATGATTAATTCTGATGGCACTGAATACTGAGGGGAACAAGGGGAGAAAAACCCAAAAACACACCACGGAGGAGGTGTTTACTCAGGAATTCCAGTTACATGAATAAATGACTAGGAAACTGCTACATTATGATATTTTTTTAAAAAATTTTCTAATACAACTCTGAACAGAATTTCATGATTCCCTGAAACAGAATTCATATCATGCTCACATTCTCTATTAATAATTATACACTATATTTGTTCCACACAAAGTTTACTTCTCAACTGTGTTTCCTGACTAGACACAAGCAAAAGAAAAACCTGAGACATTTAAACCTCTTTTCCACTGTCCAGACTCCCATCATTACATAAAGGTTTTAAATCTCTTATTTGAAAGGTACTGTTCCATACATTCTGAAAATAAAGTCTCAATAGATTATGACAAACTTGAAGTGCAATGATGTGCTATTGAGTCTTCAAGTTTTGCAATACTCTAAGTTAAATCAATGCTGCAGTATTTTTCCTCTTAATATCTCAGTTAGTTAAAACTCAGATTAAACTACAGTTTGCAAAACTGTACTTTTGCCATCTAAATTCTAAATCTCCAAAATGGTGCTGGTATCCTCAGCTATAGTTGATTTCAGTAATAGCTGACAGGGCTCAACACCCTGAGTTTTGTGAGCATTTGCACAGTTTCTCACAAGCTGCGTGAACAAGAATTGCTTTAACCTGGAAAAAGTTGCATTAAGAGTATGTTCTCATTCAGTAGCATGCAATTAAAACTGAAGACAAGCAAACTAGTTAGCTTGTAAACTTTTACCTATCAGGACTGAAGCTGGTGCCATAGACAGGTCCACTGTGACCATATAAAATCTTCAACTCACTTGCTGTTTTTTCATCCATGATTCTTTCCAAGACATCATCCGATTCTTTGTCAATGAGACTGAGGTCTGCAAGATTTCAAAGTTCATGAATCAGAATAACTGTCAGAAGTTCAAAGATAAATGTCATCATGGCATCATCTCAGTTAAATACCAAGATTAAGAAATGTTTGCACAGTACCCAGCTTCAACCACAAGACATTTCTACACAAACAGCAGAATTAAAGCAGGCTGGTTTCCATGAATTTGTGTAGGTGTTGAGCTTCTCAAAGTTCCAACCTTCTCAGAGTTCCTTTCTATTTTTTTCCCCATGGTACCTCTAGTCTCTCCCTAGACAACCTAATCCCAACTGTCTATTACACCCTGTAGTTATCACCCAGTTAAGAAGCAAGATGGCTAGTTCCACACTAGTTATGGCTAGTTCCAGACTAGTTATGACTAGTTCCAAGCTCCATGCACTGACCATCTCACAGCAGGTGTACATGACTAGATTTCTCATTCCTTTAAAACTGTTTCTAATGGTAGTATGTAAGATGTGATCATGTATCTGTGCACATATTGTTTCTTCAAAGTGAAACATCTAACCACTGCAGCCAGTTCTCCTGCCACAAGTATCTTTCCCTGTTCAGGCAGAACACAAATGTCCCAAGTTGTGCTGGCTCCTATTAGATGTTATTGTCTTAATTACCTGCTGCTGTTTTTACACTACGTAGCTTTTTTGGAGTCACAGACCACACTCTGACAGTAGAGTCAGCAAAGCCTCCTACAATCATGCTGGAGTCATCTGTAATATCCACTGCAGTCAGACCCTACACACAAAATATCCAGTTATATTGTTTGCATCTTGAATGATGTATTTCAAATATTACAAAATCCTAAGAAGTATTAAAAAGGTAATTTGACTTATTTACAAAAACAGAGAGAATTATTCTAAGATAAACACACACGAATTCTTGCCCCATTAAAAATAAAGCTTTATGTGTGAAGCACAGTCAGTAGTAAAAAAGAGTATTGCTTTCCAGTATTCCAGTGCAAAACACCTACTGTGTTCTGTAGGATACACTTAGGGCCCCATAGAAAAAGCAAAAGAAGGAATTATACCAAAATTCAAGCAAAACCAAAGAACACGGGAATTTTATACTTTAAGGAATCTTTGAAGAGAATTTTCAACATTTTGGAACATACACCTTGCAATGCTTAATCCAAATACTCTGATTACCCTGGCCAACACTGTTGTCTTTTTTCTTTTTAATAAGAGCGATGCTCATAATTTTGATTCCCTTTCCCCTATTACTCAAACTCTTTCACCAACCTGGTAAGCATTAAGGAATGTGTAGAAACAGATGGAGGGCAGGCACTCTGGTCCAAGACGCACTCGCCTTGCAGCTTCCTTCATATTCATTACTTTATCCAGCTTGTCAGAGTCTTTCAGTTCAGGCAGAGGAATTCTACACAAGAAGCACAAGTTCTTACAAAGTAAAAGCACCTTCCTTATAGTTAATCCAAAGAAAGAAAGTGAAACATCTGCATGCAAGCCCATACTTCAGTATTCAAATACAAAACAAGAATTAGGAAAAATGAAAGACTATGTAAGACTGATGAGAGAGAGCCAGTAGCCTTCAGAATTTCAGACAGGTGGTGCAATAAGATAAATAATTGAGGGTGAACTGAAAAGATTAGTGGGTAACCAAGTAAAATTTCATCAAGGGAATTCTAGATTGACTTGAAGAGCAGTGACAGAGGGTTATACGCTATGGGTTCCATAACCTCCCTTAGAAGTCTTATGGCTACAGCTGTGTACAGCCGAAATAGCCAAAATGCCAAAAATGCCATGTCAACAGCAATGCAGGTTTGGCATGACAAGAGAGGATTTTAAAGACTTCTCTACACATCATTTCCTTGGTACCTGTTTTGAGGAGGAGCATTAGGGTCCTGTTTTTTACTTTTTGACCCTACATTATCTTTTTTAGGTTTCTTCTTCTTTGGCTTTCCTTCCTCATTTTCTCCTTCTTCATCTTCATCATCCAAAGGCACATCAAATTCTGGTTCTTTCAGTAAGCCGAAGAAAACCTACAAGCCAATACAAAAACCACACAAGTCAAAACAGTAATTGCTGTTCTTACTGAAAACTAAAATTTTTAATGGTAACTTTTCAATGTGGTAGTCCAAGAAAGAGAGCTGCCCCTTTAAAGCTGCTCTGTTTAATATTACAGCATATACTAGTGCTTAGCCCATTAAAAATGTAGTACATGTTCTTCTGGTTTACCCAGCTAACTGATCTGGACAACTGTAAGTTCTCCCACCATCTCTCAGCCCTTCCTTAAAGCAGAATCCCCACCCTACCTTGTTTATTTGTATAGTACTGTGGTACTACACACACAGCTCTTCTAGTAACAACTGGTAGCAAGTCAAAATTACATCTGCTGCACAGAAGAAGCCAAATAGTCAGGTGTCCATTTTAAAACTCCAAAGTAATTAATGAGTTTGTCTAAATTCAGTTCAGTGGGCTGAACACAAGGTCGTCTCTCAAAAGGGTTCAGCAGTTTTGTCCACCTGACAGCAATACATCTTGTTTTCTCTACTTCTGTCAACAACTGTATGTACAGTTCTCTTCCTTTGTTCTGCTCATGTTGGCTTTTAAGATCTCAGGTTAAAATTGTCAGTCTATACTAAAGTATCTCCCTGAAAAACTAGGGAGATTTGTAAAAACTGTAACAATATTTATCTCCTACCTTTGCTTTATTAGCCTCTCGTTTTGCCTCCCCAGCCAAGCTTCCAACCATAGCATCTATCTGTTGTTTACTGCGAGGCATTCCATCAAAGATATCAATGTAAAGATGCTCCTGAACGATGTTCCAGATCTGATTGTTCTGCTTTTCCTGAAGATGCCTCTTCAAGAGTTGGTAAGAGTCACGGGAAATGCGCAGCACAAACTTGCTTGTTCGGAAATCCAGCATGGTCTCATTACCTTTCATGTGCTCTTTTTTGGTTAAGCTCGACAATACACGCAGGTCATCCTGGTAATAGCACTCCTGATCCCCATGAAATCTATTGAAACAATTTAAGATATGATAATAGGTTTAGCCACTCAACTTGGTATAAAATAGTTGTGGCAAGGGACATTTCAACTACTTACAGAACCATTTTTATTGACTCTTTGAAAGGAAACAAAGTTATCCTTTTGGATTGAAGTATTTCACAATTGGTCTGAATCCACAAAACAAATTAAATTCTATTTTATTCTCAAGTGATAAACAAGTGAAACATAGTAAGGGTACAGAAAATTATAGATTAGCCAGAAATTAATTTCTTTAAGTTTATTTGAAGAATTTCAATGTATATGCTATGATATCAGCAAATACTTATAGCATTCATTACTTGGGCATCTCAGTGCAAGCTTCCAGTGCTAAAAAATGACCCCACAATCTTTCCGTAAAGATTCAGAGTCTCTTCATTGATACTTTTGCAGCAAGGAGCCCACCAGCACACCATTAATATGGTTCAAAATCTGACAGTTCAGTAAGTTGCACATCTTTCTAACAGGAGATTGGAAAAGAATTTAAGAACAGTTACTACAACCCATGGCAGTATTACTTCAGATTTCAAATCTCTTCAACTTCAGAGAAGAAAAGTAATACATACATATATATATATATACATATATGTCTATGCTACTATAGCTCACAGATTTAGCCAAAGTAGCAAACACAAAATAACGCAAATGTACAAATGAAAATGAATTACCTTTCAAAAAAAGACTTTGCCTCACTCTCATGTTGATTGTAGACCAATTCCAAGTACATGTGCACAAAGAGAGGATAGAAGAGCTGAGACAATTCTGCCCGATGACAGTCCAGGGAACACTCGATGAAGTGTTTCAATCCACTGTAGTACTCCTCATACAGCGTTGGGTCCCCTTGCTGGTTGTAGGCCGACAACACCGCGCTCACGTCCGGCTGATCCTCCACAACCACTGCGCCTCCGACTGCAAAAGCACCAGCCAACAACAAGAGCTGCTCAGACAGTCTGGAAGAGCCAGCAAACAAACAGCGGCCACAACCCCCTGGTCAGGTGAGCAAAACATGTCCTGTGCACATTCAGCACCAAGTCTCAACAATACAGGTGAGAGCACGTTGGTCCAGCAGCCAGTTCTCCCAGCACCTCCAGCAGCTTTTTGGACTTTCACTGCCAACAGTTGCCTGTAAGTAGGCACTTAGTCCCTAATTCAGCCAGGATTTTAAGTGTAAAGGAAGAACCCACTAACATCACCAGAATGAGTTATTTTACTGCTAGGGCTGGAAACTCTTAAACAAGGACCAGAATGTACCCACCATAATTATTTTGTTTCCAGTAAACAAGCAAGTTAAGCAGACTAAGTGAACAATTCACCAAGGGCACCACACAACCACCACAGAGCAGGGACACTTAACACTCTGACAGTTCTGTTCTACACAGCAGTTGTTACACACTTCCATTGCTTTGTCTTTTATATGAAAACAATCATATCTGGTGATGTCAGGAACAAGCTGACTTTATGCTGTACACTCACTGGAATTCAGACTAGCAGTTCCTGAAATTTTATTATTCTGTAAAGCTGCCTCACAGAACACCTTGATTAACAACACTTAGAACTGATTTATCCAAAGGACATTTCAAGTACTCAAACACTCGACAGAGAAATGCAGAAAGCTTCATCTATAAATATCCCATGGCTCCTTCACCAAAATGCATTCTGTACATCAGACCTCTGTTCTCATCCTTGCGGCCAGACCCGGGACAATCCCCACTAACTACAATGGAAACCGCCTATTCCTCCTACTCTGTTAGCTGTGATGGGACACAAAGACAAGCTGGAGCACTTCTTACTTCACAGTGCTCCCTGCAAATTCGAGAGAAACCCTGGCCTTGGTCCCTTGCTCCAGGAGATCAGTATTTCTCCACGGATTGTATGGGGAAATGACACAGCCACGGACCTCCCGGAAGACCGGGGTAGGTTCTCGGTGGCACCGAGGACGTGACAACCGACCTTTGTGTCCCAGCATCACGGAGAGCCCCCGAGGCTGCGAGCAGCACACGGGCTCCTCACTTCCCGGGGTTTCCGTCGAGAGGAGGGACCGACCCCGCAATCCCCGCGGACCTCACCTTTCCCAGGCGGCACGGCGGCAACTGCGGCCACCCCGGGGCTGGAAGTCGCGACAGTGGCGACGCTGCCTCCTATGGCGACGGCGGCAGCGCTGGTGCCCCGGCCGAGCAGCGCCTCGCCGGAGTCCGCGTCGCTGCCGGAGCCCCCCAGGAGCCCGGCGCTGGCGGGGCTGAGAGCGGCGGCACCCAGGTCATCGCCGAGCAGGCGGGCTTCGCGGCGTAGGATCTCCTCGGACTCCCGGAGGTTGCTGCGCCGCAGGAACTGCAGTACGGCCACAAGCGTCTGCCGGTCCAGCGCAGCCGGGGACGCGGCCGGGCCCGGCGCTGCGGGTTTCGGGGGTGCCGCATCCCCACCTGTTCCCGCCGCCTCTCCCTCCGTGGCGGTGGCCGGAGCAG